>CM066034.1:902279554-902379316 GCA_033557465.1 Ichthyophis bannanicus
TTGAACTATTACACTATTTTTCAGCAAAATTCTTTCTTTGAAAAATTCAGTTGTATTTTAAAGCTCTCCTCTGGACCGCCTCTATTATGTATCATTTGAGATGTAAAGCGTAGTTACTCACCTGTAACAGGTGTTCTCCAGGAGCAGCAGGAATCAGTCCTCACATATGGGTGACGTCGGCGCCGACGGAGCCCTCGCGGAGCAATTTTCCCCAGCTTTCAAAGAAAGCCTTTGGGAATTGCAGCGCGCATGCGCGGTCTCCTTCCCGCCCAAGGGTGCCATCTTAGCCAGTCAGATGACACAGCTAAAAAGACAGCGTAAAAATATGCAAAACAACTAAAGCAGATAATCGCAACTCCAAGGGGAGGAGGGAGGGTTGTGAGGACTGATTCCTGCTGCTCCTGGAGAACACCTGTTACAGGTGAGTAACTACGCTTTCTCCAGGACCAAGCAGGAAGTCAGTCCTCACATATGGGACTCCCAAGCTTAAGGCTACCGGAGACCCTAAGCACAAAAATGAGCTCCCTCTAGCTCAGCGGCACAGAAGGAAGGAATCTTCACTGAATTATTACCCACCGGTAGCCCTCATCCGGGATGGAGGGTAGGAGTTGCTCAAACCTCGAAGAGATTACGGAGGACTGCCTGTCCGAAAGCACTGTCCCTGCGGGACTCCCTATCGAGACAGTAATGGACCGCAAAAGTCTGGCTCGAAGACCAAGTAGCGGCCCGGCAGATGTCTGCCAGCGGAACAGAGCGGAGGTAAGCCACTGACGTAGCCTTCGCCCGAACACAATGAGCCGTGACTCGACTTTCTAGCGAGAGTCCGGCTGCCCCGTAAGCCCAAGCGATACAGTCAGCAACCCAGATGGACAGAGTACGCTTGGAGACAGGGAGCCCCAATTTATTGGGGTCAAAAGACACAAAGAGCTGAGCAGCTTTGCGGTGCTCCCGCGTTACGGTCAAGGTAGAAGTTCAACGCCCTTCTACAATCCAGGGTATGCAGGACCATTTCAGCTCGGCTGGAGTGTGGCCTGGGAAAGAAGGTCGGAAGTACCACCTCCTGATTGATGTGAAAAGGGGAGACCACCTTTGGAAGAAATTTAGGGTGAGTCCGTAGGACTACCCTATTTTTGTAGAACCGAGTGTAAGGGGGATCAGACACGAGGGCCTGCAATTCACTTACGCGTCTAGCGGAAGTGAGGGCTATCAGGAATAAGGTTTTCCAAGACAGAAAACGGAGAGAACAGGTAGCCATTGGTTCAAAAGGCGGACAGGTGATCCGCTGTAAAACCACATTCAGATCCCAGTCAGGTGCTGGCGGGCGCAGAGGTGGTTTAAGTAGAAGGAGACCTCGGAGAAACCTTGCCACGAGAGGGTCGCTGGAAAGAGGTCTGCCGTTCACCGGTACATGATGTGCTGAAAGAGCATGTCAGACGGCTGCCTAGGGTGAGAACTTACACAATCTTGACGATGCATATATTCATATGATTCTTGCAAGGTATTGTGGGTATTGTAGTTCATTCACTCCCAAACACAGCTGATGACAATAATTTGAGTTGTGAAACCAAGTGGTAAGATCAATAAAATACTTCTTTTATTGATGGGGTTTAATTCACCCAGCACATGTATGCTTGATAGCACTATAAATGAGGTTACTTGCTTGCAGTGTTTAAAATGGATAACAAAAAGTCACAAAGTAAACCAGAAACAACCTTCAGCTTGTCAGGCAATTAGCTAATGTTTTCTTAGCAAATAATTACCAAATACAAAGGCACAAAGAAAAGAATAAACTTTGCTGGTTAGGTTAACTTCTGCTTATTTTCCACGCAGATCTCAGCAGTGATTCTCCCTTGCTCACACACACAATCAGGTGCAGCCCTAATTACTATCAATGGACCAGCTGAAAGCCTTTAGCTGGCTGGCTGCTACTGTGTGAGCCCAAATCCTGCTTTAACAGCTGTTTGCAGTGGAAATAAAGAACAAAGTTAGGTTTCTTTGTGATGGCTGATGTGTTTGCTCAGAGAAAACTAGCAATAGCATTTAGATAGAGAACAGTCCATGTAAACTGTATTTTCATCTGCTGTATCAATCAGCATATGGTCACTATCATACATTGGCACAGACGAGTCTTTCATTAAGGCACTATCATGAGAATGCTCATTCCCTTGCTGCCATTCTCTATTATAGATAGGGTCTGGATCAGTGTTCATACCTGAGCCTCTCCTGCTATCATTATTCCTCTCTGTATAGCCTGGCCAATATGTAATCCAATTCTGATGTCCAGCCTTCCAATCTTGATCCCTGGACACTGGATCTTCTCTCACATACCTTCTGGCCTTGGTCTGAAAGTCCCTTCCACATGCAGTCTTCTCTCTTCCAGGTAGCCACTGGTGATTCCTATCTCTGCCACTCCATTCCTCTGGCTGAATCCAGTCCAATGGACTCTGCTGGCTTTTGGAATACCTCCCAGTATGAGTATTGCCTTGGAATCTCCCAGACCTTCCAATGGCCTTTCTTCTCTTCCTTCCAGAGAGTTTCCTTCTCTCTCTATCTGCGTGGCTTTTGCTGAAGCTGTTCTTCCAACTCTCCCGGAAGCTGTTGCTGAAGCTCTCCCTGAAGCCGTTATCTGAAGAATAAGCTCTATTCTTATCCTGTTCTAATGTGTGCTGCTCCCTAACACAGCGCAGCTGTGTTGAATCAGGCCCTGCCCTTTGAGATGAGTGCTTAGGGATTACCTCATAGCTCTCTTGATTGCACACACATTCTCTCACTTCAGCCCCTCTCATGGCTGCTGGAAACCTGGTGCATTCTGGGACTGGTAGTCTTTTATGTGAAAACTCTGTTTTCTTGCTTCTACCAGAACTGACAGGTTGCTTGTTCAGAGTCACATCATCTTTTCTATAGCTCCTACCTGAGCTATGATAAGCTTCCTTATCACAAGCACTGAGGTGAACTTTGACGGAGTTGGACTTAAGTCCCATGCTAGAGAGGTAGAGCAAGTACTGCAAGATCACCGACACCGGGCAGGAGAAGGGATCCTGAAACTGCTGGGCACACCAAACGGAAAAGCGACGCCATTTAAGGGCGTAGCATTTGCGGGTAGAAGGTCGCCGAGAAGCTAGGACGACCTCTTCCACCTCCGCCGGCAGGAGAAGGGGAGCAAGGACTACCCTTTCAGCCGCCAGGCCATTAGATTGAGAGATCTGAGGTTGGGGTGTAGCAGGGACCCCTGATCCTGTGTTAGGAGATCCGGTTGAAACCCCAGAGGGAACGGATCCTCTACCGCTAACTGCAACAGGAGTGGAAACCACGGCTGCCTGGGCCAGCGAGGAGCCACCAGGATCATGGAAGCTTTGTCTCGGAGAACCTTGAAAAGAGTTCGAGAGACTAGCGGGATGGAAGGAAAAGCATAGAGAAGGCTCTCCGACCATGAGAGTAGAAAAGCATCTGCCGCTACTCGAAGGGGATGTGGCTGACGAGAGCAGAAGCGAGGAAGTTGCCGGTTGAGAGGACTGGCAAAGAGATCCATCGTTGGGAGGCCCCACTTCAGAAAAAGTTTCTGAACCACCAAGGGATCCAGACGCCACTCGTGCGGCTGGAGGATTCTGCTGAGTTTGTCCGCCAGGCAATTTTCTTGGCCTGGGAGATAAACTGCCTTGAGAAGAATGCCGTGACTGACGGCCCAAGAGCAGAGCCTCTGAGCTTCTCGGCAGAGAAGGAAGGAGCCCGTGCCCCCCTGTTTGTTCACGTAGAACATGGCAACTTGATTGTCCGTCTGGACAAGGACGGACTGGTGAGAAGTCAGGTGGGAGAAAGCCTTGAGCGCCAGACGGATTGCTCTGAGCTCCAGGAAGTTGATCTGCTGAGCAGACTCCCACGCGGTCCAGAGACCTTGAGTACATGCCCTTTGGCAATGTGCTCCCCAACCTAGGAGGGAAGCATCGGTCGTCAGTACTTGAGCCGGCTGAGGCGACTGAAAGGGCATTCCGAGCACCAGGTTCGGCCGATGAAGCCACCACTGTAGAGAAGAGGCCAGCTACCGGAGATGCGCACTAAGTCGGCTAGTCTGCCGGTGGCTTG
Source organism: Ichthyophis bannanicus (assembly GCA_033557465.1). Classification (NCBI taxonomy): domain Eukaryota; kingdom Metazoa; phylum Chordata; class Amphibia; order Gymnophiona; family Ichthyophiidae; genus Ichthyophis; species Ichthyophis bannanicus. Next base: position 902,283,635 of record CM066034.1, read on the forward strand.
TTGCCACTGCTTGCGAAGGCACCATTGAGCAGGCCGCATATTCAGGCGGGCATTGGGGGTCACGTGGACGGTGGAAGCCATATGGCCGAGTAGTCTCAGGAAGCGCCTGGCGGAGACCAGGGACTGGCTGCGAAAACGGCCGGCTAGGTCCATGAGCCGTTGAGCCCTGTCGAGAGGCAGGAAAGCTCGTGCCTGAGGAGTGTGCAGTCTTGCGCCGATGAACTCGAGATCCTGTGAAGGGAGCAAAGCGGACTTTGCGAAGTTTATGACAAAGCCCAAGTACTGCAGAAGAGTCACCGTGCGGTGTGTGGCATCGGTGACTGCCGGAGAGGACGATGCTCTGATGAGCCAGTCGTCGAGGTACGGAAAGACATAGAGGCCGTGAAGCCGGAGATAGGCCGCCACCACCGCGAGACATTTTGTGAAGACTCGCGGTGCGGAGGATAGGCCAAAGGGCAGTACTCTGTACTGGTAATGATTTCCTGCCACCACAAACCGTAGGTATTGGCGGTGGCTTGGGTGGATGAGGATGTGCGTGTAGGCATCCTTTAGATCCAAGGAGCATAGCCAATCTCCCTGCTGGAGGTAGGGCAGAAGGATTCCAAGGGTAAGCATCTTGAACTTTTCCCTCACGAGGAACTTGTTGAGGTTGCGCAAGTCCAGGATGGGTCTGAGGCCTCCTGTCCTTTTTGGTATCAGGAAATACCTGGAATAAAAGCCTTGACCTCTCAGGTGGTGGGGCACCGGTTCCATAGCCTGTTCCTGAAGAAGACTTGCTAACTCCTGAAGGAGTAAGTCCCTGTGCAGAGGGAGTCATGGAGGTTCTCCCGGAAAATAAGAGGGAGGGACCTGATGGAAGTGGAGAAGATATCCTTCTCTTACGACTTGAAGCACCCAGGCATCTGAAGTGATGTTGGACCACCTGTGTGCGAAGTGAACCAGCCGGCCTCCGGTGCTGGGAGGAGCCAGCGGAGGGGGAGAGGCTATGCTGAGGAAGTCAAAAACCCCCACCCTGCTGAGCAGGGGCTGGTGGTGCAGGCTTGGGGGCTTGCTGCCTACGGGACCCGTTACCCCGTCCCTTGGCCTGCTGGCCCTGTTGGGGAGCTGCGGAGGCCTGATATTGTGGGTAGTGTTTATAGGCAGCCGCCTTTCTCGGGTAAAAGGACTTCTTTCCCGAGCCCTTCTTTTTCTGGGAAGGGGCGGAGGTCTTCCTAGAAAGCCTAGTCCTGGTGAGAGTCTCCGTCTCGATTTGTGCAGCCTTTTCAGCCATGGGCTTGCCAAAGAGGTTCTCACCTCGGCAGGGGACATCGACCAACTTGTCCTGCACCCAGGGTTCCAGGTCAGACGACTGAAGCCAAGCTTGTCGGCGGGCACCGATGCCAGCTGCGGCCACGCGAGCCGATGCTTCAAAGCCATCATAGGCTGCTCGGGACATGAATTTGGAGCATTCCCGAATTCCAGTTGTCAAGGCCAGGAACCTCCGCAAAGGTTCCTCGGACAGTCCAGGGGAGAATCCGGCTATCTCTTTAGCCAGGTCTCGGAGATACATGCCCATGTATAGCTGGTAGGTCTGGACACGACAAGCAAGCATAGAGCCCTGGAAACACTTCTTACCAAGGCCATCCAGGTTACGGGCCTCCCTGCCAGGAGGCACCGAGGAGTGCATCTTTTGGCTCTTAAGCCTATGCATGGCCGATTCCACTACCATGGAATGGTGTGGTAGCTGTGCTTTTTGGAAGCCAGGACTCTTGCGGACTCGATAGATGGAATCGACCCGCTTGCTTAATACCGGCGACGAGGCCGGACTCTCCCACATGCGGAAGAGTAGTCGTTCCAGCATGGGAGGAACCGGTACAGTAAAGTGCTCCCTGGCGGGAGAGTCGTACTGAAGGGCGTCGAGCTCTTCGGCTCGAGGCTCCTCCTCGGGATCCGCAGGGAAGGCCAAAGCCTTGGCCATATCCCTGACGAAGTCCGAGAACCGGGCATCCTCCGGAGGGGACTGCTTCCGAGGTTCGGACTCAGGTGAGTCCGAGGGGACACACCGAGTCCGAAATGAATCAGGTGACTCTTCCTCTTCAGACTCCCAGGCCGACTCCGAGGAGGAATCGGTGGGGTCGGCTCGGGCAGGCAGAGGCGTCGGCCGCCCCGACACCGAGGGAGTCGGCGTCGACGACCTCGGTCCCGAACGGGAGGCCGAGGGTGACCTCGACCGAGGATCGACTCGAGTTCGCATGGACTCGAGGATCGGCTCGGTCTCCGGGGTCGACTTAGACGTCGACGTCCCGGCGGTCGGGGCAGTGGCGCCAGCGAGGCTAGCGATCAGTGCCCGCTGCTGGTCCATGAAGGCAGATAGTCTGCTCTCCAAGGCCGTCAACCTGAGTCCGACCTCAGGTGACCCAGCAGCCCCCGACTCGGGCCCCGACGGCGTCGGGCCCGACGTCGGAACTCTCGGAGGCGAGTCCAGGAGGACTACAGGACTTACCCGAGCAGGCAACTCCGACTCCAGGCGAGGTCGCTTCGGGAGGTGCTCCTTCTCCAAAGACCCGGGACGGCTATCGGGGCTATGCGACCTGGCCCTCGCGGAGCCAGGAGCGTCCACCGACGCCGCCCTTGCGGGTTTTACCTTCCGTCGATGGTCCCCGGAGGGAGAACCCCTGTCGGAGGAGCTTCGGCGATGGTCAGAGCTGGAACCTCTGGATGCCGAGGCCTCCGACGAGGTCCGGGTACGGCCGGGGTCAGCGAAGATTCTTTCCCGCTGGTGCCGCCGACTCCTTAACGCTTTGGAGGACATTTTGCCACAGGCCCCACAGATCAGTTCTTCGTGATCCGGGCCCAGGCAGCGGAGGCAATTATCGTGTTTGTCAGTGAGTGACATATTTCTGTCACACTGAACACACCGCTTGAAACCACTGGCAGCCATCGGGGGAAAAAGGGCCCCTGCAAGGTCAAAGGACCGGGCTGCCAGCGAAAAACCGAAAACGAAACTGACCAAAATCAGAAAAACCGAAAAATAAGAGAAGGACTCGCAACGGCGTCGCGAGTCCGGGCAGGAAAAAGACCGGCGTCGAACCGAAGGAAAAAAGAGAAATAAATCACGAAAATCAACTTTTTCAGCGGGGACACGACGGGTACGTCTGTAGGGCTCCGCGGAAAAAAGAAGACTGGCTAAGATGGCACCCTTGGGCGGGAAGGAGACCGCGCATGCGCGCTGCAATTCCCAAAGGCTTTCTTTGAAAGCTGGGGAAAATTGCTCTGCGAGGGCTCCGTCGGCGCCGACGTCACCCATATGTGAGGACTGACTTCCTGCTTGGTCCTGGAGAACCTTTCGAACTGTACAATATAAAATATTTGGTCATATATATATAATGTTTCATATATATATATATATATATATATATATATATAATGTTTTCAATATATATTATATATATTAAAAACATTATAGAAAGCAAAGGTTTCCTTGTTTTCTTCTATTCATTTGTCCCATACTAATTAAAAAGAATTTTTAAAACACTGAAGCCAACTGCAAGAGCAAAATGGATTAAGGCTCTCACATCAAAGTGCTACTCAGCCTGCAACTGAGTTGTTGCAAAATGCAATGTGTGCCTTCGAGTCAGCCCTGACTCCTGGCGACCCAGAAGCTCCTGGGTTTTCTTGGCAGTGTCACCAGAAGTAGATTGCCAGGCCTTTCTTCCGTGGCAATGGAGGGTTAAGTGACTTGCCCAAGGCCACAAGGAGTGCCCTGGTTGCTTGGTTACCAAGCCAGTGTTCTAACCACTAGGCTACTCCTCCACTCCGACAGAGTTATTAAACAGGTTTATTTTATTTTGCAAGCAGATTTTAGAAACTGCTCAGCCACATAAATCAATGCACGTAAAACACATAAATCAATTTATATGGATCAGAAAATGGATTAATAAACTAAAAACAATTACCAAAACATTAGAAACATACAGCTCCTCTAGGAATCACCACATTTCATCTACTACTGCAGGGTTATGTACTGAACAGTACTTAATTGAAGTGTGTCCAATGTAAACCTTAATGTGAGCTGTGAATTCACTCTCAGTATACTTCTTACCACTCTACAGATAAAACAACTCATATTGACATGCAAACACAAAATAATATTTTCCTATTATCAATCAAGACTAACGTAATAACAAGATGCAGCAACACAGATGCATATTATCTTTAGATGTTTGTAACAGATTCTCTAAATTGAATTTAAAATATGGACCATCACATTGCTACATCACAGTGGCATAATTCTAATGAGGGACCATCAAGCAAAATTTTGCCAAGGACCCCCCATTGTTAGGGGATAGGCAATAGTGCCCTCTCTCCCCGGCAAACTTACTTGAAAATGTTTGCTGCACTGTCTCCCACTCCTCTGCTCTCTGCATTGACTTTTTCAGGCCCAGCAGCCATCATCTCCCACTACCAGGACAAAGTCGTGCAATAACAATAATTTATTATTCCCTCCCACCCCTCCTTTTACATTTCCTACTCCTCATTTCCCCTTAATTATGTTATTTTAAATTTAAATTTCCATACTTTGTTAAGTCAGTTACTTTAACAGCATGTTTTATGTTTCAACAGTTCCATGTAAGAGTAGTTACTCACCTTTAACAGGTGTTCTCCAGGAGCAGCAGGAATCAGTCCTCACATATGGGTGACGTCGGCATCGACGGAGCCCCCATGCGGAGCATTTCCCCAGCTTTCTAAGAAAGCCTTTGGGAATACACCCATGCATGCGCGGTCCCCTTCCCGCCCAAAGGTGCCAGTCTGCTCAGTCTTGCTCAGTCTGATGACATAGCTAAAAGACAGCACAAAAAGAAAATGAACTATATACAACTGCAACTCCAAGGGGAGGAGGGAGGGTTGTGAGGACTGATTCCTGCTGCTCCTGGAGAACACCTGTTACAGATGAGTAACTACTCTTTCTCCAGGACCAAGCAGGAAGTCAGTCCTCACATATGGGTGACTCCCTAGCTCTGGGCTACCAGGAACCCAGGCTGAAAAATAGAGCTCCCTCTAGAGCCTCAGCAACAGTGAGAGAATCTTCTCTGAGACCACACCTGAACGGTAGCTCAACACCAGGGCCAGAGGGTAGGAGTTGCCTAAACCTCAAAGAGATTACAGAGTACCGCTTCCCCGAAAGCACTGTCTCTACGGGACTCCCTCTCGAGGCAGTAGTGGTCCGCAAACGTCTGGCTGGAAGACCAAGTAGCGGCCCGGCAGATGTCTGCCAACGGAACAGAACGGAAGTGAGCTACTGATGCGGCCTTCGCCCTGACCCGGTGGGCCGTGACTCGACCCTCCAGGGAGAGGCCGGCTGCCCTGTACGCCCAGGCAATACAGTCTGCCACCCAGATGGACAACGTACGCTTAGTGACAAGCAACCCCAATTTATTAGGGTCAAAGGAAATGAAGAGCTGAGAAGCCCTTCTATGCCCCTGCGTACGTTCAAGGTAAAAGGACAGCGCCCTTCTACAATCCAGGGTATGCAAGACAGTCTCTGCCCTACTGGCGTGCGGCCTGGGAAAGAACGTCGGAAGTACCACCTCCTGGTTGAGGTGGAAGGAGGACACTACCTTGGGAAGGAACTTAGGATGAGTCCTCAAGACTACCCTGTTCTTATAGAACCTGGTATACGGCCTATCCGAGACCAGGGCCTGAAGCTCACTCACCCGCCTAGCCGAGGTGAGTGCCACAAGGAACACCACCTTCCAGGAGAGGAAACGTAAATAGCAAGTTGCCATCGGCTCAAAAGGTGGGCAAGTCAGCTGCTGCAAGACCACATTGAGATCCCACTCAGTGGCTGGTGGATGAATAGGAGGCTTAAGCAAAAGCAGGCCTCTGAGAAAGCAAGACACCAGAGGGTGGCCTGAGAGAGCTTGCCCATCCACCGGCGAGTGGTGAGCTGAGAGGGCACTGAGATGAACCCGGACAGAGGTGGACTGAAGTCCTAGGTTGGAAAGGTGGAGCAGGTATTGTAGCACCACCTGGACCGAGCAGGAGAAGGGGTCCTCTTGCTGTTGAGAACACCAGGTAGAGACCCTACACCATTTCAGAGCATAGGCCTTCCTAGTGGAATGCTTCCTGGAGGCCAACACTACCTCTTCAACCTCCTTTGCTAGGAGCAAGGGAGCAAGGACTACCCTTTCAGCAGCCAGGCCATCAAATTGAGGGATTTGAGATTGGGATGCAAGAGGGACCCCTGATCCTGAGTCAGAAGGTCGGGTTGCAGCCCCAGAGGAAGTGGAGTATCCACCGCCAACGCAGAAGAAGAGGGAACCACGGCTGCCTGGGCCACCTGGGGGCTATCAGGATCACCGTGGCCCGGTCCTGCTGGATTCTGAAGAGAGTCCGGACCACCAGAGGTGTGGGAGGAAAAGCATACAGCAGGCTTTCTGACCAGGGGATCAGGAATGCATCCGCCGCCGTCCGCAGAGGGTGCGGTTGTCTGGAACAGAACTTGGGTAGTTGCCTGTTCAGCGGACTGGCAAAAAGATCCATGGTCGGAAGTCCCCACTTCAGAAACATCTGCTGAACTACCAGAGGATCCAACTGCCACTCGTGAGGTTGCAGGAGTCTGCTTAGCCTGTCCGCCAGGTAGTTTTCCTGGCCTGGGAGGTAGACCGCCCTGAGGGTCATGTCCTGCTTGACAGCCCAGGAGCAGAAAGCTTGTGCTTCCAGGCACAGGAGTCGGGATCCTGTGCCTCCCTGCTTGTTGACGTAGAACATAGCCACCTGGTTGTCCGTCTGAACTAGGACAGACTGGTGAGACAGGATCTGAGAGAAAGTCCGTAAGGCTAGTCGAATGGCTCTCAATTCCAACAGGCTGATCTGCTGGGTGGCCTCCCATGGAGACCATAGGCCTTGGGTGCAGGCCCCCTGGCAGTGTGCTCCGAGCCCTGCAGGGAAGCATCAGTTGTCAGTATCTGAGTGTGTGGGGAGGCCTGAAAAGGAACACCCCTGACCAGATTTGGGAGATGCCTCCACCAGCATAAGGAGTCCACCAAGAGTTTGGACACCTTTATTCTGTCTGACAATTTCCCTGTGGCCTGTAGCCACTGTGCCCTGAGGCATCACTGAGCCTGCCTCATGTGCAGATGGGCATTTGGGGTGACATGCACTGTGGAAGCCATGTGACCTAAGAGCCGGAGGAAGTGTCTGGCAGAGACCAGAGAGTTCGCTCGAAACTGGCCAGCCATCTTTATCAGCCTGTGAGCTCTGTCCACAGGCAAATAGACCTTTGCATGGATGGTATCCAATCTTGCCCCTATGAACTCCACGTCCTGCGAGGGGACTAAAGTGGACTTGGGGAACCCCAAGGTACTGAAGCAGGGATATGGTTCTGAAGGTGGCCTGCCTGGCCTCTTGTGGAGACTGGCCCCTGATAAGCCAGTCGTCCAGGTAAGGGAACACAAAGATCCCCTGGTGCCTGAGGTAGGCCACAACCACCGCCAGGCATTTTGTAAAAACCCTGGGGGGCGGAGGTGAGGCCAAAAGGAAGCACTCTGTACTGGAAGTGTCTTCCTCCCACCACAAATCTGAGGAATTGTCTGTGACTTGGATGGATGAGGATGTGAGTATAAGCATCCTTCAGGTCTAAGGAGCATAGCCAATCTCCCCGCCGGAGGTAGGGCAGTAAGGTTCCAAGGGTAAGCATCTTGAACTTTTCCCTCTCCAGAAACTTGTTCAGATTTCTCAGGTCCAGAATGGGTCTGAGGCCTCCTGTTCTTTTTGGTACCAGGAAGTACCTCGAGTAGAAGCCTTGCCTTTCCAGGTGGTGCGGTACCGGTTCCACCGCCTGGTCCCTTAGCAGACCTTCCAACTCCTGAAGGAGTAAGTTTCTGTGCAGAGGGGGTCTTGGAGGCTCCCCTGGAAAGTAGGAGGGGTGTATCTGGGTGAAGTGGAGCAGATAGCCCCTTTCGATGATGCTTAACACCCAAGTATCCCCTGTGATGGCTGGCCACCTGTCTGCGTACAGGGTCAACCGGCCTCCTGTGCCCTGGAGAGGAGGAGAGGCTATGCTGGCATAGTCAAAAACTCCCTCCCTGCTGAGCAGGAGTCGGAGTAGGAGGCTTGGGAGCCTTCTGCCTACGGGGCCCATGACCCTGCCCTTTGGCCTGCTGGCCCTGTTGGGGAGCTGCAGAGGCCTGGTAGTGAGGGTAGGTTTTGTAGGCAGCGGTCTTCCTCGGGTAAAAGGTCTTTTTCCCTGAGCCCTTCTTCTTCTGAGAAGGGGCAGAGGTTTTCTTGGACAGCCTTGTCCGGGTAAGAGTCTCGGTCTCGAGTTCTGCAGCCTTTTCGGCCATGGGCTTGCGAAAGAGGTTTTCACCTCGGCAAGGGACATCAACCAATTTGTCCTGTACCCATGGCTCGAGGTCCGAGGATTGTAGCCAGGCCTGGCGGCGTGCACCAATGCCGGCCCCTGCTACCCCGGCCGAAGCCTCAAATCCATCGTAGGCTGCTCGAGATATAAATTTCGAGCACTCTCGAATACCAGAAGACAAGGCCTTGAACCTCTGCAAAGGTTCCTCGGACAAACCAGCAGAGAACTCGGCAATCTCCTTTGCCATGTCTCGAAGGTACATGCCCATGTACAGCTGGTAGGTCTGGACACGGCAAGCAAGCATAGAGCCCTGGAAGCACTTTCTACCGAGGGCATCCAGGTTCCGGGCTTCCCTGCCGGGAAGCACCGAGGAGTGCATCTTCTGACTCTTCAGGCGATGCATGGCCGATTCCACAACCATGGAGTGGTGCAGTAGCTGTGCCTTTTGAAACCCGGGGCTCTTGCGGACTCGATAGATGGAATCGACCCACTTGCTTAGAACCGGCATTGAGGCCGGCACCTCCCGCATGCGGAAGAGCAACTGCTCCAGCATCGAAGGAACCGGGATAGTAAAGGCCTCCCTGGGAGGAGAGTCATACTACAGAGCCTCGAGCTCCTCGGCTCGAGGCTCCTCCTCGGGGTCCGCAGGGAATGCCAGTGCTTTGGCCATGTCCCTTACAAAATCCGAGAACCTGGTATCCTCCGGGGGGGGGGGGGGGGATCTCGACCGAGGCTCGGATCCCAGTGAGTCCGAAGGGATGCACCGAGTCCAGAAGGTGTCAGGGGACTCCTCCTCCTCCGTTTCCCACACCGATTCCGAGGAGGAGGAATCGAGCGGCTCCGAGTGGGCGGGCACCGACGCCAACCGGCGTCGACGACCTTGGTCCCGAACAGGAGGCCGAGGGCAACTTCGGCCGAGGATCGACTCGAGTTCGCATAGTCTCCAGGATCGGCTCAGCCTCTGGGATCGACTTGGACGTTGATGTCCCAGTGGTCGGGGCAGATGCGCCGGTGAGACCGGCGATCAGCACCCGCTGCTGCTCCATGAAGGCAGACAATCTGCTCTCCAAGGCCATCAATCTGAGTCCAAGCTCAGGAGACCCAGCAGCCTCCGACTCGGGCCCCAACGGCGTCGGGCTTGACGTCGGCTCCCCCGGAGGAGAGTCCACGAGGACTACAGTACTCACGTGACTCGGGGCCTCCGACTCCACACGAGGATGCTTTGCAGGCCTCTCCGACTCCGAAGACCTGGGACGGCGATCGGGGCTATGCGACCTAGCCCTCGAGGAGCCAAGAGCGTCCACCGATGCCGCCCTTGTGGGTTTCTTCTTCCTTCGATGCTCCCTTGAGGGAGACTCCCTTTCAGAGGAGCCCCGACGATGCTCGGGGTCAGACTCCTGAGACGTCAAGGCCTCTGACGAAGCCCGGACCCGTCCAGAGGCAGATTCGGAGAAGATCCTCTCACGCTGGTGCTGATGGCTCTGTAATGCCTTAGAAGACATTTTGCCACAGGGACTACAGACCGTAGAATCATGGTCTGGCCCTAGGCACTGGAGGCAGCAGTCGTGTGTGTCGGTGAGAGACATCAGTTTCTTTCTTGCACCAATCACACTTCTTAAAGCCACTGGCAGCCATTGGGGGAAAAAGGGCCCCTGGAAGATCAAAAAATTGGGATGCCAGGGAAAAGAAAAAGGTACGAACGCAGTCTCTAAGGACAAAAAACGAAAAAAGAGATCCGGGCTCAGCACCGGTGTACCGAGTCCAGTCGGGAAAGGAACAGACGTCGAACCGAATTAAAAACTCGACCCAATGCAGAAAAATCAACTTTTTGCACGGGTGACAAGGACAGGCGTCCGAAGGGCTCCGCGGAATAAAGAAGACTGAGCAAGATGGCACCTTTGGGCGGGAAGGGGACCGCGCATGCGTGCCTGCATTCCCAAAGGCTTTCTTTGAAAGCTGGGGAAATGCTCCGCATGGGGGCTCCGTCGACGCCGACGTCACCCATATGTGAGGGCTGACTTCCTGCTTGGTCCTGGAGAAAAATATTATTCATTTGTAAAGCGCTATGACTAGTAGATATAGCGGTATAAAAGACATGTTAAATAAAATAAATAAAAGCTGCAAACTGAGGGAGGTGACAGCCGCCCGTCCTGAAAACGTTAATACAGATTGAAGAAAAGCGGGAGGCAACACGACAAGCATTTTTAAGTATGTTTGCTGCTCTGCCTTCATCACTTCTACATTGGTTCCCTTTCTTTTTGGGCCCCCCCCCCACCACCCTGCATTGCAGGAACTATCTGGGTGGAATTTATATCACTGCCACTCTACAAGGCTATGTTAAACATTAAATATATGTATGTGAAGGGAAGACTTGGTCATTGAACCATGTACTTTGCTACCAGCTGGCACACGTGTAGCCTCCTAGTGCACCCTTTGGTTTAAATATAAAGTGACATGTGAAAGCACATTTTAGAAAAGCCAACTAGATGTAAGCTGGGAGTTCCAGGCCAAAAGCTCCCAAATATCGTGGAAGTGGTGGCAGTAAAAGTGGGCACGTGTAAATGCCTTTTAAAATCACTCCGTCTCGAAAGATACACATCTCTGCAGCCATTTAAAATGGTGTGTGTATGGGAGGGGGAGGGCTCATACATATGGAGAGGCCAGGCACGAGCATGTTTCCAGATGATTTAGAAATGCTCCTTTGGGCATTTGCAGTCCAAATGCTTGTTCCTGAATTTTTTGCATTAAATCTCAGCTGCCAAATTATTGGATCATATTTCATGTTTCTCTAGCTCCCGTCTCATGTTACCTCCACCTTTCAGGGTGTCTACCCTATAACAGATTTTGGTATCATCTGCAAAGACGCAAACCTAACCCGACAGACCTTTTGCAATATCATCAAGAAAAATGTTAAAAAGAATGGGACCACAGACTGATCCCTGAGGCACACCACTGGTTAACATTCTTATCCTCAGAATAAACTCAATTTACCACTTGCTCTTTAATGCCTCCCACTCAACCAGTTTCTAACAGTCAGTCACTTTAGGGACCATCCCTATAGTGGTCAGTTTACTGATAAGTTGCTACATCTAGTGCTCTCCCTTAGTCTAACCCTCTGGTCACTCGGTCAAAGAAATTAATCAGTACTGTCTGACAAGACCTACCTCTAATAAAACCAAGCTGCCTCAGATCCTCAATCTACTGGAGTCCAGAAACTGCACTATCATTTGTTATAGCAGCGTTTCCACTAATTTACTCATCATAAGAGTTCAAACTAACCAGAATGTAGTTCCCAACTTCCTCCTTACTTCTGCTTTTGTGGAGAGGGACAACATCCAACCTCCTTCAGTATTCTGGGACCACTCTGGACTCTAAAGAAGCACTTAGAAGATCAAACAGCAGAATCATCTGAACTTACCTAAGTTCTCTCAATACCTTCTGATGTATCTCATCCAGCCCCATTGCTCTGTCCACATTTAATTTAACTAGCTTCTCACAAACAGCTTTCTGAAATCATTCAAAATCTGCCTCACTTCCATTCCTATTTGTGCATTTTCTGAGGTCCCACTCCCTAATTATTTATTATTTGGTTTTATACCACACTATTCATGATCAGCACAGTTTACAAAACAACAACATATTACATGGAACAGTAATTCTGCTTTAGCAGTAATTCCCTTCAGTTTTGACTCTGTCAATACCTCCTTTGCATTTTCTGATATGAACACAGCTATTTTTTCCTCCATATGCATCTTTGCTTTCCTGACTACTTTCCCAGTTTCTATTAGCTTTTCCAAATATTGTCTGTCTTTCCCTTTCTGCGATCTCTTGTGCTTTATGAAGACAAATTTCCTTTTCCTTACCTTTTCAGCTACTTCTTTTGATAACCACAGCAACCTCCTTTTCCTCTTACTTTTATTTAGCTTCCTAACAAAAGGTTTTGCTGCCCACAAAATATCCTCTTTCAGTTTTGCCTACTGCTTTTCTACATCCCGTAGAAGTTCTCATCCAACTAATGGCCCCTTGAGGCATTCCCCATCTTAACAAAGTTGTTGTTGTTGTTGTTACTAAGTGCCGTTGAGTTGAAGTCGACTTATGATTTGGTTCTTCAGACAGGTGTCTAATTGTTGATAGAGTGAAATCCATAGCTGCTGTTATTGTAGTGGTTAGTTTTTTTTAAAGTCTAAGACCCTTGCTTTGCACGAACCATCTCTGCCCATCTCCTATTATGGAACCACACTATCCAGCGATCACTGGAATCTAGATGTACCACCCACTATAACATCAGAAACATTCTCCCCGTTCATAAATTCCATACAACTCACAGAATAATCACTTGGAATAGCTGATATCTACATTAATGACGTTCTAATGTTCTTTTGCTTTACTCCTATATACTATTTCCTTGCATCTGTCTTTTAATCGGTTGGAATGGGAATGTCCCAGATGGTAGGAATTTTCCTTTAAAGAAGCCAAGATTTAGTTACTTCTAGATGACACCGCAGCAGGGATATCCTAATCAACATCTGGCATGCTGAAATCATCAATCAGCAGCACTTCTACTCTCATAGCAAGTGTGAATGTCGTCAATTAAATCTGTCCGCTTCTGCCTGGGAAGACGATCTATATATCACCCCAATGTAAACAGATGTCCAGTCCTTCTTTTCAGATTAACCCACAGTGCCTCCTTTTTATCTCAGCAGAATATAAGAAATACTAAACTGGGTCAGACCAAGGTCCATCAAGCCCAGTATCCTGTTTCCAACAGTAGCCAATCCAGGTCACAAGTACCTGGTAGGTTCCCAAAATAGCACACAGGTTCCACAATGCTCAGCCCAGGATAAGCAGTGGATTTCCTGGGTCCTCTTTAATAACAGTTTATGGATCTTTCCTCCAGGAACTTGTCCAAATCTTTTTTAAACCCAGCTACATTAACAGCTTTTAATGAATTCCAGGATTTGATTACGGACTGAGTGAAAAAATATTTTATCTTATGAGCCTTAAATCCTTCATTTCATGCCCTTTATTTCTTTCTACTTTTTGATGGTGTAAACAACTGATCTACATTTACCCATTCCACTCCATTCATTAATTTATAGATCTCTATCATATCCTCCCTCAGCAGTAGCTTTTCCAAGTTGAAGAGCCCCACCTTTTAACCCTCTACTCATAGGGGTTTCCTTCCATCCCCTTTACCATTTTTCTTGCTCTTCTCTGTACCTTTTCTAATTCTGCAATACCTTTTTAAGATAAGGTGACTAGAACTGCACACAATATTCAAGATGTGACTGCACTATGGAATGATACTGCTCTCTATCTTTTAACCAATTCCTGATCCACAATACTACACTGCCTCCAATTCCCATGACTTTTTAATTTTGCCAAGAGCCTCTCATGAGGGACCTTGTCAAAGGCTTTCTGAAAATCAGACATACTATATCAATCAGCTCATCTTTGTCTACTTGTTTATTCACACCTTCAAAAAATATAATAGATTAGTAAGACAAGACTTTCCTTTGCTTGTTTGTGGATGATACCAAAATCTGCAATTGAGTAGACACGCAGGAAGGAGTAGATAACATGAGGAGAGATCTAGCTAAGCTTCAAGAATGGTCTAGAATTTGGCAACTGAAATTTAATGCTAAAAAATGCAGGTACAGTTTAGGGGGTGAGGTAATTCTCTCCACGAAAGAAGAGCGGGACCGGGGCATAATTATGTCCAACAATCTTAAAGTAGCTAAACAGGCAGAAAAAGTGACTGCAAAAGCTAGAAGGATGCTTAGGTATATAGGGAGAGAAATGGCCAACAGAAAAAAGGAAGTGATAATGCCTCTGTATGAATCTCTGGTGTGATCTCATTTGAAGTACTATGTACAATTCTGAAGACCACACCTTCAAAAGGATATAAGCAGGTTGGAGTCGGTGCAAAGGGTGGCTACTAAAATGGTTAGTGGTCTTCGTTATGTAGCATATGAGGACAGATTTAAAGATCTTAATATGTATACTTTAGAGGAAAGACGGGATAGGGGCGATATGACAGAGACATTTAAATACCTCCGTGGCACAGTAGGGTCTCTTTTAATTGAAGACAAGCTCTGCTAGAAGGGGACAGGATGAGTGTGAAAGGAGATAGACTCAGGAATAATATGCAGAAATATTTCTTTACAGAAAGAGTGATAGATGCATGGAATAATCTCCCAGTGTAGGTGGTAGACACGAGGACAGTAGCTGAGTTCATAAAAGCATGGGACAAACACAGAGGACCTCTGAAGGTAAAAAGCGGACTATTGTAGTTGATATGCAAAGGCAGACTAGACAGGCCATCTGGTCTTTTTCTGCCGTCATGTTTCTATATCCATGTTTGCTTTCTCCCATTAAACCATGACTATCTACATGTTCAGTAATTTTATTCTTTATAATGGTTTCTACTATTTTGCCCGCTACTGATGTCTGTAGTTTCTTGGATCACCCCTGGAACCCTTCTTAAAAACTGGCATTACACTGGCCATTCTCCAGTCTTCCAGTACTACAGATGATTTTAATGAATTTCATAATAATAGGTCTGCAATCTCATATTTCGGTTCTTTCAACACCCTCAGATGTATACCATTTGGTCCAGGTGATTTGCTACTCTTCAGTATATCAAATTGTTGAAATACATCTTCCCGGTTTATCGATACTTCCACTATTTCATAAGCCCTACAATTCTATTGCTTTAAGGGCTGTTGGGTAAGGTTTGCCTCTTTGCTGATGATACCAAAATCTGCACTAGAGTAGACACCCCGGAAGGTGTAGATAACATGAGGAGGGATCTAGCTAAGCTTAAAGAATGGTCGCGAATTTGGCAGCTGAGGTTTAATGTTAAAAAATGCAAGGTCATGCATTTGGGCTGCAGCAATGCAAGGGAGTGATATGCTATAAGGGGTAAAGTACTTCTGTCCACAAAAGAAGAGCAGGTCCTAGGTGTGATTGTGTCTGATGACCTTAAAGTAGATAAACAGGTAGAAAAGGTGACGGCGAAAGCTGGAAGGATGCTTGGGTGCATAGGGAGAGGAATGGCCAGCAGAAGAAAGGAGGTGATAGTGCCTCTGTATAATGTCTATGGTGTGACCTCATTTGGAGTATTGTGTGCAATTCTAGAGACCGCACCTTTAAAAGGATATAAACAGGTTGGAGTTGGTACAGAGGGTGGCTACTAAGATGGTTAGTGGTCTTTGTTATAAAGCATATGAGGACAGACTTAAGGATCTTAATACATATATAGAGGAAAGAAGCGATTAGAGGTGATATGATACAGACACTTAAATAGCTCTGTGGCATAAATGCACAGGAGGAGAGCCTCTTTCGATTGAAAGCAAGCTCTGCTATGAGTGGACATAGGATGAGGGTGAAAGGGGATAGACTCAGGAATAATATGCAGAAATATTTCTTTACGGGAAGAGTGGTAGATGTGTGGCATAGTCTCCCAGTGGAGGTGGTAGAGATGAGGATAGTATCTGAATTCAAAAAAGCCTGGGAAAAACACAGAGGATCTCCAAAGGAAAAAAGGGGATTGTGGTAGTGGTTGATATGGAAGGCTAGATTAGATAGGCCATTTGGTCTTTTTCTGCCATCATATTTCTATGTTTTATATATAGCACCACTTCTCCTCCCTTTTTTCCTACCTTGTTCTTCCTGAATAGAGCCCGATATAATTATAGTCTAGTCATAGTTCTCCATGAATCATGCCTGTGTGACCACCATTAAATCCAAGTCAGCCTCTTCCATTAAAGCTTCTAGATCCAAAATCTTATTTGCCATAGTACACGCATTACTTTACACATCTTCCAGATGTTGCCTTTCTACAGAGATATTTAATGTTTTACTTACCTGAGGGACTTTGTTCACCCTTTCTCAACAAACCTGGTTTAAAGCTCTCATCAACAGGTTGACAAGTCTGCTGGGGAAGGAACTTCACCCCTTCTTTGAAAGGTGGACACCATCTCTATTTAGGAGTCCTTCGAAAATCATCCCATAGTCCAGGAAGCCAAAACACTCCCAATGATATCACCAACAAAGACATGCATTCATCTCCAGGAAGCAAGCTTCCCTGCCCCCTCTGCCCACATCCCCTACTGTCCCCATCTCCTCCCATTCTGTGTTTGAGACTGGGTGTGTGTACACTGTGTGTCATAGTATGTATGTGCAAAGGTTAGTGCCACTATGTGTCTGTGGCCATCTGAATGGGTGTTATTTATTTGGCTGAATTTGTATATCGCTTTTCACAGAGGTCAAAGCGGTTTACAAGGAACTTGATTTTACAGATAACTTTGTACAATGAAAAGGAACAGAGTAGTTAACTTAAATTAACTATGTACAGGTTGATGGGGGGTAGGGTGAAAAGATGGGTCTTGAGTAGTTTGTGGAAGGACAGGAGGTCTGTAGTGTTTCTTATGTGGGCAGGAAGAGAGTTCCAGGTAATTGGAGCGTAAAGTTCAAATGATCTGGTACGGGCTTGTTGAGTGCTTTTGTTATAGCTTGGGGAGTAGATAGCATGTTCATTGTGGAGGTTCTTCGTTGTCTGTTTGAAGGCTGTGGAGTGATGAGGGAGTGAAGGTGGGTGGATGATTGATAGTTCAGGGCTTTGTGAATCATTAGAAGGATTTTGTAGAGGATTCTGCTTTGCAGGGGAAGTCAGTGGAGGTGTTTGGGGATGGAGGTGATCTGTTTGTATTTGGATGTTCCAGTGATGGTCCTTGTGCCGTGTGTCGAGCTCTTTGAAGAGGACGGAGTTTTGATATATTTGAGTGGAGGAGTGGCCTAGTGGTTGAGGCAAGGTACTTCGGGCCGGAAGGTCGGGGGTTCAAATCCCACTGGAGGACAGCAACCTTGGGCCGGAAGGACTGGGGTTTCTAGTCCCACAGGTGCTCCTTGTGGTCTTGGGCAAGCCACTTAACCCTCCATAGCCCATGTTCCCTGTAAAATAGTTCTCTGTGTGCTGTGCTTTCCTGTCTAATCAATGTGTTTATACCTCAAAATTTCCTGTCATGATTTGACAATTTCCAATCTGTAATCAAAACCGCTGCTGATCACTGGAAGTAGCGGTATACAAATGTATACTAAATAAATAAATAAAATAAATATAGGTAGTCTGTGGTATATTGAATTGCAAGTAGTCTGCATGGGGTGTTGTGAGAGCTTGAAGGTCTGAGTGGAAATCCTGAGCAGAGGGCAGAGGTGTTGTAGGGTCTGGGTTTTGAAACAGATTATCTTGCAGTGTTTGCTGTTGAGGCTTCAAGGTGAGGTGGCTGTCTACGATGACACTCAGGTACTTTATTTCAGGTTTGATTTGGATTTTTGTGCTATTGAGGGTAATGGAGAGGGGTGGGGCGAAGGATTTGTTCCTGGTGATGAAAAGGGATTCTGTTTTCTTGAGGTTGATAGATAGGTGATTTGTAGATAGCCATTGTGAGACGTCAGAGAAGCATTGCTGGAGTTTGTGTTAGATGGGTTGTTGAGGTCGATTGGTGTGTAGAACATAATGTCATCTGCGTATATGTGATAAGTCATCTTGTGTGTTTGGATGATGTTGCAGAGGGGTTGGAGGTGTTTGTTTTAGTCTTAGGGTCTATGTGGATGCGGTACATGGCCCAGAGCTGGTATCTGTGTGCGAGTGTCGCTGGTCTGGTGTTGGTATCTCTGGGTATGTGTTACTCTGTACCACTGTCTGTTTTTGTGTATGGCACTATGACTGTCAGTGTGTTCCCGTGCAAAGCCTGTTTGTGGTGCCTGGAGGTGTTAAGTGTTGGTACTGGTGGTTGCAGCTGGAAAGACAACATGTAACCATGAGTGTGGCTCAAAGGTGGCTACTGTGTGCTGTCATGGGCAGAACAGAGAGGCAACAGGGGAGGAGGAGGTACCCACTGCATAAGGTGTACAGGCCCTAGAAACAGCTCAAGGATCTCACAGAGGAGGAATGCATGTTGAGGTTCAGATTTGACAAGGAGACCCTAGTGCACCTATGTTGCCAACTGGCGGCAGACCTGGGGCCCACAGCATGGAGAGGCTGAGCCCTGTCAGTACACTTGAAGGTGATAACAGCCTTGGTCTTCCTTGCCACCACAACACTTCAAACGTCCCTTGGGTAGCAGCAGACATTAGTCAGGCAGCCACCTTTTGTTGGATTGCTCAGTTCCCAGAGGTTTTTCTAAGGAGAGACACGCAGTACATTGGGTTCCCTGAGATACAGCAGAAGCATCATTAAAAAATGACAGAATTCTTTCAGATGGCACACCTGCTCCTCATAAAGGAATAAAGGGAGACATGTAGGTGACAAGACCCATCCATGGAAGCATATGCAAACAGGCAACCATGCAGCAAATGGCCACACATAAACTCTAAATATCACTATTACTCTTATCTAACAAGAATGATTGAACCTGGTCTTTAGCTTCAATGATGTAATAATATTATACAATGTAGTTCTTTTTCAGTTTAAATTTTACTTTTGAACGGGTCTCAGACTTATAGGGAGCTATGGCGTTAATTGTTTTACACCAAATGCTCTACTTTGCATCAACGACCCTTTGTGTTCGGTAAAACTTTATAACTTTTGTTACTACCACATACACAATGTGATCATAAAACTGAAAAATGAAAATAGTCAGGCTTATCTCATTTTAGAAAATGCCCAACGCCAGACTCAGCGCTGCTGCGTTTCACAGATGTTTTGTTTCTTCAGGAGCTCGTAAGCCGACCATGTTTCTCTCAAAGGTTCCGACCAACTCTTAACCGGTTGTTCCCCCTTGATGGACAACCGGTTAAGAGTTGGTCGGAACCTTTGAGAGAAACATGGTCGGCTTACGAGCTCCTGAAGAAACAAAACATCTGTGAAACGCAGCAGCGCTGAGTCTGGCGTTGGGCATTTTCTAAAATGAGATAAGCCTATTTTCATTTTTCAGTTTTATGATCACATTGTGTATGTGGTAGTAACAAAAGTTATAAAGTTTTACCGAACACAAAGGGTCGTTGATGCAAAGTAGAGCATTTGGTGTAAAACAATTAACGCCATAGCTCCCTATAAGTCTGAGACCCGTTCAAAAGTAAAATTTAAACTGAAAAAGAACTACATTGTATAATATTATTACATCATTGAAGCTAAAGACCAGGTTCAATCATTCTTGTTAGATAAGAGTAATAGTGATATTTACAGCTCAACAGTTTTTTACTCTAATAAATAAGGACCAAATTAGATTGTCTAACACATAAACTCTATGCTCCAAACCCAACAGGTGACAGAGACTATCCCGCTATAGACTACCCTGATGGATAAGCTGAACTGAGCTACAACAAGGCACACAAACCACCCAGGACTGTCAAAGAGCGAACATTTGGAATTCTGAAGAGCAGACTAAGGTTCCTGGACAGTTTGGTGGGGGGGGGGGGGGTCTGCTGTGCATCCCAGTTAAATGCTATGACATATTTTTTGCATGCTACACAACCTTGCTCTCACCCACAGGATAGTCCAAACGAAGGGGCACCCTCACCCAAAAGAACCAAGAAAGCCAGAAAAGAGCAAGGTGATAAACAAAAAAAAAAATTTTATTGGGTGTACACAAAAAGCACATGGCCGTGTTTTGGCTATGCCTTCATCAAGTGTGACAGCCTGCTGGCATGACACTGGGAATATAATTGCTAGAAGACAGTACACATATTCTCAGGTGAACTTGTCTAGTTGACAGATGCAACATAAGAACATAAGATATGCCATACTGGGCCAGTCAAGGCCCATCAAGCCCAGTATCCTGTTTCCAACAATCAACAATCTAGGTCACAAGTACCTATCAGTTTCCCCAAAAGACACAGGTTGAACAATGCTTGTATTGGGGCAAGCAGTGGATATCCCGGGTCCCATTTAATAATGGTTTATGAACCTTTCCTCCAGGAACTTGTCCAAACCTTTTTTAAGCCCAGCTACACTAACAGCTTTTACTACATCCTCCGGTAATGAATTCCAGCTATCTACATGCCTAATGATCGAATCACCAAGTATAACGGTTGTCCTAACCCTTCCCTCATGGGCACATGGCCCTGGAGAAACTTCCTCGGTGCGAGAGGGTTTTACATCACCTGGAGGACAGGTCCTAGTTACAGGATCACTTTCTGCCACACCAGGGTGATGCTCTCCTGTCACGGCAACAGGGATGCTGCCAGACTGGAGATGGGACTTCAGGACTATATCCCTGTAGGTCTCGTCTATGTACCTTTCTGTCTTTCTTATGTTTTCCAAGTCTGCTACTCTAGCCTCTAGAGAACGGACTCGTTCCCTGAGAGCAAAGAGCTCCTTGCACCTAGTATTTGCTTTCTTGGCGGCTGCTGCATATTGGGCGAAAGGTTTCAACATGTTATCCATGATGCCTAAATCTTTTTCCTGGGTGGTGGTTCCTACTATGGAACCTTGCATCGCGTAACCATAGTTTGGGTTATTCTTTCCTAGCTGCAAAACTTTACACTTGTCCACATTAAATTTCATCTACCATTTGAACATACAGTCTTCCAATTTATCATGATCCTCTTGCAATTTTTCACAATCCTCTTGTGTTTTAACAACTTTGAATAATTTAGTGCCATCTGCAAATTGGATTACCTCATTCGTTATTCCCATTTCCAGGTCACATATGAATATGTTAAAAAGCAGCAGATCCAGCATATTTCCCTTGGGTACTCCACTATTAACATTTCTCCATTGGGAAAATTGGCCATTTAGCCCTACCCTCTGCTTTCTATCTTTTAACCAGTTCCTGATCCACAATAGTACACTGCCGCCTATCCCATGACTTTTTAATTTGGCCAAAAGTGTCTCATGCGGGACCTTGTCAAAGGCTTTCTGAAAGTCCAGATATACTATATCAACCAACTCACCTTTGTCTACCTGTTTATTCACACCTTCAAAAAAACATAACAGATTAGTAAGATAAGACCTTCATTGGCTAAAGCCATGTTGGCTGTCTCCCATTAAGTCATGACTATCTACGTGTTCAGTAATTTTGTTCTTTATAATGGTTTCTACCATGATTCCTGGTACTGACATCAGGCTCAGCGATCTATAATTTCCCGGATCACCCCTGGAGCCCTTTTTAAAAATTGGCGTTACATTAGCCATCCTCCAATCTTCAGGTATTACAGATGATTTTAATGATAGTTCACAGATTACTAATAGTAGGTCTGCAATCTCATATTTCAGTTCTTTCATCACTCTCGGATGTATACCATCTGGTCCAGGTGATTTGCGCGGTTTACCTCAAGTTCACCTGAGAATATTATGGCATCAATGAACAAACAAACTTTTTCTAAAGAAGGGGACGCTGTAAGACTAGAGGGCATACGATGAAGCTTCAAGGCGGTAAACTTAAAAGCAACATCAAGAAATACTTTCTTACTGATAGGGTGGTAGATGCATGGAATGCCCTCCTGATGGAGGTGGTGGGGGCACATACAGTGTCAGAATTCGAAATGGCATGGTACAGACACAGTGGATACCCTTATAGCAAGAGGATAAAATCAAAGCAAACTTAAATATCTCTTAATAGAGGGAGGCTGACCTGCACGGAGCAGCAGGTACAATACTAAATACAGCCATAAAGGTGGGGTGATCTGCATGGAGCTGCAGTTGCAACCACTCTAGCTACTTTGCTGGACAGACTGGATTGACCATGCTGGTCTTTATCTGCTGTCATATACTATTTTATTATTCACCTCCAATGTGTTTCTTTACCACCCTCATAGATATACCCTACTCCCTAGTTCTTGTGCTGTCTCTCTTGATTAGAATAAGTTCTGATGAGCAGAGACTGTCTATTACATGTCTCTGTACAGCACTGCATATGCCTTGCAGTGCTATACAAATGATAAGCAGTAGTAGTAGTAGTATTTTCTAGCTATTATTAAAGGAATGAGATATAGCCATAGCTGGCTATAATTTCTTTAGGATTATTTATTTATTATTTATTTATTTTAACAAACTTTTATATACCGCAACCTTCCAGTGATCAGGTGCGGTTTACATATAACAGTTAAGGAGACAGAAAGACATTTCTGTTTTTACATTGAACATTGCATGAGTTATGTACATTAACAGTTAAACTATTAAACTTTTAAACTTTGGAGAACTATATACAGTTAACTATGTACAGTTAGCAAATGAGTTCAACAGTAAAGGTAGCTATGTAAAAACATCATATTCATGTCATGGTCATAATATCATGAGGCAATTGCAGTGTTAGTTTCGATGTGTTAAATAGATTATCCCTTTTCATATTGGTTTGAGAATTTGCCAGTGGACCGTAGTGGGAGATAAAGAGGTGAGTTTTTAAGGTTTTTGCGTAGGTCTTTAAGGTCGGTTAAGGCTCTGATTTCATCTGGTAGTGAGTTCCAGAGTATAGGGGCTGCATGGGAGATGCTTTTTTATTTGTTTTTTTTGGTCTTTGTGAATTCTTTTGGAAACTTATTTTATTAGCGTTGCCTCTTCTATGTGCTGAGTGGGGTGTGTCTTTAGTGATTAGATTATTTAGGGTAGCTGGGGCAGTGTTATTTAATGCTTTAAAGGTAGTTACTATTAATTTATAGTTTATTCTACATTGGATAGGGAGCCAGTGTAGTTTTGCTAGATAGGGTGTATCTTCATTATAGTTCTGGCTGCAGCGTTTTGGGCCAATTGGAGCCTTTTGATGTTTTGGTTAGTTGTGCCTAGTAGAGAGAGGTTGGCGAAGTCAAAATGTGGTGTGAAGATAGCTTGAATGATGTTCAGGAAGTCTTGCAGGTGTACTAGCGGGCGTAATTGTTTTAATACTTTGAGTTTGAAGTATATTTTCTTGGTTGTATTTCTTATGTGGGTGTTCATGCTAAGGTATGTATCAAGTATCACCCCTAGATATTTTATTTCGTTTAGATAGAGCTAGGATAGAGAAGGCAGAAAAACAGGAGTAACACTGTATATCAAAAGCAATATTAAAGTTGCTGAAATGAAGGGGGCATGGGAAAAAGAAGCAGCACTGTGGATTGGGTTGGAAAAGAGTAGTTACTCACCTGTAACAGGTGTTCTCCAGGAGCAGCAGGCATCAGTCCTCAGTTATGGGTGACATCGGCGCCGATGGAGTCCCCGTGCGGAGCATTTCCCCAGCTTTCTATGAAAGCCTTTGGGAATACTACACGCATGTGCGGTCCCCTTCCCGCCTAAAGGTGCCATCTTGCTCACTCAAATGACATAGCTAAAAAACAGCACACAAAAATGAAAAAATGTAACTATGTACAACTGCAACTCCCAGGGGAGGAGGGAGGGTTGTGAGGACTGATTCCTGCTGCTCCTGGAGAACACCTGTTACAGGTGAGTAACTACTCTTTTTCCAGGACCAAGCAGGAAGTCAGTCCTCACTTATGGGACTCCCCAGCTTCAGGCTACTGGGGAGCCAGAGCTGAAAAAAGGAGCTCCCTCTAGCCTCAGCATCAGAGAAAGGATTTCACTGAAAACATACCTCCACCAGTAGCCCAACCAGAGAGCTGGAGGGTAGGAGTTGCCTAAACCTCAAAGAGATTCCGGAGCACTGCCTGACCAAAAGCACTGTCCCTGCGGGACTCACTCTCCAGGCAGTAATGGGCCGCAAACGTCTGGCTTGAGGACCAAGTTGCAGCCCTGCAGATGTCTGCCAACGGTACAGAGCGGAGATGAGCTACTGAGGCAGCCATTGCCCTGAAACGGAGGGCTGTGACCCGACCCTGCAAAGGAAGGTCAGCTGCCCTGTAAGCCCAGGTGATACAGTCAGCCACCCAGATGGACAAGGTACACTTGGACACAGGTACCCCCAAGTTATTGGGGTCAAAAGATACGAAGAGCTGAGTAGCCCTTCTATGCCCCTGCGTACGCTCAAGGTAGAAGGACAAGGCCCTCCTACAGTTCAGGGTATGCAGGACTGTCTCTGCCCGGCTTGCATGGGGCCTAGGGAAGAATGTTGGAAGAACCACCTCCTGGTTGAGATGGAAAGAGGAGACAACCTTGGGGAGGAACTTAGGATGAGTCCCAAGGACTACCCTGTTCCTATAGAAGCGAGTATATGGCCTGTCACAGACCAGGGCTTGAAGTTCACTCACTCACCTGGCCGAGGTCAAGGCCACTAGGAATAGAGTCTTCCAGGATAGGAAGCGTAAAGGACATGTAGCCATGGGCTCAAAAGGTGGGCGAGTAAGTTGCTGCAAGACCACATTCAACTCCCACTCAGGGGCCGGTGGACAGAGAGGAGGCTTGAGCAATAGTAAGCTTCTGAGAAATCTGGACACCAAGGAGTGAACTGACAAAGAGTGTCCCTCCACCAGAGAGTGATGAGCTGCCAGAGCAGAGAGGTGGACCCGAACAGAATTGGACTTAAGGCCCTGATTGGACAAGTGCAGTAGGTACTGGAGCACTACTGGCACAGTGCAGGTGAAAGGATCTTCCTTGCGCTGCTCACACCACAAGGAGAACCTTCTCCACTTTAGGGCATAAGTTTTCCTGGTGGATTGCTTTCTAGAGGCCAAGACCACCTCTTCCACCTCCTGAGGAAGACCCCAGGGAGCCAAGACTACCCTTGCAGCCTCCATGCCATCAGATGGAGAGACTTGAGACTGGGATGCAGAAGGGAACCCTGATCCTGAGACAGAAGGTCGGATTGGAATCCCAGAGGCATGGATGTCTCCACTGCCAGTTGAAGTAGCAGGGGTAACCAGGGCTGCCTCGGCCACCAGGGAGCAAACCAGAAGTACTGAGGCCTTGTCCCTGAGAATCTTGAATAAGTTTCGGGCCACCAGAGGCGTGGGAGGAAACGCATAGAGCAGGGCCCTGGGACCAAGAAATCAGGAAGGCATCCGCCGCCACCCTCAGGGGATGTGGTTGCCTGGAACAAAACCTGGGCAGTTGGTGATTGAGGGGACTGGCAAAGAGATCCATAGATGGAAGTCCCCATTTTAGGAAAATCTGTTGAACCACTAAAGGGTGCAGCTTCCACTCGTGGGGCTGCAATATCCTGCTTAGGCGGTCTGCCAGAAATTTCTCCTGGCCAGGAAGATACACAGCCCTCAGCAACATCTGGTGCCTGAGGGCAAAAGAGAAAAGGGCCTGTGCTTCCAGGCATAGAGGCCTGGACCCAGTGCCGCCCTGTTTGTTCACATAGAACATGGCTACTTGGTTGTCTGTCTGAACTAGAACAGACTGGTGGGCCAAGGAGTGAGAAAAAGCCTTGAGGGCTAAGCGAATAGCCCGCAGTTTCAGTAGGTTGATCTGTTGCAGGGCTTCCCATGGGGACCAGAGGCCTTGGGTGCAGCTCCCTTGACAGTGTGCACCCCAGCCCTGCAAGGAGGCATCGGTGGTCAATACCACTGTGGGAACAGCTACCTGAAAAGGCACCCCCTGTAGCAAGTTGGGGGGTGTAGCCACCACTGAAGAGACTTCAGGAGAGGTTTTGAGACCCTTACTTTGTCTGCTAGGCTTCCTGTGGCCTGCTTCCATTGAGTTCTGAGGCACCACTGTGCAGGCCTCATGTGGAGGTTGGGCATTGGAGGTCACATGCACAGTCGATGCCATGTGTCCCAGGAGCTGCAGACAGAGCCTGGCAGGAACCGATGGCAGACTGAGAAACCTAGATGCCAACTCCATGAGCCTCTGAGCTCGGTCCTCTGGCAAGTAAGCCCTTGCTTGCAGAGAGTCCAGCAGTGCTCCTATGAACTCGAGGTTCTGGGAGGGGAGCAAAGTGGACTTTGCGAAGTTTATGACAAAGCCCAGGTCTTGAAGGAGTGTGACAGTCCTGAAGGTGGCCTGCCTGGCCTCCTGGTAGGTTTGGCCCCGGATGAGCCAGTCGTCCAGATAGGGGAAGACAAATAAGTAAGCTGCCACCACAGCTAGGCACTTTGTAAAGACCCGTGGGGCGGACGTTAGGCCAAAAGGCAGTACCCTGTACTGGTAATGGTTTCCTCCCACCACAAACCTGAGGTACTTTCTGTGGTCTGGATGAATGAGGATGTGAGTGTACGCATCCTTTAGATCTAAGGAGCATAGCCAATCTCCCTGCTGGAGGTGGGGCAGAAGTGTTCCAAGAGTAAGCATCTTGAACTTCTCTTTCTCCAAGAACTTGTTGAGGTTTCTGAGGTCTAGGATAGGCCTCAGGCCTCCTGTCCTCTTTGGCACCAGAAAATACCTGGAGTAGAACACGTGCCCCTGTAGGCGAGGAGGTATCGGCTCCACCGCCTTGTCCAGAAGGAGACCCTGAAGTTCTTGGAGGAGGAGGGCGGTGTGCAGGAGAGGCCTCAGAGGTTATCCTGGAAAATAGACAGGAGGTAGTTGTTGGAAATGAAGCATATAGCCTCGGTGAATGATGCTTAAAACCCAAGTATCCCCTGTAATGAGTGGCCACCGGTGGGCAAACAGGGTTAAGCAACCTCCTGTGCAGGGATGGGACAGCAGGGACGGAGAGGCTATGCCTTGGGAGTCAAAAACCCCCTCCCTGCTGGGTAGGAGCAGGAGCCAGAGGCTTGGGGGTCTTCTGCCTACGGGGCCTATGTCCTTGCCCCTTGGCCTGCTGCCCCTGAGGGGGAGCTGGGGAGGCCTGGTATTGAGGGAAAGGTTTGTAGGCAGACACCTTTCTCGGGTAGAAGGACTTTTTACCCGAGCCCTTCTTTTTGTGAGAAGGGGCAGAAGTCTTTCTGGACAGCCTAGTCCTGGTCAGGTGCTCGGTCTCGAGCTCAGCGGCCTACTCGGCCATGGGTTTGCCAAAAAGGTTCTCACCTCGGCAAGGGACATTGACCAACTTGTCCTGAACCCAAGGCTCAAGGTCCGATGACTGCAGCCATGCCTGGAGTCGGGCCGCGATGCCGGTGGCCGCCACACGAGCCGAAGCCTCGAAGCCATCGTAGGCCACTTGGGACATGAATTTGGAACAGTCCCGGATCCCTGAAGACAAAGACTGGAACCTCTGCAAAGGTTCCCCAGAGGGACCAGCAGAGAACCCGGCAAGCTCCTTTGCCAGGTCTCAGAGAAACATGCCCATGTACAGCTGGTGTGACTGGACACGGCAAGCAAACATCGAGCCCTGGAAGCACTTTCTGCTGAAAGCATCGCATCCAGGTTCTGGGCCTCCCTACCGGGGGGCACCGCAGAGTGCATCTTCTGGCTCTTCAGTCGATGAATGGACGATTGCACCACCATGGAATGGTGCGGCAGCTGCGCCTTTTGGAAGCCAGGGCTCTTACGGAGTCGATAAATGGAATCGACTCGCTTGCTCAAGACTGGCGCTGAGGCCGGTGCCTCCCACATCCGGAAGAGGAGCCGTTCCAGCATCGGAGGAACTGGCACAGTAAAGGCCTCCTTTGGAGAAGAGTCATACTGGAGGGCCTCGAGCTCCTCGGCTCGAGGCTCCTCCTCGGGGTCGGCGGGAATCGCCAAGGCCTTGGCCATGTCCCGCACGAACTCCGAGAACCGGGTGTCCTCCAGAGGGGACCTACTCCGGGGCTCGGACTGCAGTGAGTCCGACGGGACGCACCAAGTCCGGAAGATATCGGGGGACTCCTCATCCTCCGTCTCCCATGCTGACTCATTGGAAGAGGAGTCAAGGGGCTCTGACCGCGCGGGTCGAGGTGGCACCCGCCACGATGCCGAAGGCACCGGTGTCAACGCCCTCGGTTACGAGCGGGAGGTTGAGGGAGACCTTGACTGAGGACAACCTCGAGCCTTCATGGTCTCGAGAATCGGCTCGGTCTCCGGGGTCGACTTCGACGTCCCAGTGGTCGGGGCAGATGCACCAGTGAGGCTGGCCATCAGTACCCGCTGCTGCTCCATGAAGGCAGACAATCTGCACTCCAAGGCTGTCAGCCTGAGTCCAAGCTCAGGAGACTCAGCAGCTACCGACTCAGGCCCCGGCGGTGCCGGGCCCGACGTCGGCTCCCTCGGAAGAGAGTCCACGAGGACTACAGGACTTACGTGTCCGACAGTCTCCGGCTCTACACGAGGTACTTTGGACAGCTTCTCCTGCTCCAAAGGCCTGGGATGGCAGTTAGGGGTCTTAGACCTGGCCCTCGAGGAACCAGGGACCTCTTCCAACGCCGCCCTCGCGAGCCATTTCTTCCTCTTGCGTTCCCGGTCGGGGGACACCCTGTCTGAGGACCCCCGCGATGCTCGGGATCAGATTCCCGAGACGTCAAGCCTCAGACGAGGTCCGGGCCCGGCCGGAAGCAGAATCCGAAAAAATCCTTTCCTTCTGGTGCTGACGGCTTCGAAGTGCCTTGGTGGACATTTTTACCACACGGGCCACAGATCATGGGGTCATGATCTGGGTCGAGGCACCGAAGGCAGCAGTCATCTGTATCGGTGAGAGACATTAGTTTCTTGCACTGATCACACTTTTTGAACCCACTGGAAGCCATCGGGGAAAAAAGAGCCCCCATGAGGTCAAAAGACCGGCCTTCCAGGGAAAAACAGAAAAAAAAGGGCGCGAACGCCAGCCACGAAGGACAAAAACCGAAAAATAGAGAACAGGCTCGATACCGGTGTACCGAACCCGGCGGGAAGGGGAACCGGTGTCGAACTCGAAGAAAAAGCGAAGAACTCTTCAGAAAAAA
The DNA here is from genome assembly GCA_033557465.1 of Ichthyophis bannanicus. Lineage (NCBI taxonomy): Eukaryota > Metazoa > Chordata > Amphibia > Gymnophiona > Ichthyophiidae > Ichthyophis > Ichthyophis bannanicus. The sequence goes on from CM066034.1 coordinate 902,312,589, forward strand.
AATCATCTTTTCCCGGGTGACTAGGATGAACGTCCGAAGGGCTCCACGGAAAAAGAGAGACTGAGCAAGATGGCACCTTTAGGCGGGAAGGGGACTGCGCATGTGTGTAGTATGCCCAAAGGCTTTCATAGAAAGCTGGGGAAATGCTCCGCACGGGGGCTCCATCGGCGTCGATGTCACCCATAAGTGAGGACTGACTTCCTGCTTGGTCCTGGAGAAGAGGAGATTGCACTATCACCCAAACTGATTTAGTCCACAGGCTTCCAACTCAAACTGAAAAATGGATATACTTGATTATTGATATCGCAAAGGTAGCCATGAAGGGGGGAAGTGATCATATTGGGTGACTTTAATCTATTTGATGTGGATTAGCGTATTTCTTCTGCAAATCTGGAAAGAAGCAAAAAGATTGTGGATGTCTTCCAAAAAAGCGTAGCTACTCACCTGTAACAGGTGATCTCTGGGAGCAGCAGGAATCAGTTTTCACATATGGTTATCATCGGTACTGACGGATCCCACATGGAAACACTCCCCAGCGTCCAAAAGGAAAGCTTTTGGGGGCACTACACATGCCTGCGCATCTACTTTCCCAAATCCTCATCTCAGCTGAATTTGTAGCTGAGCGATAGAGGAAAAAGAGAATACCCTACGAGTATGGAAAGAGGGAGGGTTGTGAAGACTGATTCTTGCTGTTCCTGGAGATAACATAGTTACTCACCTGTAACAGGTGATCTCCAGGAACAAGCAGGTGAAAGGAGGCTTGTCTGTACAGGGCTATGTACACTTTGAGGGTACTCAATAATAGTATATCACTGAAAGCCCTCAGAAAGAGTTAACACCACAGATTCAGTAGCTCAGACATTCCAGAGCCTATTACTTAGATAACGACCTTGAGAGACTCTACTGAAAAACTATGCTGAACTTTTAGATAACAGAGAAGCTAGGTTTGTTTATAATACAGATAGTACAGGGAAGAACTTTCTCTTCAGTCTTGAATCATAAACTATGAAAACTGCTTGCATTAGAATTAGTTGTGTCTGGGAATACATGTATGTCTCCTCCTGATGACCTATACTAATAAGATCTGACCTATGATATAGAGATGCACATTATCAATATGCATTAGTAAAAGATGTATGTTTGACGTAGAATAATAATATGGAAATTATGCTGTGAGATGGGATCTTAAGCCAATAAAAAAGGAAACCAAAGTAGGCGGCGTCAGAGAGAGGTCATAAGCCTTGCTCTCTCTCCCAAAGCTTTGGTCCTGTGTGTATGACAATTGTGTGTGAATCATATTATTAATGGTTACTGCTTCATTGCTCTGAGTGTGGAGATCCGTTACCCAAGAGCCCAGGTGCTGTTACCGGTGAGGGGAGGAGCAGAGTACTTTATCAGCAGGAATGCAGTCTTCACATATGGGACTCACCAGCTCCCAGGTACCAGACTGGATTAGCAATGGTATTCACAAGGCTAAAGGATGGGGCCTTCTTCAGGGGTTATATAGGTACTCATAATCGGATGTTTGCCAGATTGAGGAACCTTTCATGATCACACGTAAAGGTCTATTTGAATAAAACTGAAGAGATTTACATGGTTACGAGTACCTATAAAACCCCGAAGAAGGTAGTGCCAAAACAGCTATGTCAGGTTAGATGTCACGTACCCCAGGACAAAATACATTTAATAAAGGAATCCTAATTTGCACTTATACCACGTTTTGGACTGGTTTGTGGTCTTCTTTTTACATGGTTTGTAGGCTTCGTTGTTGGACTGGCCAGAAGATGTGGATACAGAGTGGCCCTGTTGGACTTGAAGACAGTTTACAAGAACATTGAAAGGGAAGTCTGGTGCCAGAAAAAGTCCTGGACGGAGGGTAGGAGTGCATTTAAGTCCAAAAAAGGTGCTGGAAAACAGCCTGACCAAAGACAGCATACCGACAGGAGTCCCTGTCTAGGCAATACTGAGCAGCGAAAGTGTAAATAGAGGACAAGGTAGCTGCCCGACAGATGTCGGCAATGGCTACAAACCGAAGGTTGGCAACTGAGTATGCCATGGCACGCGCATTGTGAGCGGTGATGTGACTCTTTAGGAAAAGTCCTGCTTGAGCATAGGTGAAATAAATGCACTCCACAATCCAATTTGAAAGGGTACATTTCGAGACTGGAAGTCCAAGGTGACTTGGATCAAAGGACATGAACAATTGTGAGGATTTCCTAAAAGCCTTGGTTCTGTCCAAATAGAAAGCCAGTGCACGCTTACAGTCTAAAGTGTGCAGCACTACTTCAGCCCTGGAGGGGTGCAGTCTGGGAAAGAAGATCAGTAGAATGCCCAATTAATTGAGATGGAAAGCCGAGACCACCTTCGGGAAGAAGTGTGGATGTGTATGGAACCACCTTGTTGTGGTGTACGGAGGATCAGACACCAACACCTGCAGTTTGCTGATGTGGCGAGCGGAGGTAAGAGCAATGAGGAAGATTACCTTCCAAAAGGAATTTTAAAGAAGTGGTGGCCAAAGGCTAAAAATGAGACTTTAGAAGTTGTGCCAGGAGCACGTTGAAGTCCCAAGCCACCGGTGGTAGTTTGATTGGCGGCTTAGACAGCAGGAGAACACAAATAAATCATTGCACCACAAAGAGTGAGGTGAAATAGGGTACCTGTCCACCTACCTGTGATAGGTTGAGATGGCACCAAGATGAACTCTGACTGAGTTAGTCTTGAGACCAGTCAATGATAAGTGGAGGAGATACTGTAAAAGGAACTCCACTGAACAGGCTGAGGGGTCAATATGTTTTGGGGTACACCATTTGAAGGCATAAGAATGCCTAGTAGACGGCTTGTGTAATGCAAGTAAGATGCCTTTGACCTGTTGAGGAAGGTGAAGATCAGCAAATATCATGCTCTCAGTAGCCAAACCGTGAGATGGAGGGCTTGTGGATTGTGATGGAGAAGTGTCCCATGATCTTGGAAGAGGAGGTTGGGTGCATGCCCCAGGCTGAAGTCTGTGCTAGTCGAAGCAGCAGAGGAAACCATGGGCTGACGGGGAAAGTAAGGGGCTATTAGAATCATGGAGCCCTTGTCAGCCTGCAGTTTGAATAGGGTTTTCGATATTAAGGGGGTGATTGGAATGCATAAAGCAGACCCTTCCCCTAGTGGAGAAGGAAGGCGTCTGCTGCTTGACTGTTGAGGGAGGGAATTCTTGAGCAAAACAGCGGTAGTCATGTATTTTCCTGAGTGGCGAACAGATCTATAGAAGGGGTCCCTCACAGGTGGAAGATCCAAGATGCCGTGTCCTGATTTAGAGTCCACTCTTGTGGATGCAGGATGCGGCTAGGTCTGTCCACTAGGAAATTGAGTTCACCTGGGAGGTACACCACCCTGAGATGGATACGGCGTACAATGGAGAAGAACCAGAGATGAAAGACTTCTTGGCAGAAGGGATAGGAACATGTTCCCCCACCACTTGTTCACATAGAACATGGCCACCTGGTTGTCCGTTTAGACTAAGACCTGTTTGCCCAAAGGTTGGAAATGAAAAACCTGAAGGGCATTCGTGAGAGAGCCCTTAGCTCCGGGAGACTGATTTTCAACAGAGACTCCTGCTTTGTCCACTGGCTCTGTGTAATAAGATTGTTCAGATGTGCCCCCCATCTGAGTATGGAAGCATCCATCATGAGGGTGCAATGAAGTGGAGGCATCTGAATAGATGACCCTCCGAGTAGGTTTGGAGGGGAGCACCACAATGAAGGAAGTTGACAAGAGGAGGGGTAACGCAAATCTTGTCTGAAAGATGCCCGGTCGCCAGTGTCCATTGAGATGACAGTGTTCATTGAGCTTGTCGCATGTGCAGGTGGGCATAAGGGACGACATGGACTATGAATGCATTGTGTCTCAGAAGGCGTAGCATTTCCTGAGCTGTCACAACAATGTGACTTGCTATGCTGTGTGCAAGCTCAATGAGACAAGCAGAGGGATCCTGTGGAAGGATAAGCTTGGGCCTGACAAGTGTCTAGAAGTGCTCCGATGAATTTGAGCTGCTGAGATGGGACCAGGTGCAATTTGGGAAAGTTTAAGATGAATACCAGGGTTTGGAGCACAACAATGGTCTAATGAAGAGAAATTTCCACCTCTTATGGGAATTCTCCCCTTATCAGCCAATCACCTAAGTAGGGGAAGACAAAGATCCCCAAAGTACAAAGATAGGCAGCGAACACTTCCACGCATTTTGTGAACACTTGGGATGTGGAAGCAAACCTGAAGGAGAGTACCCGGTATTGGAAAGGTATTTGCTGGCACCGAAAATGTAGATACTTTCTGTGTTGAGGGTGAATCTAGAGAACATAGCCAGTCTTTCCTTTGAAATTATGTCAGACGTGTTCCAAGGGAAATCATTTAGAATTTTTCTCAGACGAGGAATTTGTTGAGATCCTTAGATCTAGAATGGGCCCGAACCTGCCTGTTTTCTTGGGGATAAGGAAAGTAAGGAGAGTAGAAGCCTCTGCCCTCTTGGGTGGAAAAAACTCTTTCTATGGCCCCCTGAGATAACAGGGTTGCCACCTCGGCTGCCAGGAGATCAGCCTGCAAGGGATTTGCAGGATAATCTCTTGTGCAGGTGAGGGGTAAGTTTTGGAATTGAAGCAGATAGCCCCCTTGGATGATGTTGCGAGTCCACTGTTCCAAAGTGATAAAGTTCCACCTGTGGGCATAGGAACAAAGTCTGCCTACTATGTGAAGGGGCTATGGATGCTGCAGAGGCAGAGTAGCTATGCTCTCTAGGAAGGAGTTAAAACCCAGGTGCCGACTGTGGCTGTGCAACTGGTTGTGGTTTAGGGGTCTAAGGCTGCTTAGCCTGGCAAGGACCCTGTTGTCTCCGCTGTTGCTGCTGAGGTTGGTAAGCCACTGCAGGTAGAAAAGAAGGATAATATTTCTTCTTTTTAGGATAGAAAGCCTTCTTGAGCTTGTTGTTTCTCTTAGAAGGGTTTCATGTCTTTATGGAAAGACGTTTGAGGGTGAGATCATCAGCCTCAAGCTCTCCAACTTTTTCCCTCCAACCTTTTCCAAAGAGGCTCTCTCCAGAGCAGAGAATATTGGCTAATTTATCATGAATCCACTGTTTAGGGTTAGAAGCCTGGAGTCATGCAATTCTGCAAGCCCCAATGCAGATTGCTGAAGTTCTACTGGAAGACTCAAAGGCATCGAAAGATGCCCTTATAAAGAATTTTGATGTATTCTGATTCTGCCTAACTAAGACCAAGAAAGCATCACGTCTGTCATCAGGAATTAGAGGAGCAAAATTCTTGAAATCCCTGGAGATATCCTTGAGATACATGCCCATGTATAGCATGTAGGAAGTAATCCTTGTGGTGAGCATAGATGTCTGAAAACAGCAATGCCCAAAAGCATTGAGAGTCCTGGAGTTCTTGCCTGGAGGCATGGAAGAATGAATATTAGAACTCATGATGCAATGCATCGCCAATAAAACTACCATGGAATGGTGTGGTAGTTGAGGCATTTGAAAACAGAGCATGGTGGAACCTGGTACATGGTATCGAACTGTTTGCTGATAGGCAGAAACTTTAGAGGGGCCTCCCACATACGCAGCATTAAATTCTGCAGGATTTGATGCATTAGTAATGTGACCACTCCTTGGGCACCAATGGGTACTGGAGGATCTCCAATTCCTTTGCTCTCGGTTCTGTTTCAGATGTGAGAAGTAATCTGGAGGCCCACTGCCATGTCCCGAATGAAGTCTTGAAAGGGCATGCCCTCTGGCAGGTATCTACGCTGCTCATAAGTTGGAGAGAACCCTGAAGGAATGTCACAGGTGGCTCTAGACTCCTCCGAGGTATCTTCGGTATTGGAAGAGGATGATTCAAACTACTGACAGTCTCGTGTCGACACCGATGGTGAGCCAGTGCGGTACTGGATAAGAGCGGCAGTTGGATATTGACGATGCCTACCAGTTCCAAAGCAGGCATCGGGGGAAGAGGAGCTGTCAAAACGAACTCAAGGGCTGGCATCGGCCCTAACGGTATCGGCCTTAATTCTGAGGTCGATGCCTGCACTGCCGAGGCCATTGATACCATCAGTACTGAGGCTAAAAGTGCTGCCAAGCGCCTCTCGATAGCCAGGATGCCCTGGTCAAGGGAGGCGGCTGATACCTGGGTGGAATCACATACGGGACTTTGAGCCACTGTCCCAGAGCATGGAAAAAGCTGAAGGACTGAATGGAAAAGTCTGCCTTTTTGCAGATGACATGAAAATCTGCAACAGAGTAGGCTCCCCTGAGGGAGTGGATAACATGAGGAAAGATTTACAAAAGCTGGATGAATGGTTTAGATTTAATGCAGAGTCATGCACCTGGGATGCAGAAATCCAAGGGAACTGTATGCGATAGGGGGTGAGAGGTTGTTATGCACGGATCAGAAGAACAGAACTTAGATTGATTGTTTCTTAGGATCGCAAGGTGGCGAAAAAGGTGTGAAAAGACGGTGGCCAAAGCCAGAAGGATGCTCGGTTACATACAGAGAAGAAAGAAAGGAGAAGTACTAATGCCACTGAACAAGTCACTAGTAAGGCCTCACTCGGGGTATTGTGTTCAGTTTTGGAGACCATATCTCACAAAGGATATAAAAAGACTAAAAAATGGTTCAAGAGGAAGGCAACCAAAATGATTTGGAGTCTGCACTAGAAGTATGAGAAGACTTGAACACCTAAATATGTATACGCTAAAGGAGAGGAGGGACAGGGGAGATACGATACAAGCCTTTAAATACTTCAGGGGTATCAATGAACAAACAAATCTTTTTCAAAGATGGGGAAGCTGTAAAACTAGAGGGCATAACATGAAGATGCAAGGGGGTAAACCGAAAGGCAACTTCAGGAAATACTTTTTAGTAAAAGGGTGGTGATGTTGGCATGCCCTCCCGATGGAAGTGGTGGTGGAAAATACAGTGACAGATTCAAAATGCCAAGGGACAGACACAATGGATCCCTTTATAGCAACGGCATAAAATCAAAATAAACGTAACTATTTCTTATATCTCAACAAATAGGGGAGACCTAAATGGAGAAGTGGGTACACTGCTAAACAAAGGCATGGGGAGGGGTGACCTGCATGGAGCAGCATGTGCACCTATTCTTGCCACCTTGCTGGGCAGACTAGATAGATCATACTGGTCTTTATCTGCTGTCACATACTATATTAAAAATTTTTAGTTTACCATTGTTATCCAAGATTATGTAGCAAATGTTGTAAATAGTTACCCCTGTTATCCAAGTTTCTTACCCTGTTATCTGTAAACTCATACATGTTATCTGTAAACTCATACATGTTATCTGTACTGAGCATTTTTGTTCCATGTAAACCGCGCTGATGCTGAATAGTGCGGTATAGAAGAGACCGTAAATAAAATAAATAAATAAATAAATATTACCAGTATTTTCAGTGACTGCACCTAGTCTGCATATATTTGTTTGTATTCAAAAACATTTCAATATGAAGCATTTACTTTGGGGATTTTGTAAACACCAAATACTTATCACGTAGATCTGTATATTTTCAAAAGATAATGTTTATGAACTAAAGATGACAACAGAAAATAACTTGAACATGGAAGCTTTCAAGAATCCTTAAATTGTAACCCACGCAAATGTTCTCAGTAGTCTCAAAACCAAACATTTATTGGCTTAACAAGGTATCATCTCTGCCCTACTATTTTGACTTTCTTTTAACAAATGTTATTTTTGTCAGTCTAACATAGTGCTTGCCTCTACTTGTTACAAAATAAATCAGAGCGCGAAAAACAGCCCCTTGAAAGAGAGGAAATCTTGCATGATTACCTGACCAGAGCTCTCTCCAGGTATAGTGCAGCCTCACTCTACATTTCTTTTGATAACACAGCAGCTTATGTACTATCTGGATACATCGGCTATGAAAAGAAATTTATAGAAAAAAAGAAATATAGAGATAAGATATTTCCATATTTTACAGTAGTTTATTTTTTAAAGTGAAAATTTCTAAAATAAATTATTTTTAAACACAGAAAAACTAAGGAAAACAGAGTTTTAGATTTATTTTGCAAATGATTAATAATGTACTCAAACCTGTGGAGTCATTCTTCCACTCTTCCATATTTTAAAGGGTAGAAATTCTGATTTTCTGATTTTGCAGGGATTTTGTTTTTCTTTTTTTTCTTTTTCTTTTTCACTTATTTCATTGCCCTCTATCTTTGAAGCCTTTCCTTCCACAGACATGAGGCATGCCTAGTAGACATGTCCACAAGGAAAAGATTTTCGGTTCATATGACATTTTTTTCCTGATTTTCTAATTTTCTGGGGTTCATTTTACACATTATTGTTACTAAAAAAATGTTAAGGTGCCTTAAACTTTATAACGGGAGTACATTTTATAAGAAGCCACCTAGATATATACAGGTAAAAGAACATAAGATACGCCGTCAGACCAAGGCCCATCAAGCCCAACAGTAGCCAATCCAGGTCACCTAACAATTCCCAAAAAGGTAAGATTTAATGTTAAGATTTAAGGTGAAGAAGTGCAGTGTCATGCATTTGGGAAGCAGAAATCCAAGGGAACTGTATGCGATAGGGGGCGAGAGATTGGTGTGCATGGACCAGAAGGACCTCGGAGTGATTGTTTCTGAGGATCTCAAAGTGGTGAAACAGTGTGACAAGGCAGTGGCAAAAGCCAGAAGGATGCTGGGTTGTATACAAAGAGGAATTACCAGTAAAAAAGAAGAGGTACTAAAGCCACTGTACAAGTCACTTTTTCCGCGAAGTGCACCAATCTTCCTGGGATCATGTGAGGAAAGGGAAAGATTATGCGAGAATTGGCCATGCTCCTTCTGAAGCAGTCAAAAGCTCTGAGGAGGTTGAGTAGTAGGTGCAGGCTGTGGCTTGCCAACCTTGGGTTTCCTGGCTTGTTTCTGGCACTGTGGCCTCTGTTTCTGTTGTGGGGCAGAGTAGCCAGACTAGGAATGATAGGGTGGATAAAACAGTTCCTTCTTTTGGAAGAAAGGTGTTTTTGTTTTTTAGTGGCAGTCTTCTTCTTAGAAGAATCTGCTGTCTTTCTCAAAAGTCTCTTCAGGGTGAAATCGTCAATCTCTATCTCTCTGGCTTTCTCCACCTCTGGCCAAAGAGGTTCTCATCATTACAGCGGATGTTAATCAACTTGTCCTGGACCCATTTGTTCCAGGTCAGATGCTTGGAGCCATGCTGCTCTCCTAGCCCTAATGCAAGCTGCAGCAGATCTACTATTGGCCTCAAAAGCATTGAATGCTGCTCTTATTAAAAACATTGATGTGTTCTAGGCATGTATTGCTAAGCCTTGATGAGCTGCCTGTTTGTCAGGAGGCAGCAGGGTAGTAAACTCTGACAAGTCCTTGAGGAACATGCCCATATAGAAGTCTATCCTAGAGGCTAGCATGGTAGTTTGAAATGCCTTCCTTGCAAAGGCATCCAGGGTCCTGACTTCTCTTCCAGGAGGCACTGAGGAGTGATTTTTCTGGCTCTTTATCCTCCTCATGGCAGACTCCACTGCCATGGAGTGGTGGGGGGGGGGGGCTATGACTTCTGAAACCCTGGGGAGGGAGGGACCCTATAAAGGGTACTGAGTCTCTTACTCATTGCAGGGATTGACATGGGGGACTCCCACATCCGAGCCATTAAATTTTTTTAAATGTTATATACCGGGAGGATAGCAACCTCCTTCGGTGCCAATGGGAATTGGAGAATATCAAGCTCCTCAGCTCTTGGCTCCATTTCAGTAGCCACTGAAACATCGAGGGCTGCCTCCATGTCTTTAATAAAGTCCTGACAGGACATGTCCTCGGATGGTGAACGTCGACGTTCATAGAGCAGCGATAAGTATGACGGCACATCCCTATGTGTATCCGAATCAATGGATTCCACCTCACAGGCTTTTGATTCAGAATCTGAGTCTGGAAGGAAGTCAAAGTAATTCTTATCCCATGCTTGATACCTTCGATGCTCAGAGCTTCACTGCTTCGATGTTGAGGGCACTGGATGTGGTGGTGCCAAGGTCCTCAGTATCGGCTGCTTTGTGGAGCTATGTGAGGCAGGGGATGACTGCGTAAGCATGTCGAGCTCTGTGGTTGTCGTCAGCACTGGCAGAACCAATGTGGCTGCAGAGCACTTGATGTCATTGGAGTTATTGCTGCTAAAAGTGTAGCAATGCTGCACTCGATTGCGATGACATTGTCATCCAGTGATGGTACCGGGAGAGGAGTGGCTCTGAACACAACTGTGTAGGCCACAACTCCCGATGCCTGTATCGGTGCTTCAATGAGGATCAAACCTTGGGGGCATCCCCGAACACCTCTGTGGCCTTGGAGGGTAAAACCTCCTGCCAGGGTTGCTTCATTGGATGGTCTGCATCGGCATGTGATGAATGATGGTGCCGGTGCCGATGCCAATGCTCGGTGTCTGAAGCAGATGCTGACCTGGAAGTTGAGGATGCAGAGGCCGATGTCTTCTTTTTCTTAAGCACTGGTGATTCCAAGCAATGCTTTTCCTTTGCTAGTGAGGACTTGGACACATGGGAAGACTTTGATGGCGTCGATGCCCCGAGGACTGCACTAAATGAGCCGAGTCTGTAGGAAACAGCTTAGTCTTCTGTTTGTCCCAGTTCTTTCTACCTCTAGAAGTCATACGACAACAGGAGGGACAGGAATCGACATCATGGTCTGGGCCTAAGCATTTTAGGCACCAAGAATGCTGGTCAGTGATAGAAATCGTACTGGAACACTTGGAGCACTTTTTGAAACCACTATGAGGCTTCTCCATATTTGGAAACAGTATGGAGGCAAAATCAAACTGCCTGAGGAGGTCATAGGCCTCAAACACAGTTTGTGAGAAAAAACTGAAAATAAATTGAAAAATATCTAAAAGAAAAGTAAAACCGGAACCAGAATCGACGGGAAGACAAACCAAGTACTTTGACGGTACTAGAGAAGAAAATTTTGATGCAGCTAACAGGAACAAGGTTCCAATAGCTCCACGGAATAAAGGCAACTGAAGAGACCGGGAGGGAAGGCAGGAACAAAGCCACGCATGTGTGAAGAAATGCTCCCAAAAGCATCCCTATTTGATGCTGGGGAGTGTTCCCGCGCTGGGCTCCGTTGGTGCCGAAATCACCCATATATGAAGACTGACTTCCTGCTTGTTTCTGGAGATTTATTGTTGTCTTATTATTTACTCATCCTCATTTTCCTCCCTTTGCTTTGTCATGTAGTTTGTTTTATTTTTTTAGTCTCTTGTTAATTGTTGTCACCATGTTCTCTTTTTATGGCTTTGTAAATCGCTAGAATGTGTACTCCATTAGAAGTATATCAAATCTTGTGAAATAATATTTATTAACAGTATTGTCACGTAAATTTCTAATACTACATTTAGTGAATTTTTGCTGCCTGCTGCACGTTGATATTTTCCTGTTTTCAGATCCCCTCACTCCACCTATAATTTGTTCTTTTTATGCCTCAAAAATGAATTTTGTGTTACTGTTGGTCTATGATTTTCATATCCTTACTAATTTATTTTCATTGTTAATGATCGTCATTACCATACTAAATATTACCAACAATTTAGTTCTCCTGTTAATTATATAAAGTTGTTTTTGCATACTTGAAATTTGCTTGTGTTGAAAGATGAATGGTCTTTTAATGCTTTTGTGGTAAGCAGTATAATAAGTAAATAAAAACAATCACTCTGAAATGAACAGGTGTAGATGTGAAATAGAGAAGAGCAGTTTGCAAGTGAAAATGTACTCTCTCATGAGTCAATGGAGTGTATTTTCCTGGAAGCTGGGCATTTTGTGGCAGAACTTACACATAGAGATCCATTGGGAATTCTTTCATCATGTGTGTCACAATGAACTCTACCACCAGATCTAGAAAGAAAACCAATAAGAAAGCGTTAAGGACATCAGCAAGTTATTTAAAAATATGTTTTCCTAAAATATACCACAAAGACAGATAAGAAACATCACAACAGAACAATATCACAGATTCAAAAAACAACTAAACCCCGCAACCTTAAAGCATAGTTACTCACCTAGGGACAGCAGGAATCAGTCCTCACATATGGGTGACGTCGACACCGACGAATCCCGGGCGGAAGCATCCCCCAGCTTCAAAGAAAGCCTTTGGGAGATGCTACCAGGCATGCATGGTCCCCTTCCCGCCCAAGGGTGCCATCTTGCTCAGCCAGATGACATAGCTAAAAGACGTCAAAAATAAAAGATGATAAAGGAGCAACTCCAAGGGGAGGAGGGAGGGAGGGTTGTGAGGACTGATTCCTGCTGTCCCCGGAGAAAATCCATAGCAAAAAATACAGTCTCCCTCAAGGGGAACCGCGAGCAGCAGCAATTGAGTCTGTGTCTGCAGACTACAGTAAGACCCCTGTATCCAATGAAAACCAGCACTCCGGTAGCCTGAACACAGAAGGGTCGGAGGGTAGGAGTTGCCTAAACCCTGAAAAGATTATGGAGCACAGCCTGGCCGAAGGCATTGTCCCATCAAGACTCCCTTTCCAGGCAGTAATGAGCTGAAGACAAGATGGCGGCCCAGAGATGTCCACCAAAGGGACAGACACAAGTCTGCCACCAAGGTCCCGACATGGTGCCCCTTGACACAGCCTTCCAGCGGGAGCCTCGCCAGCTCAAAGGCGAGGGCAATATAGTCCGACACCCAGGTGGACAGTGTACACTTGGCCAACGCCTCCCCCAGCCTACTGGGGTCATAGGAGACAAAAAGCTGAGTGCCTCTGCGGTGGCCCTGAGTGCAATGGATATAGAAGGACAAAGCCCTCTTACAGTCCAAGGTGTGAAGAACTGTCTCCGCCCTTCTGGAATGAGGTCCTTGGAAAGAAGGTAGGAAGTAATACTTCCTGGTTGAGACGGAAGGATAATACCACCTTTGGAAGAAATTTAGGGTGCATGCAGAGCACCACCCTGTTCCTGTAGGACCTGGTTTAGGGTGCCTCCACCACTAAGGACTAGAGCTCGCTAACTGTGCAAGTGGAGGTGAGTGTGACCAGGAACGCCACCTTCCATGAGAGGTAGCGTAGGTGGTAAGTAGCCAGAGGCTCAAAGGGTGGGCGAATGAGCTGTCCCAATACCACATTAAGGTCCCTTCGGTTGCTGGAGGGCGAACCAGGGGCTTCGATAAGAGCAGACCCCTAAGAAAGCAGGTCACCAGCGCCTGAACCGAGAGGGGCTTGCCATCCACCAAGGTGGCGGTGTGCCGCCAGGGCACTGAGGTATACCCAGACGGAGTTAGAATTAAGCCCGGACTGCAAGAGGCGGAGAAGGTACTGTAACACCAGTCCCAACGGGCAGAACGGGTCAGTCCTGTGCTCGGCACACAAGGCCGAAAACCTGCGCCATTTGAAAGCATAAGCTTTCCTAGTAGAGGCCTTGTGAGAGGCCAGCAGGATATCCTCTACCTCACCCGAGAGGTTGAAAGGGGCCAGGGTAACCCTTTCCGCAGCCATGCTGTCAGCGACAGGGACTCCAGGTTGGGGTGCAGAAGAGAGCCCCCTTCCTGAAACAGACGTCCCAGAGAGTTCCCCAATGGGATGGGGTCTCCACCGTTAATCAGAGAAGCAGAAGGAACCACGGTTGCCTGGGCCACAGAGAGGCTACCAGGATGAGCGAGGCCTTGTCGAGGAGGGTCATGAACAAGGTTTTGGCAATCAGCAGCGTGGGAGGGAAGGTGTACATGAGGCCCTCTGACCACGAGATGAGGAACATGTCCGCTACCACCATGGAGGGGTGGGCCTGCCGGGGAACAGAAGCGGGGCAACTGGAAGTTGTCCGGGTTGGTGAACTGGTCCATTACAGGTTTCCCCCAGATCTGGAAGAGATGGTTGGCCACACTGGGGTCCAGCTGCCACTCGTGCAGCTAGAGGACTCTGCTCAGCCTGTCGGCCAGTCAGGTTGTCCTGGCCTGGTAGGTACACTGCTCACAGGAGAATGCCCTGTAGGACTGCGTATGAGCGTAGGACCACTGACCCCTGGCAGAGGGCATGAGACCCCATGCCCCCCTGTTTGTTCACTAAGTATATAGCCACCTGGTTATCCGTCTGGAGCAGCACCGGCTGGTGTCGCAGGTGGTGGCAAAAAACTCGGAGGGCTAGGTATATCGCCCGCAGCTCCAGGAGGTTGATCTGCTGGGTGCTTTCCTCTGGTGACTAGCTGCCCTGAGTGCAGAGTTCCTTGCAATGAGCTCCACAGCCGAGCAGGGAGGTGTCCATGGTAAGGACCTTTAAGAGGCTTGGGGCTTCAAAGAACATGCCTGCCTTGAGATACTGGGGAGATTGCACACAGACCAGAGAGTCCGTCAGTTTGATGGGTTACAGAGACTCTGAGTCATGTGGAGGCGAGTGTCTGGGGTGACGTGGACCATGGAGGCCATGTGCCCGAGAAGGCGCAGAAGGAGCTGAGCAGGCATGAAGGGACAGTGCTGTATGTCTTGTGCCAGAGTCCTGAGGTGATTGGCTCGGTCCCTGGACAGGAAGGCCTTTAACTGGAGTGTGTCCAGTTTGCCCCGATGAACTCCAGACCTTATGTCAGGAGGAGATTAGATGGGGTAGTTTATGACAAAGACCAAGTGCTGCAGGACCTGGATGGTGCATGCGGTGGCCTGCTGTACCTCTGAGCTCGTGCCTCCCTTTATGTGCCAGTCATCCAGGTAGGGGAAGACAAAGACCCCCTGGAGGCGGAGGAAGGCTGCATGACTGCCAGGCATTTTGTGAAGACTCTTGGGGCAGAGGACAAGCTGAAGGGGAACATCCTGTACTGATAGTGCCTGCCCCCCACTATGAACTGCAGGTACTGCCTGTGGTTGGGATGAATGAGGATGTGGGTATAGGCATCCTTCAGGTCTAAGGATCATAGCCAATCTCCCTGCTGGAGGTAGGGCAGCAATGTTCCAAGGGAGAGCATCTTGAACTTCTCCCTCACCAGGAATTTGCTGAGGTTGCGCAGGTTGAGGATGGACCTTAAGCCCACTGTCCTTTTTGGGATGAGGAAGTACCTGGAATAGAACCCCTTGCCTATGAGATGGTGGGGCACCAGTTCCACCACTTTGTCCTTGAGAAGATCTGCCAACTCCTTCAGTAGAAGGTCCCAATGGAGGGGAGACCTTAAGGGCACTCTCAGAAAATAAGGGGGAGGTGTCTGAGTCAGGTGGAGGAGGCAACCCTTCCTGACCACCTGAAGTGCCTAGGAGTCAGTGGTGATGGTCAACCACCTCTGGGCATAGTGGGTCAGACGTCCCCCTGTGGGCTGCTGATCTCCTTGGGGTAGAGAGGCCAGAAATCCTCAGAGCCGTTCCTACAGTCTCAAGGCGTACCACAAGGATCTTCACTATCGGCGTTAATGTTCAATATTTATATGCAGCCGATTTGTGAATTGATCAGATCCTTCAACGTGCAATGCTTGGCATACGCTGATGACATCCTCATATACATGCCGTTCAAAACTGACCAACCAGTGTTTACTCCAATAACCAACTGTTTCGGAGCAGTAGCTGAATGGTTGCTGACTCAAAACCTAAGAATAAATCATAGCAAAACTGATGTCCTATTTGTTACAAGGAATCTTAAGTTTGTACCTCCGCCGTCACTGCTGGTCAACAACACAGAACTGACGTCCAAACCCACGATCAGATACCTCGGCATAACATTAGATCAACACCTGGACATGACAATGCACGTGAAGAATGTGACAAAGAACATATACCATAAGATCAGAACACTACGCCACCTCCGTCCACTACTAGACTATATGATTACCGGTCAACCTTCCAGGCACTAGTCCTGCCACATCTAGATTTTGCAAACATCATCCTCCACGGGCTCCCTCAATCAACCTTAAACCCACTACGTCTGGCTATGAATACAGCTGCTAGAGTCCTCTCTGGGTCACCAAGGTCTGCTCATATAACGCCTATCATGAAAGACCTACACTGGCTACCACTACAAGCCAGACTCTCATACAAGTCACTAGTTTTGACCTTCAAAGCCATGAATATCTACCCACCAACACCAATCAGAAAACTAATCCACAACACCCCTGAAAATAGAAACAGAAGGACTACAACTATGAACACTTTAATAGTTCCTAAGATGATGACTTCATGTACTAAAGCCACATCAAACAGAGCTTTTTCATTGTTTGCACCCAGGAATTGGAATAAACTTCCCCACGAAATCCGCGGCATCAAAAGTCTATTACAATTCCGCAAAGCCGTAAAGCATCACTTATTCACAAAATACTACCCAGAAGTGTCCATGGACACTCACACAGCCAACAGGCCTCCCACACACACCAAACACCCTAGCACTTTAATCCAACCAGAAAACGGTTAGTCCCCACGAAAATCTACCTTACTACTATAGACTCATCCTACCCATGAATACATGTTCAATATTCACTCGAGTTTAAATATGGTACATAATTAAAGCATATAAATAGCATATTGTTTATTGTACATAGTTATCCCTGTTATTCCATGTTTTATATTCCCTTGTTCTCTGTAAACTCGATGTTACCTGTACACATTGCAGTATATTTTGTTCGATGTACACCACGCTGATTTTAATAGCGCGGTATATAAGAGATGTTAAATAAATAAAATAAATAAATAAATATGCTCAAGGAGTCAAAAACTCCCCCCTGGCCGGGCCGGGACCGGGGCTGGTGCTTGGGGTTTTGGAGCCTTCTGCTTACGAGGGCCATGCCCATGTCAGGGAGCCAGGGAGGCCTGAAAAGGTGGGTAGTTTCTGTAAGCAGCTCCTTTCCTCGGGCAGAAGGACTTTTTATCCAAGCCCTTCCATCAGGGAGGGGCAGCGGTCTTTTTAGAGAGCCTGGTCCTCGTCATGAACTCGATCTCCAGCTCAGCAGTCTTGTCGGTCATGGGCCTGTCAAACAGGTTCTCTCCTTGGCATGGGACATTGACCAATTTATCCTGAACCCACTGCTCGAGGTTGGACAACTGTAGCCAAGCTTGGAGTCATGCACCAATGCCCGCCGCCACTACTGGAGCCACAGACTCAAACCTGCCATAGGCTGCCCGAGACATGAACTTGGAGCACTCACGGACGATCTTAGGCAGGTTCTTGAACCACTGCAGGGGTTTCTCGGAGAGAAAAGCTGAAAACCTGGCGTGTTCCTTCACCAGGTCTCTCAGGTACATGTCCATGTACAGCTGGTAGGCCTGGATGTGGCCAATGAGCATCAAGCCCTGGTAACACTTTCTGCCGAGGGCATTCAAGGTGTGGGCCTCCCTGTCGGGGGGGGGGGGGGCATCGAGGAGTGCGTCTTCTGGCTCTTCAGCAGATGCATGGCCGACTCCACCATCATGGAGTTATGCAGCAGCTGTGATTTCTAGAAGCCCGAGCTCTGGTGGACTCAATACATCAAGTTAAGGCACTTGCTCACCACCGGCACTGACACCGGTGTCTCCCACATATGGAGCATCAGCCATTCCAGGACTGGAGGAATGGGCGCCCTGAGCAATTCCCTTAGAGGGGCCTCGTACTGGAAAATTTACAACTCATCTGCCCGAAGGTCCTCCTCTGATTCCATAAGGAACACTGGGCCTTAGATATATCCTTGACAAAATCAAGGAAGCCCATATCCTCTGGCGGGGACTACCGCCAAAGCTCCGAGATGGGAGAATCTGAGGGGACGTTGCGGTGGTGACAGGTATCAGGGGATTCCTCATCCTCTGTCTCCCACTTGGAGTAGTCCATAGAGGACTCATATGAGGGGTGGCCCACGGGCCTCAGGGCTCCCAAGGCTCCACTGCTGGTGCCGAGCACACTTGACGGGGATGATCACGGCCCCGTTGATTGGGAATCGGATCGAGATCTCGGCAGAGGATTGACTTGAGGATCGGCTTGGCCTCCAGGGACATCTTCAACATCAACAGCCCAGTGGTCAGGGCGGATGAACCGGTCATACTGGACAACAGCGCCCACTGCTGGTCCATGAAGGCAGACAAACTGCGTTCCAGTGCCGCCATTCTGTACTGAAGGTCAGAAGACTCCGCAGCCTTTGGCAAAGGCACTGAGGGACTCAGGCCCGGAGCCGGCTCCCCCCGAAGGGGAATCCTCAATGAGGATGGTGTCTGGGGACCGAGGCCGGTCTGAGGTCCAGTCCTTCCAGGGGACCTTTGCAGGCCACTCCTTCTCCGACACCTCGGACAAGTGTCTCGGACTGCGGGACCTGGCCAGGGGGGGCAACCGGCTCGTTGGATCCATCCAAGAATGCTGCATTCGAGGGTTTCTTCTTCCTGAGTTCCCTTGAGGGCGATACCCTTTCTAAAGACCCACGGCGGGGCTCGGGTTCAAAGGGGTCTGCCCGAAGTGTTGAGACTTCAGACAAGGCCCTGGCCTTTGGAGACACCAAGGACTTAGGGAAAAACTTATTGTGCTGCTGCTGCTGCTGGCGGCTCTTGAGGGCCTTGCTGGACATCCTGTTGCACAGACCGCATGCTGCCGGGTTGTGGTCTGGCCCGAGGCAGAGAAGACAGCAGTCGTGTCGGTTAAGGACACAATTTTCGAGCACCGATCACACTTCTTAAAACCACTGGTAGCCATGGGTGAAAAAAGTACCCCCCCCCCACCCAAGGTCGAAGACTCGCTGGGCTGCCAGTTGGGGAAAAGGGCACAAAGATGCCAGAAAATCAGAGAAAACAAAAACTACAAAAAGAAACCCGAACTTGATGCTGGGGCAGCGAGGTCGGGTCGTGGGAAGAGTACCGATGTGATACTGGAGGCGAGTATGAAACTCAGAGAAGAAAAATCAGCTTTTTCCAGGGACAAGTCAGATGAACATCTAAAAGGCTCCGCGGAAAAAAGGAGACTGAGCAAGATGGTACCCTTGGGCAGAAAGGGGACCACATGTGTGGTAGCATCTCTCAAAGGCTTTCTTTGAAAGCTGGGGGGATGCTTCCTCTAGGGCTTCGTCGGTGCCGTCACTCATATGTGAGTACTGACTTCCTGCTTGTTCCTGGAGAATAAAACAAAACCATAAAACAAAAAATTACAAACAACATAAACCAAATAATGCCATGCCATTCCTACTTCCCAGTCAGCATGATCATTTTGGACACATTTAGGACCTTATCACTAAAACTTCTGCTAAACTTTATTTTTTTTAGAATACATGCTAAAATTTCATTAAAATTTTATATGTGAACCCTGAAAAAATACCACTCTAGCCAACATACTAAAAATGCATGCATACTAAAACGTGAGATGTAAAATTCACGCAATACATAATTAAGTTGCCCAGTACTAATTGTCTCGAAGTGAGAGGGTAACATGAATCAATGATCCCTCCTCCCAATCAAGTTTCACATACCACTGAGCAAACAATACCTTCAAACTGAGTCCTGATCTTCTCCCACCAAGACAGACCCCAATCTCCCCACTCAAGGAAGAATTACCACCACCACCACCCCACTGTTCTCCATCCCTGTTAGACTATCCCAGAAACCTCCCTTCAAGTAAGAATCCCATAGTTTGGACTCCTCTCATCTCCGGGTATTATATTTACTATTCCAGAGTGTCCCAATTTTTGCTGGCATGAGATATAAGAGCCCTCCTCTTGGCATGGCTGCAGCTGCCAAATGACGCTGCCAAGCAGCGATTTGCACTATCGCATAGATGACCAAGTAGCGTAAACAGCATACCATACTATTCTGCATGTGCCTGCTAAAGTCTCATTTCCATTGTGTGACACCTACTGTACTTTCAAGTACATGCTTAGTTTTAGCATGTAACCACTAAGATTCATGAGGACAGTTAGCATGCATGTTACTTCATTAGTGAAGAGGGCACATTTTTTAGCATGCCAAATGGCGTTGGTGTGCAGCGTATACTTTAGTGAAGTGCTTTCCAAACTTTAATCCCATATGACCCCATTTTAGCAACAGATGATGATGAAATCAGAATAGCAGGTCTCCAGCCTCCTTCCACTCATCTAAAGCACAAAACAGCAGCAGTCAGCACAGAGTTCCTTGTGTGAGTTTGCAGTGTGTTATTACAGACCCCAGTATTCAGCATGGATTTCCAGTCTAACAGGAAGCCTATCCAGGTCTGGGCAAGGGCCTATGAATGTTCACTGGCTCACAGGCGATAATGCTGAATGGCAACTAACATTACGGGCATAGATCACAGTGAAAGTCCAGAGAGAAGGGGAAATGGCCTTGTCTCTGTGATCCCATATATGAAGATATGACCTCATTCAGGGTCCTGATCCCAAGTTTGGGAACCTCTGCTTTAGTATAATGATGTAAATAAAGAATCACCACTTACCATGTGTACTTCTTAAAAATCTAAACATTGATAATGTGGAAAAAAATTCTAGTGTGTATGCTATTATAGCTAGCAATATAAAAGAAATCTGTTTAATAAATTATATAAAAAAAACTTAAGGGGCAATATTTAAACTCTGTGGTCCCATTTTTTTTAAAACACTAGCTGCAGCATTTAAATAAAATCTGGACAGTGACAGATACTGAATTTCCAGGTTCAGCAGTGACTGCCAGTGCTATCCGAATTACTCCAAACATTTCCACTGACATAACAAAATCCCACTAATGCATAAATTGAAACTGATATATACTTTCTTCATATATTTTTGTTCCTTTTGTCGGAGCCAACCGGGGGAGGGCTGGAATTATATGACCAACCCCCACCAGACGGAAACCTCCTTTTATTATATTTTCACCCCAAAAAACGAGTGCATATGTTTAAATAATCACTTATCTTCAATAAAAGCTTTTTTTAGTCCATATTCCTTTCTCCAAAAATTGCCATGAATGAAGTTGCACGACGTGCACGTTTCGGGTGGTCCCCTGTGTCAAGTGCTTATGACTTTTCTTCCAGGCAATAAGAACACCGTCATCACGGCTTGGGATCTTCATTTGGAAATGGCAGACAAATACACCAGACTTATAAGCAAGGGATGAACCTATCCGAATAGCAGAGATTTTCAGCCCACTCTCTGAAAAGCAGGTCCAGATAGTTTAGGACTGCTTTTTTTGCTTTTCTAAGTTATGCAGTTAGGTATCCAGATAGCAGCATTGAAAATCCCCAAAAGTGGGTTTGGCGAGTCTGCTCTTGTGCCAAATCTCCATCCCCAACCCATCATCGAGGTGATATCTGTAAGGAAGACATCAATAAGCAATATAGCCATCCCCTTCTGATTTTTGGACAGGTGGCTTTACTTTTATTTGTCTATTTCAGTCTGTCCCTGTTTATTTATTTTTTTCTAATTCAAAGTTTGGATTATTTTGTTATGCAATTATGTTTGTCTTTGTTTGACCTAGTTATAATTTATTGATTATTTTAAACTGCCTTATTATAATCTCCTTATAAAAGGCAGTATATTTCAGCTGCAGAAATGCTGAATGCTTACTTTGCTAATATATTGCAGCTTGAGAAGGACCGGCTCCCACTTATTATGAATTCTTATTATATTGTATCCTCTATAAAAAAAATATTCAAGTTGCAGTTTGGTTCAGCCTTAAGAAGGTGATTTAACTGCTCTCTTGGAGACTTCAGTTCAGGAATCTGCCAACAGGTGTACTGTGGTGGCTACCTTCCAAAGTTTCTTAGATAGAGTTTTCTCTGCTTTTTTTAAGGAGAGATTGACACTTTTCCATAGCCATGCTGTATACGTTTATCCTAATGTGCCTGCTAGGATGCAACAAATTTGGAGAGGGTTTCTCCAGCTAAAGCCTAGGGCTCTAGCATTAGGAATGACCTTCTTGAAATATCCTTGGTGTTGTTTAGTTAAGTACAGTATATGGGTTGAGAAAGAGTAGTTACTCACCTGTAACAGGTGTTCTCCAGGAGCAGCAGGAATAAGTCCTCACATATGGGTGTCATCGACGCCGATGAAGCCCTAGCGGGTGTCATTGACGCCGATGAAGCCCTAGCGGGTATCATCGACGCCGATGAAGCCTTGGCGGAGCATTTCCCCAGCTTTCTATGAAAGCCTTTGGGAATGCAGGCACACATGTGCGGTTCCCTTCCCGCCTAAAGGAGCCATCTTAGCTCAGTCAAATGACATAGCTAAGAACAGCACACAAAAAGAAAAAATTAAATTATGTACAACTGCAACTCCCAGGGGAGGAGGGAGGGTTGTGAGGACTGATTCCTGCTGCTCCTGGAGAACACCTGTTACAGGTGAGTAACTACTCTTTCTCCAGGACCAAGCAGGAAGTCAGTCCTCACATATGGGTGACTCCCTAGCTCTGGGCTACCGAGGAACCCAGGCTGAACAAGAGAACTCCCTCTAGTCTCAGCAGCAAAGAAAGTCTTTTCAAGGACACAACCTCCACCGGTAGCCCAACAGAGGGCAGGAGTTGCCTAAACCTCAAAGAGATTCCGGAGTACTGCTTGGCCAAAAGCAGAGTCCCTACGGGACTCCCTCTCCAGACAGTAATGGGCCGTAAAAGTCTGGCTTGAAGACCAAGTTGCAGCCCTGCAGATGTCTACCAAGGGCACAGAGCGGAGATGAGCCACTGAGGCAGTCATTGCCCTGACTCGGTGGGCCGTGACCCAACCCCACAAAGGAAGGTCAGCCGCCTTGTAAGCCCAGGAGATACAGTCAGCCACCCAGATGGACAAGGTACGCCTGGACACAGCCAACCCCAACTTATTAGGGTCAAAGGATACGAAGAGCTGAGTAGCCCTCCTATGCCCCTGCGTACGGTCAAGGTAGAAGGATAAGGCCCTCCTACAGTCCAGGGTATGCAGGACTGCTTCAGCCTGGCTTGCATGAGGCCTAGGGAAGAATGTTGGAAGAACCACCTCCTGATTGAGGTGGAAAGAGGAGACAACCTTTGGGAGGAACTTGGGATGAGTCCTGAGGACTACCCTGTTCCTATAAAACCTGGTGTAAGGCCTATCACAGACCAGGGCCTGAAGCTCACTCACTCGTCGCCTAGCCGAGGTAAGGGCTATCAGGAAGAGTGTCTTCCAGGATAGGAAGCGTAGTGGACAAGTAGCCATCGGCTCAAAAGGTGGGCGAGTCAGTTGCTGCAAGACCACATTCAACTCCCACTCAGGGGCAGGAGGACGGATTGGAGGCTTGAGCAAAAGCAAGCCTCTGAGAAAACGGGACACCAAGGGGTGAACCGAGAGAGAATGTCCTTCCACCAGTGAGTGGTGAGCTGCTAGAGCTGAGAGGTGGACCCGAACAGAATTGGACTTAAGTCCCTGATTGGATAAGTGCAGTAAGTACTGAAGCACTACTGGCACAGTACAGGAGAAAGGATCCTCTGTACGTAGCTGACACCACACAGAAAACCTTTTCCATTTGAGAGCATAGGTTTTCCTAGTGGACTGTTTCCTAGAGGCTAGGACAACCTCCTCAACTTCCTGAGGTAGGCCCCAGGGAGCCAAAACTACCCTTGCAGCCTCCAGGCCATCAAATTGAGAGCTTTGAGATTGGGGTGCAGAAGGGCACCCTGCTCCTGTGAGAGAAGGTCGGGTTGCAACCCCAGAGGCAGTGGGGGATCCACCGCTAGTTGAAGTAGAAGTGGAAACCAAGGCTATCTCGGCCACCCGGGAGCCACCAGCAGGACCCAGGCCTTGTCCTGAAGAATTTGAAGAGAGTTTGGGCCACCAAGGGCGTGGGAGGAAACGCATACAGGAGGCCCTGAGACCATGGAATCAGAAAAGCATCTGCTGCTATTCTCAGAGGATGCGGTTGCCTGGAGCAGAACTTTGGCAGTTGCTTGTTCATCGGGCTGGCAAAGAGATCTACCAAAGGGAGACCCCATTTTAGGAAGATCTTCTGAACTACTGAAGGATGCAGCTGCCACTCGTGGGGCTGCAGAATTCTGCTTAATCTGTCAGCCAGGTAGTTGTCCTGGCCTGGAAGGTACACAGCCTTGAGGAGCATGTTGTGTTTGAGGGCAAATGAACAAAGGTCCTGAGCCTCTCGACAAAGGATTCTGGACCCCGTCCCGCCCTGTTTGTTCACATAAAACATGGCTACTTGGTTGTCCGTCTGAACCAGGACAGATTGATGAGCCAGGGTAGGAGAGAAAGCTTTGAGTGCTAATCGAATAGCTCTGAGTTTGAGGAGATTGATCTGCTGTGCAGCTTCCCAAGGAGACCACAGGCCCTGGGTGCACTTGCCTAGACAATGAGCTCCCCAGCCCTGCAGGGAGGTGTCTGTGGTCAGTACCACCGTGTACCCAGGAATCTGAAAAGGCACCCCCTTCAGTAGATTGGGTGGGTGTAGCCACCAGTTGAGGGAGTTCAGAAATTGTCTGGACACCCTTATTCTGTCTCTGAGGCTGCCTGTGACCACTGAGTCCAAAGGCACCACTGTGCAGGCCTCATATGGAGCCTGGCATTTGGGGTCACATGCACTGTCGAAGTCATGTGGCCAAGTAGCCTCAGGCAGAGTCTGGCGGAGACCAATGACCTGCTGAGAAACTGATTTGCCAAGGCTATCAATCTTTGGGCCCCGTCTTCTGGCAAGAAAGCCTTTGCCAGCAGAGAGTCCAATCTTGCCCCTATGAACTCCAAGTTCTGGGAGGAGAGCAAAGTGGACTTTGCGAAGTTTATGACAAACCCCAGGCTTTGAAGAAGAGCAATAGTTCTGAGGGTGGCCTGTCTGGCCTCCTGGCACGTCTGACCCCTGATGAGCCAGTCGTCCAGATAGGGGAAGACAAAGATTCCCTGATTTCTCAGGTAGGCCGCCACCACTGCCAGGCACTTTGTGAAGACTCTGGGGGCGGAGGTGAGGCCAAAAGGCATCACTCTGTACTGATAATGGTTTCCTCCCACAATGAACCTGAGGTACTTTCTGTGGTCTGGATGAATGAGGATGTGAGTGTACGCATCCTTTAGATCTAAGGAGCATAGCCAATCTCCCTGCTGGAGGTAGGGCAAAAGTGTTCCAAGAGTAAGCATCTTGAACTTTTTCTTCTCGAGGAACGTGTTGAGGTTCCTTAGGTCCAGAATGGGTCGAAGGCCACCGGTTGTTTTGGGCACCAGGAAATACCTGGAGTAGAATCCGTGACCTTGCAAGTGGGGAGGCACAGGCTCCACCACCCTGTCCACCAACAGACCTTGAAGCTCTTGCAGGAGAAGGTCTGTGTGCATGGGAGGCCTTGGAGGCTCCCCTGGAAAGTATGGAGGAGGCAGTTGGTGAAAATGCAGTGCATAGCCCCTGTGGACTATGTCCAACACCCAACTGTCCCCGGTGATGAGGGGCCACTGGTGGGCAAAGAGGGCGAGGCGACCTCCTGTGCAGGGTTGGGAGAGCAGGGATGGAGAGGCTACGCTCAAGGAGTCAAAAACCCCCACCCTGCTGAGTGGGAGCAGGGGCCGGATACTTGGGAGTCCTCTGCCTACGGGGCCCATTACCCTGCCCCTTGGCTTGCTGACCCTGTGGGGCAGATGGGCAGCCTGATATTGAGGGTACTGTTTGTAGGCAGTGCCCTTCTTCGGGTAAAAGGGCTTTTTACCCGAGCCCTTCTTTTTATGAGAAGGGGCAGAGGTCTTCCTAGACAGCCTTGTCCATGTAAGGTGCTCAGTTTCGAGCTGGGCGGCCTTCTCAGTCATGGGCTTGCCAAAAAGGTTCTCACCTCGACAAGGGACATCGACCAACTTTTCCTGAACCCATGACTCGAGGTCCGATGACTGCAGCCAAGCCTGGCGTCGAGCCGCGATGCCTGCTGCCGCAACTCGGGCCGAAGCCTCGAAGCCATCGTAGGCGGCACGGGACATGAACTTCGAGCAGTCCCGAATCCCCGAGGACAAGGACTTGAATCTCTGCAAGGGTTCCCCGGAGAGTCCAGCAGAGAACCCAGCCAACTCCTTGGCTAGGTCCCGCAAGTACATGCCCATGTACAGCTGGTAAGACTGGACACGGCAAGCAAGCATCGAGCCCTGGAAGCACTTTCTACCGACGCCATCGAGGTTTCGGGCCTCCCTGCCGGGGGGTACCTCAGAGTGCATCTTCTGGCTCTTCAGATGATGCATGGCCGATTCCACAACCATGGAATGGTGTGGTAGCTGTGCCTTTTGAAAGCCAGGGCTCTTTCTGAGTCGATAGATCAAGTCGACTCGCTTGCTTAAAACCGGCGCCAAGGCCAGTGCCTCCCACATACAGAAAAGGAGCCGCTCCAGCATCGGAGGAACCAGGACAGTAAAGGCCTCCTTCGGAGGAGAGTCATACTGCAGCGCCTCGAGCTCTTCAGCTTGAGGCTCTTCCTCGGGGTCGACCGGAATAGCCAAGGCAGTGGCCATATCCCGTACGAACTCCGAGAACAGAGTATCCTCCGGAGGGGATCTACTCCGGGGCTCAGACTGCGGTGAGTCCGACGGGACGCACCGAGTCTTGAACGTATCGGGGGACTCCTCATCCTCCATCTCCCAGGCGGACTCGTCCGACGAGGAGTCAGGGTCCGACCCTGCGGGGCCCTGGGGCACCAGAGTCGACGCCCTCGGTCCCGAACGGGAGGTCGAGGGAGACCTCGACCGAGGTCGACTTCGAGCCATGATGGACTCGAGTATCGGCTCGGTCTACGGGGTCGACTTCGAAGTCGATGTCCCGGTGTTCGGGGCAGATGCACCAGACAGGCTGGCCATCAGTGCCCGCTGCTGCTCCATGAAGGCAGACAATCTGCTCTCCAAGGCTGTCATCCTGAGACTCAGCTCGGGAGACGCAGCAGCCACCGTTGGCTCTCTGGGAGGAGAATCCTCGAGGACTACGGGGCTTACATGTCCAGCAGACTCTGGCTCCACGCGAGGAAATTTGGCAGGCTTCTCTTGTTCCACGGGCCCGGGGCGACAGTCGGGGGTCTTAGACCTGGCCCTCAAGGAGCCAGGGACCTCCGACGACGCCGACGCCCTTGCGAGCCGCTTCTTTCCTCTTGCGTTCCCGGTCGGGGGACCCTCTGTCCGAGGAGCTTCGACAGCGCTCGGGATCCGAATCCCGAGATGTCAAGGCCTCAGACGAGATCCGGGCCCGGCCGGAGGCTGAGTCCGAGAAAAGCCTTTCTTTCTGCTGCTGGCGACTTCGGAGTGCCTTGGAAGACATCTTCCCACATGGTCCACACGACTTAAGGTCGTGATCAGGACCGAGGCACCGAAGGCAGCAGTCGTGTGTGTCGGTGAGAGACATTAACTTCTTGCACCGATCACACTTCTTGAAACCGCTGGAAGCCATCGGGGAAAAAAGAGTCCCCGCGAGGTCAAAGGACCGGCCTTCCAGGGAAAAAAGGAAAAAGGGCGCGAACGCCAGCCACGAACGGCAAAAACCAACAAAGAAGAATTGGGCTCTAGCTCTGCCTATCCCAAGTCCCGTAAAGTGCATTATACCTCAACTCTGGATGTCTTCAACTACGTGCTTTCTACGCTCCTGTGCCCACTCAGCTGAGCGCATTTGGCGCAAATCCTGTTCCCTTTCTGATTTTCTTCATTTTAAAGTCACGCTTGCCTCCTTTCAGTTGACCATATCACTTGACAAGCAAGACTACTATCTCCATCTGACTAATTCTCTTGCCTCTGACTCTTCTCAACTCTCAATTCTCTCCTCAAGGTGCTTCCACCTCCGACCCCTCCTCCTCTCTCTGTCCAAACCCTTGTCGACTTTTTCCATGACAAAGTCCACAAAATTACACTCCTATTCCTCTCTAAATCAGCTTCATCTCCTCTTCTCCCTCCTCAATATCAACGTTCCCCTCAATCTCTGTTAGCCTTTCATCCTTTTCTAAGATCTCCATTGAGGAATCCTCTCTGCTTCTTTCCTCTTCTAAACTTACTACTTGTTCCTCTGATACAATCCCCACCCGTCTCCTTAATTTCATCTCCTCCATCTCACATATTATCAATCTATCACTCTCCACTGCAACTGTCCCTGCAGCTTCAAGCATGCTGTGGTCACGCCTCTCCTCAAGAAACCTTCACTTGACCCTACTTGTCCTTCTAATTATCAACCCATCTCCCTTGTTCCCTTCATTTCCAAACTTCTTGAACATGCTGTCCTCCACTGTTGCCTTGAATTTCTCTCCTATCGAGCCCTGCTAGATCCTCTTCAATCTGGCTTTCATCACTTACACTCTACTGAGATGGCTCTTGCCAAAGTCTCCAGTGATTTGTTCCTGGCTAAATCCAAAGGTCTCTAGTCTCATTCTTCTTGACCCTTCTGCCGTTTTCCACCACCTTCTCCTTGAATCATTGCATAACTTAGGTTTAGGGACTCTGGCTGTCCTGGCTCTCTTCTTATCTCTCCCATTGCTCTTTCAGTGTTGTTCTGGTGGTTCCTCCTCTACTGCTATCCCACTCTTGGTTGGTGTACCCAAGGACTGGGACCCTCTCCTTTTCTCTCTCTATACCCAATCTCTTGGTGCTCTCATATCTACCCATGGCTTTCAACAAACCTTTTATGCTGATGACTCTCAAATCTATCTATCTACACCTGATATTTCTCTGTCACTACAGTCTCACATCTCTGTTTGCCTATCTGACATCGCTGCCTGGATGTCTCACCACCATTTGAAATTGAAAATGGCCAAAACTGAACTTCTTGTCTTTCTGCCTAAATCTTCTTCCCCTTTCCTCCTTTCTCTAGCTCTGTTAATAACACCGTTTTACTTCCTGTTTTCTCTGCCCACAACTTTGGTGTCATCTTTGATGCCTCGCTCTCTTTCTCCGCACATATCCAACAGATAGCTAGAATTTGTCACTTCCTTCTCAACATCATTAGCAAAATTCACCCCTTCCTTTCTGCTCACTACTAAAACACTTATCCACTCTTTAGTCACCTCCCGTCTAGACTATTGCAACCTCCTCCTTGCTGGTCTCCCTTTGTCCATCTCTCTCCCCTCCAATCTGTTCAGAATTCAGCTGCTCGACTAATCTTCTACCAGCCCCATTATACCCATATAACCCCTCTTCTCAAGTCACTTCATTTGATCCCCGTCCATTTCCGTATCAAGTTCAAATTTCTCCTCATCTACAAATGCATTCATTCTACTGCTCCTCACTATCTTTCCTCTCTCATCTTTCCATAGACCTCTCCCCGTGAACTCTGCTCTTCTACTGGCCTGCTTCTCTCTATGCCCTTTTCTTCTACTGCCAACTCTAGGCTCTGCTCCTTTCACCTTGCTGCTCCATCGGTACATAAGGCTTCCTCTCTCCCCCTTTTTATATCCACATTAAAAGCTCACCTCTTTGAGGCTGCCTTTGGACCTTTTTCTCCTATTTTCCTTGTGATGCCTAACATGTACTCCCATCCTCATCTATTGTACTATCTGTCTTGATTAGACTGTAAGCTTTGACAAGCAGGGATCGTCTTTTATATGTGTCTGTACAGCGTTGCATACGCCTTGTAGTTTTATATAAATGGTTATTAGTAGTGATTATTAGTAAGGGTATACAACAAAAAAAAGATGTCTGTGCAACTTAGATGTAGTAATTTCTGATGGAAAAAAAAAACAAAAAAGAAAATGACCTGGATAGGGTTAATGGCACCCTTCACTAATATTTGGTTACACAATCCTTGGCAGTGATGACAGCCTCCAAACATTTCTTGTAGACTTCTATAAGTTTTGTACATCTGTCTGCTGGTAGTTTCTCCCACTCTTCTACTGTGATTTGTTCCAGTTCATGAATGTTTCCAGGATTCCTTTTACCAATGGCAGATTTCAGCTCTTTCCAAAGGTTCTTCATTGGAATGAGATCAGAACTTTTTGCTGGCCAGTTTAAAACAGCCCATTTTTTCCTTTTCAACCAGTCTTTTGTACTTTTGGATGTATGTTTTGGGTCATTGTCCTTCTGGAGGACCCATTGATTTTTGACTCGGACCTAGCTTTCCGACACTAGGTAGCACATTCTGTTACAAAATGCCTTGGTAGTCTTCAGACTTCATCATTCCTTTAATAAGTTTCAGGCCTCAAATTCCTGAGGCAGCAAAACAGCCCCACAATTTTATGGAATCTCTACCATATTTAACTGTAAGAAGGGTGTTTTTTTAACTTATAAGCTATATATCACAAGTCTGCATGGCCAAAGAGCTGAAGTTTAGTTTCATCTGTCCACAGAACAATTTTCCAGAAGGATTGTCGTTTCTTAAGGTGGGTTTGGACAAAGATCAGGTGTACCTTTTTATGTCTGTCTTTGAGCAGTGAGGTCTTCCTTGGCCTTCGCCCATGAGGTCCTTCTTGTTCAGTGTACAGCGTTTAGTGCAGGTTGAAACCATCACTCAAGATTGCTCCAGGTCAGCCCTAAGCTCTCTGGATGTTGTGCATGGTGTTTTTCCAACAGTTCACATTAACCTTCCAAAATGTCTTGGATTAGTTTTCCTCTTCTTGGAGATTCTTGATAGCTTCATGAGCAAAATATTTCATAATAACATTGTGAACTGTAGACACAGGAATCCCAAGGTCTTTGGAGATGATCTTGTATCCCTTTGAAGTTTGATGTTTAGTGATAATGGCTTATCAGATGGTCTCAGGCAATTCTCTGGTCTTTACCATTGTAAAAATGGAACAGGGAGTAAATGTGGCCATTTTAAACATTAGAGCCATCATTCATTGGTTGATTCAAGTCATGAGAGTATTGTCAATTGATCACAGGTGCGTCTAATCTTACTGCAATGGGAATGTGGTTCTTCTGTTCAAACTGATTTAAATTGTTTAGAAAGAGTGCCAATAATCATGTCCTGGCAATGTCCCGGGTTTCATACTATTTCCTAAAAGCTCCTTTGTTAATTGGTCTCATTTTATTTGATTTTTTTGTATGTCAAATGTGCGCATATTTAGACCAAAGCCATTTCACAGACCAGTTTTTCTAAGGAGATACTGGACATTAAGGAGTTGAACTGCAAGGGTACCAATAAGGTTGACCACAACTGTACCTGTTGGCGTGTGTTAAGTGTATTTTGTATTAGGTAGATAGAATATGATGGGGTGGTGTTTTTTATATGAGTAGGGCCTCCCTGCTGGATTATTGAAAGTATTATTTTAGGCTGTCTTCCCTCATTATGATATTTAGAAGGGCTGCATATGTTTTATTACTGAATATATTATTCGTTAGGTTTCTGTAACCCCTTTCCTGAGGATGCTCATTGCGTTGGAGTATTTTGATTTATTTGTTTTTCTTGGTAAAGTCTAACAAACATTACAATTTAAAAAAGGCAGCATAGCAATCACTTTCATAATTTTTAAGGACTACCAAAATGGACTGCTACTGCTGAAAAGAAATCTGCACTTGCAAGTATTTACTTCTGAGAAATTCTCTAAACCTTGGGGAAAAGGGAATTTTTGGGTTAAAACTGATAAATCTGTGTATTTTAGAATTCAGTGTATTTGTTATCTCAGTCAGGGCCAAGTATCAGCAGATAGCTTTTAATTTAAATTTAAAACTCAGCAGAGAGCTTTTAGTTTAAGCTTTTAGTTTACTTTAAAAAAAAAAAAAGCAGAGAGCATTTAGTTTACTTTTAAAACCAGAAGAGAGCTTTTGGTTTAAATTTAAAACCAGGAAAGCACTCTTAGTTTACATTTAGAACTTAGTCAGAGCCTAGTATCAGCAGAGAGCTTTTAATTTAAATTTAAAAACAGCAGATAGTTTTTAGTTTACATTTAAATTTGTCAGAGCCTAGATCAGCAGACAGCGTTTAGTTTAAATTTAAAACTCAGTCGGGGCCTAGTATCAGCAGAAAGCTTTTAGTTTAAATTTAAAAACGGCAGATAGCTTTTCGTTTACATTTAAATTTGTCAGAGCCTAGTATTAGCAGAGAGCTTTTAGTTTAAATCAAATCAGAGTTTAACTTAACATAAAAAGGAAGAATAGGGTAAAAATATTCTTTCAGGTGAAAGGAATAAATTGTTTCTAGATAGCTTTAGAAAGAGGCCTTCCACTTTAGTGGCAAGAGATCTGGGAATTTGTTTTAAATAGTGTGATAAGGAAGCTTATCATAGCTCAGGAAGGAGCTATAGAAAAGGTGAAGTGACTCTGAACAAGCAACCTGTCAGTTCTGGTAGAAATAAGAAAACAGAATTTTCCCATAAAAGACTACCAGTCCCAGAATGCACCAGGTTTCCAACAGCCATTAGAGGAGCTGAAGTGTGGAAACGTGTGTTCAATCAGGAGGGCTATGAGGTAATCCCTAAGCACTCATCTCAAAGGGAAGGGCCTGATTCAGCACAGCTGCGCTGTGTTAGGGAGGAGCACTCATCTAAGCAGAATAAAGGTAGAGTTTATTCTACAGAGAATTATCCTCAGGATCCTCATCATCTTCATGATCAACTTGGATATCCAGAGAATTATCCTCAGTTTCATCTGAAGGATCATCAGAAGCAGAAGCCAAACCGGACGGACAGAGAGGGCAAGAAACCCTTTGGAAGAAAGAAGAGAAAAGCCTTTGGGAGATCTAGAGGAGTCCGGAGCAGTACGTATACTGGGAGGCATTCCAAAGGCCAGCATACACCATTGGACTGGGGAAAGCCAGAGGAATGGTGCTGCAGAGCTAGGAATCTCCAGACGGTACCTGTGAGGGAGACGGCTGCACGTGGAAGGACCCTAAGCCCCGTGCCAGAAGGTATGTGAAGAGAGATCCAGTGTCCAGGGATCTGGATTGGAAGGCTGGACATAGGAACTGGACTACATACTGGCCAGGCTATATAGAGAGGAACTCTAACAGCAATGGGAGCTCAGGTATGAACACTGATCTATGCCCTAGCTATAACCTTGAAAGACAGCAGGGAAACAAGTATTCTCCTGAAAGTGCTCCATTGAGAAATTCATCTGTGCCAATCCAGGATATTTAACCCATGATTGTTGAAGAAGAGGGAGTGATTGCAGATGAAGGATGTGTTTACATGGATTGCTCTCTGTCTAAACTCCTTTGGTGATTTTCTGTTACAAAGTACAGCAACCATCACAAAGAAATACAAACTTGTTCTTTAATCTACTCAGAAAAGCTCCTGAGTAGGATTTTTAGCCACGCAGTAGAAAGCAAGCCAGCTAAGGGGTTTCAGCTGGGTAACTGCTAGCAATTGAGCCTTACCTAATTGCTTGTGAGCTCTGAGAGAATCACTTCTGAATCTATGTGGGAAGATATAAGAAGTTAACCTGAAAAGAACAGTTTTCCTTTCTTTGTGGCTTTTGTTTGTTGTCTGATACACTGCTAAGAAAATATTAGCTAAACTCTACAGAAAAGACCAGTTTGTTACCAACCAGGTCTTATTTCTTTTGCTTTGATTGCCTGACAGTTCAAATGTTGTTTTCCTGATTTTGTTTTTCCAAGTTTAACACTGAAAGCAAGTAACCTGATTTATGTGCTACCAAGCATATCTGTGTTGGGAGAAATAACCCCATAAATAAATATCTTATTGGCTTTACCCTCGAGCACAACTAATTACTGTGAGCAGCTGTATCTGGTGTGAATGGACTGCATTGCCCACAATCCCTTGCAAATCATATTGATATATGGACTTGCCAAGACTGTGAACATTCTCACCCAGGCAGCCGTCTGACAATAGGTGTTAAAGCCAAGTGAAAGGTCAAAGGGACAATTTGAAAGGCTCTCTCTATCAAACCAAGGGCAGTGTGAATCACCCAGGAAATCGTTAAGATATTACCTTAGAATCATGTGCCTGGGACTTGTGTAGCAAGCCAGCTTTAATAAGTATTAGTTTCCTTCCACCCACCCCAGGTATAATCTTAGCTTTATTGGCTCTTAGACCAATTAAAGGAGGAAGGGTGGTCAAAGCCATTTTCAGGTTCAGCTGGTTATCAGCACCACAAATACAATAAGGACCTGAGGTTCATTAATATTGAGGTGAACAAAGTCCTTTAAAGGTCATTGGTATAGTTGTATCAGTAAAGTATCCCTAACAACTTTAAGTAAACAACTTAAATAGCTAAACAAAACCTTAAAACTAGGATGAGGACAGCAGTCCAGCAGAGAGATGTGGGCTATCCAGTCTTTTGAATTGAATGTCACATGTACAGTTGGTGAGATGTCTTATGGATACATTAGGTGCAAGGAGCTCTTTGTCCTCAGGGAATGAGTCCAATCTCTGGAGGCTAGAGTAGCAGACTTGGAGGACATAAGGAAGAGAGAGAGGTACATAGACCAGACCTACAGGGACATAGTACTGAAGTCCCACCTCCAGTCAGGCAGCCTCTCAGTTGCCATAGAGGATAAAGGTCATGTGAAAGGAGAGCATCGCCCTGGTGTGGCAGGAAGTGAACCTGCAGCTAGGACCTGTCCTCCAGGTGATGTAAAATCCTCTCATACCGAGGTGGTTTCTCCAGGACCATGTGCCCATGAGGGAAGGGTTAGGACAACTGTTATAGTTGGCGATTCAATCATTAGACAAGTAGATAGATGGATGGCAGATGGACGTGAGGACTGCCTGGTGCAAAGGTAGCAGATCTCATGCGCCACCTAGACAAGGTTTTAGATAGTGCTGGAGAGGAGTCTGCTGACTTGGTACATGTTGGCACCAATGACATAGGGAAGTGTGGGAGGGAGGTTCTGGAGGCCAAATTTAGGCTTTTAGGTACAAAGTTGAAATACAGAACTTCCAGGGCAAGCATACTCTGAATACTTTCCGTTCCACAAGCAGGACCCAAAAGGCAGGCAAAGCTCTGGAGTCTCAATGCATAGATGAGACAATGATGCAAAGAAGAGAGTTTTGCATTTCTTAGGAACGGACAACATTCTGGAGAAGGGAGGGGCTCTTCCAAAGGGAGAGGGCTCCACCTTAACTGGGATGGAACCAAGCTGCTGTCATTAACCTTTAAAAAAGAGATAGAGAAGCTTTTAAACTAGATAGTAGGGGAAAGCAGTAAGCTGACCAGGAGTGTATGGTTTGGAAGGATGTATCCTTGAAGGATATAAGCAAAGCAGAAAAGTTAGGGTATCCAGAGAAATTCCAACAAAGGTAAAAGTAACTTATATGTCTTTCAGTACAGAGCCAAAAGATTCCAAATTACACCTATCAACAGATAACCAGATTAATATGAATAAAATATAATTTCTAAAATGCCTGTATGTAAATGCTAGAAGTCTAGAAAATAAGATGGGAGAGCTAGAATATATAGCATTCAATGAAAGGTTAGATATGATTGGCATCTCAGAGACCTGGTGGAAGGACAACTAGTGGGACAATGTGATACCTGGGTACAAACTATGTCACAATCATAAAGTAGATCAAATTGGTGGAGAGGTTACGCTCAGTGTCAGAAAGGGCATTGATTAATATAAGATTAAAGTTTTGCAGGAAACAAAATACACTGTAGAATCTCTATGGATAGAAGGTACATGTTGTCATGATGTGGGCACTGATAAAGTTGGTTTAAAGAAAAGAAATCCTGTTTCTTTTGAGGAACTAGAGGTTGCAGTTACCCCCAGGCACAGCTAGAGGGAGCAGGAACAGACATTCGGGAGTTAATGAGCCTAGGAACTCTGATGACTTGCAGCTGGAAGGGAATCATGAAGTCATCCAAAACAGTTTGCTTTATAAGTCAGAGCAGAATGCTTCTAACAGAGTGAGAAGGAAGGCTGAGAGCCAGAGAGAGAAGGCTGAGAGCCAAGAGGACAAGCCTGGGAGCTACAGAGGAGACAAGCCTGAGGGCTGTGAAGGAAGCAAGGCTGGGAGCCATCAAGAAAGGACTAAGAAGAACTTGAGGAGAAACAGACTTCACAAGGTGGGAAGCCAGAAGGCCCAAACTGACCCTGTTGCACAAGGGGAGTTTGGTAGAGCTTTCCCTAAGGTGAGAGTGTCTGCCATGCCTAGTTCTTATACTCTGCCTGGATATAGAACAGAGAGACGAAAGCCAAGAACCAGGGAGAAGGGTTCTGAGAAGAGCTTACTATCTCTGGAGGAGCATTGCCAAGTTTTAACCAGGTCAGAGAGAAAAGCACTTTTATAATCAACAGGAGTTTTTACCCAGAGTGAGAGGAGAATCCAGGATAAGTTTTATTCCACTGCCTAGAAGCACAGCTGTCTCTCACGCTGGCAGGCAGAAGTTCAGCTACCAAGGGAGAGGGGCTGGAAAAGAAAACACTGTGGATTTCAACTCAGCTAAACCAAGGTATGAGACATTAACCGTTGACTCTAATTATTGTGCTCCTAAAGGCTCTGCTAAAACAAGTGTTCCTTCTGTGAGAAAAAGGAAACCAGATTGGTTTAGTAAAATACCAGCAGCCTTGAGAATCCCTGGCTATGGGAAGCCAGACTCCCGAGTTTTAAATTACAAGGCTGAGATAGACAGGGACAGTGAATACTCCTCAACTGAGTACAGTGAAGGAGAGAGTCCATGGAAATAGATTATCTAAACACTGTTCCCTCACCTATGCCAGATCTTATGGAATGTGATTGGTGCACTGCCTCAGCTCCAGACTCTGAATGTTCCATATAACACAGAAGAATGAATGAAATGTAATTAATGTTTCTTGCACTGAATTCTACTATTTGAAAGCCTGCCTTGACTGTGAAGCAACAGTTAAGCACTCATTATAAATATTGGTACCTTTTGACACAAAGGATTTTCTGTTTTCTTAAATTATCTCTTATGTTGGACCTTTGCATTAACCAGGGAATAAAAGCCTTTATTTCCCTCCACCTGGTCTCTTTAATCAATAACGTCGTGACATAATGGCGTAATCTTTATTGTCCGGGAACACCCCTGTGACATAAATGGCGTAGTTGTTCGGATTTGGATATAATCCTAAGAGATACAGCAAGGAAAGTAAGAAAAATTGCCAGTATTCATTTTGAAAAAAAAAACAAAACAAAAAAAAAACCCCGGACCGGAGTTAAAAAAAAACCTGGACCGGAGTGCCAGAAAAACCGGACCGGAGTTGAAAGGAAACTTGGACCGGAGTGCAAGAAAATCCGGACTGGACTTTGGAAAGAACCGGATCGGAGTTGAAAAAACGTGGACTGGACAGCAGCAAAATCCGGAACGGAAGGCGAGGTTCCTGGAGGGTGCTACGATGCAGAGCCGCACCACCGTTGCTGAGAGCCCGAGTCTACACTTCTACCAGGTAACGGGTAGAAAGTCATAACTTGTTTGGATACAAGTAGCAGTTTAAAAGGAAGAATTTGAAGAAAAAAAAAAAAAAGGGAAGGAAGTGTAGGGCTGATCTGTGTACAGCCACACTTGGTTTTTCTCTGTTTCTTTTTCTTTCAGGGATCTTGTCGCGATGGAGCAGCAGGAGATATTTAACTGGATGGCGTCCCAATTCAGCAAGCAGGTAGAACTGGCTACGCAGTCCCAGCAGCAGGCAATCATGGCTATACAGGAACAACAAAAGTCGGTCCTGCAGATGCTGGAAACTTGGATGAGCCATCAGCAGAAGACTCAGGAAGCAGCCGCTGGACTCATAAAGCAGAGCTCAGGACTGAGCCATGGTCCGGTAGGACTAGGGTCCTACGAGACTCTAACTTTAGGGAAGTTGGGGGAAAAGGACGATCCAGATGAATTCCTGGATGCTTTTGAAAGAATTGCCCTTTCTGTGGGTTGGCCAGAGGACCAATGGTCCATCAGACTGGCAGTGTCCCTTACGGGAGAGGCACTGTCAGCCTACAGGGCAATGCCCGCTACGTTAGCGGCAGATTATAGTGAAGTGACAAAGGCCATCAGGGAACGCCTGGGCCTGACACCACTTGTCTATAACCGCAGGCTACGTGCGGCACGTCTTGAAGTAGGCGAAACGCCTAAGTCGTTGGGTCACCGACTAAAGCGCTTAGCTGAAAAGTGGCTAAGGCCCATTGAAAGATCTGTGGAAGCATTAATGGATATGATAGTTCTCGAGCAATTTATGACCGCAGTACCTGGTAAAATAAAGAGCTTCCTTATTCTCCAGAATTGTCGCTCTACTATGGAGGCGATTGCCTTGACGGAGAGATATTTGGAGGCTGAATTAGTTACCCAGCCTACGGAGGGGGTAGCTAAGACAGCCATAGTGACATTCAATCCAGTATCAGGAAGTCTCTACCAGTCTAAAACACCTAATGTAAATTTGATAAAAAGATAGAGAAAAGTCTTGCTAAGAGATGTTTTAACTGCGGAAAGTTGGGTCATGTTATAAATGAATGCAGAGTACGTACTGCTCTCATAGAACATAAGCAATTATTGTCAGAAGGTTTTGTACTGGATGTCACGGTGCAAGGAGTAGCTGCCAAAGCCTTACTTGACTCTGGCGCGGACCAGACAATGATTTTGCGCAAGCTCTGGTCTATCATTCAAGAGCAAGCTGCGTCCGCCCCAGACTGACCAGAAGGTCAAGTAAAGATCAAGTGTGTACATGGCGCTGCTACCTTGTATCCCGTGTACAAATTGCTGGTCAAAGGTTTGGGAATAGAGAAAATTATGCTGATAGCGGTAGTCCCTAGATTGCCCAAGGAGCTGGTCCTAGGTAGGGACTGGCCACAATTTGAGAAGGGCCTAGAAAAGGGTTTAAACCCCAGAGAGGTTTTTGTCTCCACTCGTGGCCAGGCGAGTGCTGCAGCAAAACCCTCATGTTCTAGGGAAGAGAGCATAGTTGATCTCCCATCCCATGATGACTTAGTCAACATTCCTCCGGATAGGGATAGAAAGACTAGGGCTCAAAAGCGAAAAGAGAGAAAGGAACGTGCTCAAGCCCGAGCAGAGTTGGAAGCGGGTGAGGAACTACCCTGGATTCCAGCAGAGCTTGTAAAGAAGTTCCCTTCATTTGCCGCCGAGCAACGGGATGACCCTGCGCTGGCACGCGCATTGGAGTAGGCCCAAACGGAGAGAGATGTGTTTCCTTGCTTCATAAAAGAAGAAGGACTCCTATGCAGAGAGAGTATAGACCCACGGACTAGGGATGTCCGAAAACAATTGGTAGTCCCAAATACATTTAAGTCTGCAGTACTAAAATTAGCACATGATCACCCAGTGAGCGGTCACCAAGGGGTACAGGGGACCCTTGACCGGATAATGGCCAGATTCTATTGGCCAGGAGTATTCAGGGAGGTCTCACGATTTTGCAAATCCTGCGCCTCCTGTCAAAGGATGACCTACACAAAAGAAGTAGGGATTCCACACTTCTGGAGGAATTTAAGAAGCCGTTTTAGAGGGACTTCACCTTTTGTTAAAGAAGAGCTGAAGAGCAGTCAGCAAAAACAAAAACAATACTTTGATAGAGACATCAAGCCTAGACATCTAACCAGAGGTGAGAAGGTAAGCCATTTGATATCAAGCCCCACTCAAGAGTTTGAAGCCCGGTGGAAAGGACCTTATGTCGTGGTCAGATCACTTGGTCCAGCATCCTATTTGGTACAGGATGGAAAAGGACGTGAGTGGGTGTACCACAGAACTGTTCTGTGAAGATGGCACGAAGGGTTAGCGCTATTTCCGTCAGCACAGAAGAGGTCCAGGATTACGTGCTGTAATGAGGGTCATTCAGCCCGTAATATTTTAAGAGGGGGGATGTGTCATGATGTGGGCACTGATAAAGTTGGTTTAAAGAAAAGAAATCCTGTTTCTTTTGAGGAACTAGAGGTGCAGTTACCCCCAGGCACAGCTAGAGGGAGCAGGAACAGACATTCGGGAGTTAATGAGCCTAGGAACTCTGATGACTTGCAGCTGGAAGGGAATCACGAAGTCATCCAAAACAGTTTGCTTTATAAGTCAGAGCAGAATGCTTCTAACAGAGTGAGAAGGAAGGCTGAGAGCCAGAGAGAGAAGGCTGAGAGCCAAGAGGACAAGCCTGGGAGCTACCGAGGAGACAAGCCTGAGGGCTGTGAAGGAAGCAAGGCTGGGAGCCATCAAGAAAGGACTAAGAAGAACTTGAGGAGAAACAGACTTCACAAGGTGGGAAGCCAGAAGGCCCAAACTGACCCTGTTGCACAAGGGGAGTTTGGTAGAGCTTGCCCTAAGGTGAGAGTGTCTGCCACGCCTAGTTCTTATACTCTGCCTGGATATAGAACAGAGAGACGAAAGCCAAGAACCAGGGAGAAGGGTTCTGAGAAGAGCTTACTATCTCTGGAGGAGCATTGCCAAGTTTTACCAGGTCAGAGAGAAAAGCACTTTTATAATCAACAGGAGTTTTTACCCAGAGTGAGAGGAGAATCCAGGAT
Source organism: Ichthyophis bannanicus (assembly GCA_033557465.1). NCBI lineage: Eukaryota > Metazoa > Chordata > Amphibia > Gymnophiona > Ichthyophiidae > Ichthyophis > Ichthyophis bannanicus. The sequence goes on from CM066034.1 coordinate 902,352,737, forward strand.
AAGCTTTATTCCACTGCCTAGAAGCACAGCTGTGTCTCACGCTGGCAGGCAGAAGTTCAGCTACCAAGGGAGAGGGGCTGGAAAAGAAAACACTGTGGATTTCAACTCAGCTAAACCAAGGTATGAGACATTAAACCGTTGACTCTAATTATTGTGCTCCTAAAGGCTCTGCTAAAACAAGTGTTCCTTCTGTGAGAAAAAAGGAAACCAGATTGGTTTAGTAAAATACCAGCAGCCTTGAGAATCCCTGGCTATGGGAAGCCAGACTCCCGAGTTTTAAATTACAAGGCTGAGATAGACAGGGACAGTGAATACTCCTCAACTGAGTACAGTGAAGGAGAGTCCATGGAAATAGATTATCCAAACACTGTTCCCTCACCTATGCCAGATCTCATGGAATGTGATTGGTGCACTGCCTCAGCTCCAGACTCTGAATGTTCCATATAACACAGAAGAATGAATGAAATGTAATTAATGTTTCTTGCACTGAATTCTACTATTTGAAAGCCTGCCTTGACTGTGAAGCAACAGTTAAGCACTCATTATAAATATTGGTACCTTTTGACACAAAGGACTTTCTGTTTTCTTAAATTATCTCTTATGTTGGACCTTTTGCATTAACCAGGGAATAAAAGCCTTTATTTCCTCCACCTGGTCTCTTTAATCAATAACGTCGTGACATAATGGCGTAATCTTTATTGTCCGGGAACACCCCTGTGACAATGTAAAAAGCAAAAGGCAATGGCAATGGGGTGCACTAACAACCGCCTGGCCAGAATAAACAGATTGATGATGAAATGCTAAAAGAAATCAGGAATGCTAACAAAAAGTTTACAACACAGTTAAAAATGGGTGATTGCAATTAGACTGCTATCGACTGGGTCAATGTCCACAACAATGTCACACAGAGAGATAAAGTTTCTAGATGAAATAAATGACTGCTTCTTGGAGCAGCTGGTTCATGAATCAACAAGAGGGGAAGCTATTTTGGACCTAGCCCTTAAGTGGAACACAGGATCGGATGCAAGAGATAAGTGTTTTGGGGCCACTTGGCAATAGTGATCAAAGCATGATTGCATTTGATTTAATAAATGGAAGAAAGATGTCAAGGAAATCCACAGTACTACCTTTTAAACTTTCAAAAGCAAGACTATGATAAAATGAGGAAAATATTTAAGAAAAAAACTAAAAGGAGCAACTGCAAAGGTGAAGATTTACATCAAGCATGGGTGTTGTTTAAAAATACTATCTTGGAAGCCCAGACCAGATGTATTCCCACTCTTTAAGAAAAGTGGAAGGATGGCCAAAAAGCTGACAGCAAAGTTTAAAAGGCGGGGTCAGAGAGGCTGTTTGCCAAAAAAGCATCCTTTAGGAAATGGAAAAAGGAGCTTAATGAAGAACACCGGAAACAATATAAGCCTTGGCAAGCTAAATGCAAGGCATTGATAAAGCAGGTAAAGAGAGAATATGAAAAGAAGCTTGCCGCAGAAGCAAAAACGCAGAATAAAATCTTTTTCAAGTACATTTGTAGCGAAATAACTGTGAAAGAGTCGGTTGGACCACTGGATGATAGAGGGATAAAAGGGGCACTAAGAAAGAACAAGGCCATAGTAGAGAAACTGAATAACTTCTTTACTTCAGTCTTTACTGAAGAAAATGTAGGGAAGTTACCCATGTCTGAAATGGTATATAAAGGTGATGTAGCGGAAGCACTGAAAAAATAATGATAAAAAACCAGAAGGATGTATTACAACTGTGTAATAAACTAAAGAGTAGCAAATCACCTGGACCAGATGGTATACATCCAAGGGTAACAGACATTAAATATGAGATTGTGTGGTGGCGAGACTGTAGTAAAGCCTGAGAAAATGGTGAAAAAACAGTCCATTTTCCTCTGAGCAAGAAAATAGTTTAAGGGGAGTTTTAGGGGTTTAAACTCCAGCTAAAGAAAAAAACTGCATTCACAGCTTGTTGATAGTGAGCCACGCCCCAGCTCCAAGGTAACCAGGGGAGGTGACGAGGATTACCCAGGGGTGGAAGCTTGAGGCTATAGGGCATTCACACTCATATAAGCTCAGGGAAACAGGGAAGAGGGGGGAGAACACGAAGGAAGGAAGGTGCATCCACCAGGAGGGAAGGTGCATCCACCGGGAGGAGGTTTCCACCAGGAAGGAGAGACCCCGGTTGAGAGAGTGATCACCAGGGAAGGTGTATCCAAGAGAGGAGGACTCTTGCAAGGAAGCAGGAAGTAAGGAAACCAGGAGGAACCCTGTGAGAGGAAGGTGTTCCAGCAGCTGTCTCAGGAGGAATCCCTATTGCACGCAGCATTCAGGAAGCTCTAGTTCTGAAGGTAGTTCAGCTTGTAAGAGAATTACAGCTGGCTGGGAGGACAGGAGAGTTTGCCCTGTGGAAAATGCTGGTTTATGAGCACGTACGGGAGTGTCCTTAGGAGAGACGGTAAGAAGTGTGTCCTCTTCAGCAAAGTCTGGGAAGAGACTGGGTGCTAGAAGAAAGGTGAGCACATTGGAAACCTTACAAAGTTTGATAAAGGATAAGGATCTCCTCAAGCCTTCCAGTGTCCCTCAGCATAGAGAGGAATCCCAGAGGGGAAAGGTTTTAAAGTTGTTACAGAAAACTAAAACCTGCAGTTCCAGATGCTGAGTCCAGCCAGGTGCCACTTGACTTAGATGATGAGAGCATGCCGATAGAATGAATGTGCTTCAGATAATGTTTCCTCGGTTTCGGAAATGGACTGCTCATTCTGTGTGTGCCAGAAGTGAGAAAGCTCTAAGGTTTAAAGATATAGAAAACCCAAGAAGCTTATCTAAGTGCTTAACCTGCTGGAGAATTATGCAAATGAAGTGCTAACGTTCTTGTGCTAGCCAGGAAGATTCAAAGGACTGATTTGAATGCTTGCAGCTTGGAAGCAAATGTTTTAGCAGCTTGAAGGAAAGGAAGCAAAATGTTTATCAAATTGTAGAAAAGAAGTGAAGTGCTGTACAGAGCTCAGCTGAAGTAGAGGTCTGTGCTGGAACCCAGCCAGGAACCTAAAGCTAAAATCTTTAATGAAGGAAAAGATTTACTGCTGTGTTAAAACAAGCTGAGAAACAGTGCTTCTGTGTTTGCTATAACAGTTTGCTATGAAGTTTTTGTTTCCTTTTGCAACGGAGAAGCATCCAATTTATGTTGTTGTAATTGTGAACTGCTGAAAAGAAAAGTTCATTGTCTAAGAAGAAAAAAAAAATAAATTTCCTGTTTGCCTTGAAAACCCCGGCTATTCTTTATTACACAACTACACTCCCCAGCAGCCTTGGCTCTGGGAATCCAATTAACAGAAAGGGACATTAAGAGGTACTCCCACTACTCCTAGGGCAACCGCATAGCCACAGTAGGGGTGACAATTGTAGACCTACTATTAGTAATCTGTGAACTATCATTAAAATCATCTATAGTACCTGAGGATTAGAGAATGCCAATGTAACTCCAATTTTTAAAATGGTTCCAGGGGTGTTCAGGGAAACCACAGACCAGTGAGCCTGATGTGTCAGTACCAGGCAAAATGGTAGAAACCATTATAAAGAATAAAATTAATGAACATGTAGATAGCCATGGTATAATATGAGAAAGTCAACATCGATTTAGCCAAGGAAAGTCTTGTCTTACTAATCTATTATATTTTTTATGAAAGTGTGAACCAACAGGTAGGCAGAGGTGAGCCAGTTGATATAGTGTACCTGGATTTTCAGACAAGGTCCCTCATGAGAGACTGTTCTGAAATTAAAAAGCCATGGGATTGGAGGCAGTGTTGTATTGAGGATCAGGAACTGGTTAACAGACAGCAGAGAATTGGGCTAATGGACAAATTTCTCAATGGAGAAAGGTGAATAGCGGAGTACCCCGCTGCTTTTTAACATATTCACAAATGATTTGAAAATAGGAATAATGAATGAGGTGATCACATTTGCAGAATGAACAAAATTATTCAGAGTTGTTAAAATGCAAGAGGATTGAGGAAATATTGGAAGAATGGATTCCAAATCATAGATGAAATTTAATGTGGACAAGGGCAAAGTTATGCACCTAGGAAAGAACAACCCAAATGTATGGTTACATGATGCAAAGCATCACCTTAGAAACTACCACCCAGGAAAAAGATTTAGGCATCATCATGGATAACACATAGAAAGCACAGTTACTTACCTGTAACAGGTGATCTCTGGAACAGCAGGAATAAGTCTTCACAATTGGGTACGTCGGTACCGACGGAGACTGTTTGGGAACGCTCCCCAGCGTCCAAAAAGAAAGCCTTTGGGAGCATCCCACACGCATGCACGCTGCCTTCCCGCCCATTCACTTCCCTCTCATCAGTTGGGTTTGTAGCTGAGTCCAAAGGAGGGAAGTAGACAAATTAGAGAGAGAGAGAGAGAACCCCTCCTGTGGGAGTTGTGTGGGTTGTTCCCATATTCCTGATGATCCCATAGATCACCTGTTACAGCTAAGTAACTGTGCTATCTCCAGGAACAAGCAGGAATGAGTATTCACATATGGTGACTCCCAATCTAAAGATGCCTGAAGGAGGTCACAGCATGTTGCAAACCTAATGGATGGGACATGCTATTTTCCAGAACCTCAGGCATCCAAAGGATGGAGGGTAGGAGTTTAATAAAAAAGGGTGTGCTGTGGAACAGCTTGAATAAACAAAGGGTCTAGAGGGGAGTCCTTCTGTAGACCATAATTGCTAGCAAATATTGAATTTCAATTTTCTAATGTGGACCTTACTCAAAGTATTGCGAAAGTATTGTTGAGGGTAATATGATCTGGTGCCCAGAGCCAGTACATTATCCTCAAAGAAATTACCTCACTGTGAAGTAGAGGAACATAATTTTTGCAATACAGGCAGAGGTCAGAAGCCTTAATGGCTAGAACTAATCCCAGAAGAAAAACTGGGGGAGTTTAAATGAGGTTGGACTTTGGAGGAGAAGCAAAAAGCTTCTGTAGGCCAAAGTTGGAAGCTCTTTGTCCTTGGAGCAGAATAAGGCTCTAGGAAAGAGATGAGATAATCTGGACTAGTTTGCAGAAAAAGGATGGGTCTTTAAGACCCCTCTATCCAAATGAAAGAAAGAAACATTTGTGGTAGGCAGTGTAGCCTCCAACTCATTGAAGATAGAGTAGTTACTCACCTGTAACAGGTATTCTCCAGGAGCAGCAGCAGCAGGAATCAGGTCCTCACATATGGGGTGACATCGACGCCGATGGAGCCCTTGCGGAGCATTTCCCCCAGCTTTCTATGAAAGCCTTTGGGAATTACTGCACGCATGCGCGGTCCCCTTCCCACCTAAGGTGCCATCTTGCTCAGTCAAATGACATAGCTAAAAAACAGCACACAATAATATAAAATAAACTATGTACAACTGCAACTCCCAGGGGAGGAGGGAGGGTTGTGAGGACTGATTCCCGGTGCTCCTGGAGACACTTGTTACAGGTGAGTAACTACTCTTTCTCCAGGACCAAGCGGAAGTCAGTCCTCACATATGGGTGATTCCCCAAGCACTGGGCTACCAAGGAACCCAGGCTGAACAAGAGAACTCCCTCTAGGTCCCAGCATCAAAGAAAGGCTTTTTACTGAAAGAACCTCCACCGTTAGCCCAACGGAGGGCTGGAGTTGCCTAAATCTCAAGAGATTCCGGAGTAACTGCCTGGCCAAAAGCACTGTCCCTACGGGACTTCCCTCTCCAGGCAGTAATGAGCTGCAAAGGTCTGGCTTGAGGACCAAGTTGCAGCCCTGCAGATGTCTGCCAATTGTACAGAGCGGAGATGGATACTGAGGCAGCCCTGACACATGGGCCGTGACCACTGTTTCCCTCTAAGCTGTGTCGCATGTGCGCGTGCACACATCTCGCCAAGCGAGCGCACATACTTTAACAACAAAGCGTCACAAAAATTACGGTTCTGATTCTGATAGAAAACAACACAGAACGTGTTAAAATTTCAAAGTTGTGATTGTAATTACTAGTAATTTTCCGCTTCATTTAGTAAGCGTCTAATTTCATTTAATTTGATTAAAATCATGTGGTGTACATCTGTAGTCTGACGTGTAGTCAAATTTTAAAGTATATAACTCCCGATTGTCATTATGTGGCGCACCAAAATTTAACCTTCCTTCAAAAGCTGATATTTTATGCGCACACAGCCTACAGAAAATTAGAGGGAACATTGGCCGTGAACCCGACCCTGCAAGGGAAGGTCAGCCGCCCTGTAAGCCCAGGTGATACAGTCAGCCACCCATATGGACAAGGTACGCTTGGACACAGGCTAACCCCAAATTATTAGGTTCAAAAGAGATGAAGAGCTGAGTAGCCCTTCTATGTCCCTGCGTACGGTCAAGGTAGAAGGATAAGGCCCTTCTACAGTCCCAGGGGTATGCAGGACCCGCTTCAGCCTGGCTTGCATGAGGCCTAGGGAAGACTGGTTGGAAGAACCACCTCTTGGTTGAGTGGAAGGAGGAGACAACTTTAGGGAGGAACTTTGGGATGGGAGTAGGGAGCTGTAGTTTAAAATTTCATAGTCCACTCAGGCCTAGCATCAGCAAAGTACTTTTAGTTTCAAATTAAAACACAGAAGAGAGCTTTCTGGTTAAATTTAGAATCCAGCAGAGAGCTTGTAGTTTAAATTTCATAATAGGTTTATAGCCTAGCAGCAGCAAAGAGCTATAATTTAAATCAAATCAGAATATAGCTTACCTTAGCAGCACAGGACAGGGTACTTGTGTAGCAGGCCCTGTTTTTTAATAAGTGTTATTCCCTCTCTCCCTCCCCACACCCACCCTCCCCTGGGATAATCACAGCTTTATAGGTACTTGCACAACTTAAAAGACAGGAGGGTGCTCTCAGGTGAACCTCATTACCCAAATCAGTCATACACTAAGGACCTGAGATTAATTAAGCTTCAGGTGAACAAGGTATATTAAACTTCTTAGGTTACAGTTTTAGTGGTATAAATATACATAGCACCATATAGTACATAAAGAAATTAAAGATCTAAACACAAACTTAAAACTAAGATGCAGACATCAGTCCAGAATCGGGATGTGGTCTTTCCCAGTCTTTTGCATTGAGTGTCACATGTATGATTTTCCTCCCAGCTGGTGAGAGTCTTACGTGTGCACTAGGTGCAAGGAGCCTCTGCTGCTCTCAGGGAACGAGTCCGTTCTCTAGAGGGCTAGAGTTAGCAGACTTGGAAACATAAGACAGACAGAGAGGTACATAGACGAGACCTACAGGGATATAGTCCTGAAGTCCCACCTCCAGTCTGGCAGCATCCCTGTTGCCATGGAGGAGAGAGGTCACGTGAACAGGAGAGCATCACCCTGGTTTGGCAAGAAGTGATCCTGTAACTAGGACCTGTCCTCCAGGTGATGTAAACCCCTCTCGCACCGAGGAGGTTTCTCCAGGGGCGCAAGTGCCCATGAGGGAAGGGTTAGGACAGCAGTTATAGTTGGTGATTCGATCATTAGGCATGTAGATAGCTGGGTGGCTGGTGGACGTGAGGATCGCCTGGTAACATGCCTGCCTGGTGCGAAGGTAAGAACATAAGAAATGCCATACTGGGTCAGACCGAGGTCCATCAAGTATCCTGTTTCCAACAGTGGCCAATCTAGGTCATACGTACCTAGCAGTTTCCCCAAAAGACACAGGTTCTGCAGTACTTGTACTAGGTCAAGCATTGATATCCTGGGTCCCTTTTTAATAGTGGTTTATGGACCTTTCCTCCAGGAACTTGTCCAAACCTTTTTTAAACCCAGCTATACTAACAGCCCTTACTACATCCTCCGTAACAGATTCCAGAGTTTGATTACACGTTGAGTGAAGAAATATTTTCTCTTATTTGTCTTAAATAGTTTACCCCGTAGTTTCATTACATGTCCCCTAGTCCTTCTATATTCTGATAGCGTAAACAATTGATCCACGTTTATCCGTTTCACTCCATTCATTAATTTATAGACCTCTATCATATCTCCACCTCAGCCGTCTCTTTCCAGGTTAAAGAGCCCTAACCTTTTTAGCCTCTCTTCATAGGATTCGCCTTCCATCCCCTTCACCAATTTGGTGGCTCTTCTCTGTACTTTTTCTAATAACTCTATGTCCTTTTTAAGATATGGTGACCAGAATTACACACAATATTCAAGGTGCGGTCGTACCATGGAGCGATACAGAGGCATTATAATATCCTTTGTTTTATTCTCCATCCCTTTCCTTATGATACCTAGCATTCTATTTGCTTTCTTGGCTGCCGCTGCACACTGGGCGGAGGGTTTTAACATGTTATCCACGATGACTCCTAAATCCTCACACGCCACCTAGATAAGGTCTTAGATAGTGCTGGGGAGGAGTCTGCTATCTTGGTACATGTCGGTACCAATGACATAGGAAAATGTGGTAGGGAGGTTCTGGAAGCTAAATTTAGGCTTTTAGGTAGGAAGATTAAATCCAGAACTTCCAGGGTACCGTTCACCGAAAAACTACCCGTTCCACGCGCAGGACCCAAAATGCACGCAGAGCTCCGAAGTCTCAATGCGTGGATGAGACAATGGTGCAGAGATGAGGGTTCGGATTTGTTAGGAACTGGGGAACATTCTGGGGAAAGGAGGGGCTCTTCCGAAGGGATGGGCTTCACCTTAACCGGGATGGAACCAGGCTGCTGGCATTACCCTTTAAAAAGGAGATAGAGCAGCTTTTAAACTAGAGAATAGGGGAACGCCGACAGTCGCCCAAGGCGCATGGTTCGGAAGAATGTATCCTTGAAGGATACTACAAAAAGCAGAGAGGTTCCAAAAATAGAGTAAAGTAAGCCCAAATGCCCTCGAGTATGGAGCAGACAGAGCTTAAAGATCCCAAATTACCCATGTCTACCAATAGCCAAATTAATATGAATAAAATACAGTCTCTAAAATGCTTGTGGCAAAATGCTAGAAGTCCTACAAAACAAGATGGGAGAGTTAGAATATATAGCACTAAACGAGAGGTTAGATATGATTGGAATATCAGAGACATGGTGGAAGGAGGACAACCAGTGGGACACTGTGATACCTGGGTACAAACTATATCGTAATGATAGAGCTGATCAAATTGGTGGAGGGGGTTGCGCTCTATGTTAGAGAGGGCATTGAGTCAGAAAGGATTAAAGTTTTGCAAGAAACAAAATTTGCTGTAGAATCTCTATGGATTGAAATTCCATGTAAAAAGGGGAAGGCGATGGCAGGGGGGGTGTACTATCGTCCGCCTGGGCCAGAATGAACAAATGGATGATGAAATGCTCAAAGAAATCAAGGAAGCTAGCAAAAGTTACAGTGCAGTAATAATAATGGGTGATTTCAATTACCCCGGTATCGACTGGGTCAGTGTCACAACAGGACATGCTAGGGAGATAAAGTTCCTAGATGAAATAAATGACTGCTTCTTTGAGCAGCTAGTTCATGAACCGACCAGAGGGGAAGCAATATTAAACCTAGTCCTTAGTGGAACACCAGATGTAGTGCAAGAGATAAGGGTGTTGGGGCCACTTGGCAATAGTGATCATAGCATGATCACCTTTGATTTAATTAGTGGCGGAGGGATAGTAAGGAAATCCACAGTACTACCCCCCTTTAACTTTCGAAAGGGAGACTATGATAAAATGAGGAAAACATTTAAGAAAAAACTAAAAGGAGCAGTTGCAAAGGTTAAAGACGTACATCAGGCTTGGCTGTTGTTGAAAAATACTATCTTGGAAGCCAGACCAGCTGTATTCCACGCTTTAAGAAAAGTGGAAGGAAGTCCAAAAAACTGCCAGCATGGTTTAAAGGTGAGGTCAGAGAGGCTGTTTGTTGCCAAAAAAGCATCTTTCAGGAAATGGAAAAAAGAGCCAAACGTTGAAACCTGGAAACAGCACAAGCACTGGCAAGTCAAATGCAAGGCATTGATAAGGCAGGCAAAGAGAGAATTTAAGAAGAAGCTTGCTGCGGAAGCAAAAACGCGAAATAAAGACCTTTTCAAGTACATTCGTAGCAAAAAACCTGTGAGAGAGTCAGTTGGTTCCATTAGATGCTAAAGGGGTTAAAGGAGCACTAAGAGGCGACCCAAGGGGCCGGATAGCGGAGAGACTGAATGAATTCTTTGCTTCGGTCATGTACTGAGGAAGATGTAGGGATGTTGACCCATGGACTGAAGTGGTATTTAAAGGTGTGGAAAGAATTTGAAGGAATATATCGATACATAAATCGGGGAAGCTGTCCGTTACAACTATTAGTATTAAACTGAAGAGTAGCAAATCACACTGGGCCTATGGTATACATCCAAGGGTGGTTGAAAGAACTGACAGTTGAGAGTGCAGACCTGCTATCAGTAATCTGAGAACGATCATTCATGTCTTCTCTAATACCGGAGGAGTGGGGGATCGCCAATTGTAACACCAATTTTAAAAAGGGTTCGAGGGGTGATCCGGGAAACTACAGACGGTGAGCCTGACATCAGTTACCGGGAAAAATGGTAGAAACCCATCACCCACTAAAGAATAAAATTAATCCTCAGCATGTAGATAGTCACGACCTAATGGGAGACAAGCCCCACATGGCCTTTTTTAGACAAGGAAGATCTTGTCTTCCTTAATCTGTTATGTTTTTTTGAAGGAGTGAATATAACCAAAGGTGGAACCAAAAAGGTGAGTCGGTGATACTTGTGTATCTGGACTTTCAGCGCAAGCCTTTTGACAAGGTTCCCTCATGAGAGACTTTTGGCAAAACTAAAGAGTCATGGGATAGGAGGCAGTGTACTAATTGTGGATCAGTGAAACTGGGTTTTTAAACGATAGAAAGCAGAGGAGTAGGGCTAAATGGCCAACAAATTTTTCCCCAACTGGAGAAAGGTGAATCAGCCAGGTGGTACCCCAGGGACTCTGTGCTGGGTCCGCTGCTGTTTTGACATATTCATAAATGGAACCTGGAAAGTGGAATAACGATGGAGTTAGTCGTTGGTGGTCGGTGAGGGTTTATCAAATTTGCAGCATGGACAACACCCCCACACAACTATTTACAGTTGTTAAACCCCATGCGGATTTGTGGAAAATTGCAACGAGGATCTTGATAAATTGGAAGACTGGGCATCAAAATGGCAGAACTGACACACTTTAATGGTTGACACGTGCAAGGTTATGCACCTAGGGAAATGAACAAACCCACAACTCTGGTTACACGATGCAAGGTTCCACCTTAGGAACCACCACCACAGGAAAACGATTTATGGCGATCATTGGTGGATACCTAATGTTCAAACCTGCTCGGCCCCATTGGTGCAGCGGGCGGCCAAGAGAGTCAAATAGAATGCTAGGTATGATAAGGAAAGGAATGGAAAGAATAAAAACAAAAGATATTATAATGGCCTCTCATATCGTTCCCCTGGTGAGACCGCACCTTGAATATTGTGTGCAATTCTGGTCGACGCCGTATCGTCAACAAAACACCCACCCCCCCCCTCCACCACCTAGGATCTAGCGCTTTTAGGCAAAGGTTCAGAGACGAGCCCCCAAAATGGTGAAAGGGGGATGGCCCCAACAGGCTACTCCCTATGCAGACCCCCAAAGTCTAAACACAGGTCCTGGGGCTCTTTAACCTGGAAAGAGACGGCTGAGGGGAGATATGATAGAAAGTCTATAAATTAATGAAAGGATGTGGCACGGTAACCGCTAGAAACGATTGTTTACCTTATCAGACTATTGAGAAAGACTAGGGGACATGCAATGAAGCTACAGGGTAAAACTATTTAAGACTAATGAAAAGAAAATATGTTTCACTCAACGTGTAACCAAACTCTTGGAATTTGTTACCGGCGGATGTAGTAAAGGCTGTTAGTGTAGCTGGTGTTTAAAAAAGGGTTTGGACAAGTTCCTGGAGGACAAAACGGTCCCACTCCAACCATTATTAAGACAGGGACCACCAGGATATCATATGCTTGTAACCAATACAAAGCATTGTGGAACCTGTGTCCCTTGGGGCAAACTGCCCTCGTAGTCAACTGAAGTGACAACAGAAGACACTTGGCCACTGTTGGAAACAGAACCGTTTATTTTTTTTAAACCTTGGGGGGGGTGCTTGATGGACCTTGGTCTGAACCAGTATGGCATATGTTATGGTTCTGTCTGTTCTTAGGAGTCCTGAGCGGGACTACCCTGTTCCGTATAGTACGCGGGTGTGCTTGTAAGGCCTAGTCACAGAACAAAGCAAGCGGCCACCAACAACTGCAAGCTCACTCACGCCTCTCCACCAAAAGACACACAACCACCACATCATGAGCCGCCCCCACCAGCCCGAGGTTTACCGGCCACCCCACAGGCCACCCCCCCAAGAGGTGTGTCTTCCTGCTCAAGACAGGTGGTGCCCCGGGAGCCACCCCCCCGGTCCGTTGAAAAAAAGAACAACAGCACAAACGACCACTTACAAAAACCTTCCGCGCACCCCCCCCCTCAGGGGCTGGAGGACGGGACAGGAGGCTTGAGCAAGATGCAAACCTCTGAGGAACCGGGACACCAAGGTGTGAAACCGATATAGAGTTTCCCTCCACCAGGTTGTGGTGAGCTGCTAGAGCTGAGAGATGGACCCGAACAGAATTGGACCTTAAGGCCCTGATTGGATAAATGTAGCAGGTACTGAAGCACCACTGGTACAGTACATGAGAAAGGATCTTCCTGTACGCAGCTGACACCACACAGAAAACCTCTTCCACTCAGGGCATAGGTTTTTCTAGTGGACAGCTTCCTAGAGGCCAGGATGACCTCTTCAACCTTCAGGAGGTAGGCCCCAAGGAGCCAAAACTACCCTTGCAGCTTCCAGGCCAGCAAATTGAGCGATGTGAGATTGGGGTGCAGAAGAGACCCCTGGTCCTTGAGACAGAAGGTCGGGCTGCAACCCTAGAGGTAGTGGAGTGTCCACTGCTAGCTGAAGCAGAAGTGGGAACCAAGGTTGTCTCGGCCACCTGGGGGCTACCAGAAGGACCGAGGCCTGGTCCTTCAGAACTTTGAACAGGGTCGGGCCACCAGAGGCGTGGGAGGAAACGCTTATAGGAGGCCTTGGACCAGGAAATCAGAAAAGCATCTGCTGCTAGTCTCAGAGGATGCGGTTGCCTGGAGCAGAACTGGGGCAGCTGTCTGTTCAGGGGACTGGCAAAGAGATCTATGGATGGAAGTCCCCATCTCAGGAAGATCTTCTGAACTACCAAGGGATGGAAATTTTGAGTTTATTAAACAAGCAACAAAATACATACAAAAAGTATAAACAATCACCCCAAACCAAGTCCCACACCTCCCCAAAACCCCCCCCCCCGACATATCACAAAACAAATATCACAACCCCCCCCGTGACCCGCCTCCCCAAACCCACCACCAAACCCAGCAATCAACACACGTGCCCCTCCTACCCAACAACAACCCACAAACGTCTCTGACAATGTCCATGTCCCCTCCCCCCCCCTCGGTCCCATTGTCCCTGCCCGACCCAACCCCTCCCTGCAAGAACACCCCAAAGCAGTCCACACATTGTCCTCTTGCAATCCCTGAACCCCTTCCCCACACAACAGTCCCCACCAGTCCAAATGTTTATGCAGTCCTCCAGTGTGTGGGAACTGCCAGACTCCCCCCCCCCCAACCCCCTCAAAGAACAGAGTCCCCTGTCCCCATCCCTCCCCCTGCAGCGGGAGCAGCAGCTCCCCCTCCCTCCACCCCAATCCCTGCCCCCTCCTCATCCGTCCCACAGAACCAAACACATCAAAAACAAGCCTCCCTACCCCACCCCCCAAACAGAAACATAAGGGCATCTTAAGCCCATCCCCAACATAATCCCACCCAAAACAAAGCATAACTAATCATACAAATCAAAGGCTAAAAACAAAGCAAAATAACATCACCCCTGTGCTGCCCTGCGATCAGCCAGCGGAGCGGGATGCCCAGGACACAAAAAGGACATACAAAACCACTAACAACAACAACAATTGGGACAGCCCCCTCGAAGAGGAAAGGGAGAGCGGACAAGTGGTCGCACCCCTGAAGCAACACCAACTCACCCCCCCCCCCCCCCCGGGAGAAAAACAACCCCAAAGTCCATACTCAGAAATAAAACCCCAGGGAAGGAAACCCAACCCCTCCTGCCACACCCCTCCCCTAGTGAAACAAAACAAACCTCAGAGCCCTACAGGGATGATAACCCCAGGGAACCCCTCCCCCTCACGGGGGGCGGAGGGTGAGGTGACGCCACAGACGCTCCCAACGATGGGCTTCCACCACCCGCCTTTCACGTTGCGCCATGCTGGACACTTCCTCCAGAATGTCCCGCACCACCTCGTCGAGGGGCAGGACCAACCCCCGGGTCGAGACATGACAGCGCGCTTGCCACAGGTGGTAGCGCACTACGGCCGTGACGAGGTAGAGGGTCCCGGAGTCCTGCCTTAGAGGAAAGGACCAGGCCCCGTACACCCACTCCGCATACGTGAGGAGGGAAAGGTCGCGCAGGTGAAGAGCAGCGGACACCAACCGGCAGGCCTCCACGTTAAAGGGGCACTGCCGGAGGAAATGGTCCATGGGTCTCCGCCTGCCCCTCCACCCCGGCCCTCGGACAGACCCGCTCGGCCTGTGACCTGTACTTGAGGTTGTCCCTCACGTACAAACGCCCGTGGAAAGACAACCAGGCCACATCCCGAACCTTCTTCGGTAGCCGAGGGGAGTTCAACAGCCGAAGGCCCCGCTGCATCACATACGCCGGACAGTCCCCGCAGGGCCCACCGTGGTTGATAGTGAGAGGTGAGAACCATCCGGTATAAGCCTTTCCGCCCCAAGGACTGGGCGAGCGGGTCGGTCACCCCCCACCGCCTTAATGAGCCCCACCATCACAAATACGTACGATGGGGCCTGTTCCCCGCTCCGGCGCACACGTGGGACCGAGGACGCCCCCTCCCACTGCTCCCAGAAGCGGGAGAACCATTCCCGATAGGAGGCCACCCACCAAACCCCACCCCCTTCCCTCATCCTACCTAAGTGAAACGCCATAGACAAGACTGACAGGAAAACAAGGGGGTGCAACATACCCAAACCACCCTCTGCCCGATCCAGGCAGACGATGTTGCGCTGGACAGGGTTCAAGCGGTTACCCCACAGAAAACAGAAAAAGACGGCACAGACAGACGCCTGACGGGACAACGGAAGGACGAAAACCGTGGCTACGTGCAGAAAGAGAGGAATCAGAAACGTCCCGAGGAGTTTGATCTTCTCCTCGTACGTTACACCTCCACCCCCTCCACCGCAGCACCCGACCACCGTGCAGTCTCGAGACAACGGTCCCAATTGGACTCCGCACAGTCCTCAGACCCGAAGACGAGGCCCAAAACGTGGACCTCCCCCACGGGAGGAGGAAAGGGGGCGCAGGAAGGCGGGGAGGCCTCCGAGGGGCCCAACCACAGCGTCTGGCACTTGCTGTGGTTTGACAACAGAGTGGGCTACCTCCGAGTACTCCTCCACGGCCTCCCGCAGGGCCTCTACCCCTTCAGTGCCGTCCACGTAAACTGAGATGTCGTCAGCGTAGGCAACGACGGACACCGGGGGGCGCACCAGGCGCCTCCAGGCCCCGCAACCCACCTGAGGACAATCTCCGGAGGAAGGGGTCGAGGGAGAAAACATACAGCAGGGGGCTCAAAGGGCACCCCTGCCGCACCCCCCGAGGCGACACCAAATGGCCGTCCGAGCCACCCGTTAATAAACGGGAAGCTCACCCCCCCTCGGTACAGCGCCTGCCGACGAAGAGGAAACCTGCGGGGAGGCCGAAGTGCTGGAGCACCACCCACAGGTACCGGTGACTGACTCGATCAAAGGCCTTGGACTGATCCAAGGAGACCAACCAGTGGTCCCGTTGGAGCGACCGGCCTCTTTCCACCATCTCCCGGACTGTGGCGACAGCGTCCAGAACCCCTCTCCCCCGAACGGAACAATACTGGGAAGGGGACAGCAAATCGCCCGATACCTCCACCAGTCGGGTGGCCCAACACGTGGCCAGGATCTTCCGGTCCGCGTTCAGAAGAGAGAGCGGCCGCCAGAAGTCCAAGGAGCTATCGTCCTTCCCCTTGGAGAGCAGCAGCAGGACAGACTCGCGAAATGACCGCGGGAGATACCCCGTGTCCATGATCTCCTGAAACAGGGAGGTCAGGAAGGGGGCCAGCTGGGCAATGAAAGTGCGATAGAACTCCACAGGGAGCCCATCGCGCCCAGGCACCTTCCCCCACGTCATAGCACTAATCGCCCTCTCCACCTCCACCTGCTGAATCGGTGCAGCGAGTGCATCAACCTGTGCCTGGACCACAGCCGAATACACCGGGGGAAGGCCCAGGTACGTTCGGATATGGGTGAGGTCCACGGGGCGATCCCCAAACAGGTCCGAGAAGTATTCCCCCACCATCCGCAAAAGGTCCTCCTGGGAGGTATGAATGGTACCGTCCTCGCCCCGCAGGGCCATGACCTCCCGACGCTGAACCCTCTCCCTGCAAGTCCGGAAAGGGTCTGGAGTGGCGCCCCCACCGGCCGCCCCCTCGAAGCATAGGGAGGCATGGCGATCGTAAAGCAGGCCACGGAGCTGGACGCGCACCTCTTCAACCTCCCCCCGCGCTGCCCCTCGGGATACCAAACGATCCAGTGACCTCCGGAGGACAGTGTAAGTGAGGTAGCGGGATCGAGCCATGGAGGTACCCCGGGAACGGAAGAGTTGTCGGGCACGCGTCTTCACCTCATCCCACCAGGCGCCACGGGAAGGAAAAACACTCAGCAGGGTCTCCTGGTCTGCGAGAAAGGCCAAGAACTCCTGGACCACCTCTGATGTTGCCAACAACTGCACATTCAGTCCGCCACAGGCCAGGACCCCTGCTAAGCTCCTCGTGGTTAGCCAGGAAGGACACGGAGAGGACGCGGTGGTCCGAAAAGTCAAACGCCTGCAACTGCGGAGGGGAACACTCCACCCGGGCACTCACATATATCCGATTCGATACGACTCCTGCAGGTCCCATGGTAGTAGGTGAACCCCGGCGACCGTGGAAAGGCCCGGTGGAAAACATCCACCAGGTCAGCCGTCCGGGTCATCACGGACCAAAAGAGGCCCTCGAAACTAGGTGGGCAACGCTCCCCCCCTCGGTCCTGCAAAAAGGTGGTGGTGTTGAAATCCCCGGCGAGGACCACCAAACGGGAGGTGTGTAGGTAGGGGCGGATGACCCCAAACAGGGTCTTCCGCGCCAACTTAGACTGGGGGCCGTAGACCACCACGAAACGAAACCGATGAGGCCCACAGTAGCCGTCTAAGAGCAGACACCGGCCCTGCTCCAGTTCCCACACGTACTGCACCTGAAATCGGTTAGACATGAACAAAACCGCCACTCCTGCGTAGGGCTGTGCCGCAAGCGACCAGTATGAAGGGCCCCACCTCCACTCCCGCTTTGCCCGATGAAGGCTAGCGAGCGAGGTGAGCCTGGTCTCCTGCAAGAAGATGACATCCAGCCCACTCGTAGAAAGAAAATCATAGGCCGTAGCCCGCGCCTGGTCTGAGAAAATGCTGGCCACGTTGATGGTGGCGCACGAGAACGCAGGAGTGCACGCCATGGCCTATTTCGAGTGCAGTGACCCTTTCCTCCTCTTCTCACCAACCCCAGGATCCCCAGAATCCCGCTTGCAGGACAAGCCCGCGAGCTGGAGCACCTCCTCCTGGTCCACGTCGACCACCTCGAGGATCTCCTCCTCCTCCCGCTCGACCCTGTCACCCCAGGAGGTGCTGGTGCCCCCGGGACCACCAGGCAAAGCTGTCGCGAGGGCAGACCCAGCCCCCACGGGATGAGGAGGCACAAACGGGTCAGGGGTCGGAGGAATGACCTCCTCCGTGGGGTCCACCACCTGTACTGCCCCCCCCTCCCCGGACAAAGACTGAGACAATACAACAGTGCCCACCCCTGCGGGGGAGGCCAGGGTGGCCGGGTCAGCAGGGGCTCCTGCGAAGGCCCCGAACCCAACTGCGGGGGTACAAACCCATCCTCCCTCACCCGTCGGGCGCCAGTATCCCCCTTGATTGGAGGACCCTGACTGCGGCGTGCCTTCGGCATCTTTGAAGGTCGCCGCTGAGGAAGAGGGGCCGCCCCCGCCGCTAACCGCTCCGAGCGCCGCACAGGAAGCCCTGCCTCCACAGGCAAGCCCTCATCTGCCTCAGCCGCATCAGCAGCCAAAAAGACAAAACGGTTGATGTCCAACACAGGCTCTGCATCCGGCAACGGGGATGTCTCCCGTTTCTTCCTTTTGGACTTGCCACCCTTGGAAGGGACCGTAGTCCATTCCTCAGGTGGCACCACCCTCAACCCACTATCCTGTCGTGATACATTAACCTCCACCACATCAACCCTCTCCTCCTTCCTACCCGAATCCCCTCCCCCTGGTGGCTCCCTCGGCTCGATGGACTCCTCCACCCTAGGGCCCTCGGACTCCTCCTGAGGGAGAGGGGCCTCCACAACCTCCTCCCGCACAGGAGCCCGAGGTGGAGTGACGGCATCCCCCCCCGGTCCATTGTGTGATGCGGAGGGGCAGCGGGCGAAGGGGTGGCCCAACTCCCCGCAAAGGTTACACCGAATAAGCAGACACCCGGCCGAGGCGTGACCCCGTCCACCACAACGGGTGCAGACCTGCTCGGGACAGTTCATGCTCAAATGGCGAAATGAGCCACAGCGGTGACACTCGCGGGGTTTGCCCTGGGTAATAGCACAAGATGCGATCCCGACCGAGGAAACCGGCCGAGGGCACGTGCTGCACCACGTTTCCCACCTCATGCAAACGGATCTTACTTTCCACGACCCGTCCCACACCCCTAGGGGCCCAGCGCCCTTAACCAGGGGTGCGAGAAGTACCGCATGGCGCGACAACCAAAACTGGATGTCCTGCCCTGGGAGCGACTCATTCCTGGATAGGATGGTCACAGGTACCGTCCCCTGGCGAGAGATAGGCACAACACGAAAGTCAGCCCACCCTCCCTGCCCCCTCTGCTGCTGGTATCGGTCCCAGAAAATCTCCAGCCCCCGTCTCAGCATGAAACTAACATCATATTCAATGGTGTTGTTCATGTGGATAAAGGCGTAGAGATCTCCTGGGAGAAACCCCAGCCCAAGGACCATCCTCAAGACCTGTTCCCTGGCTGGAGGGGACCCCTCCCCAGCCCATCGGATCTGCGCCACGTTGCGCCGTCGGACCTCACCCCCTACCCCTCTTTGGAACCCTCCCCCACCTCCTCCCCCTCCTGCGGGACCATTCCCCTGGGAGTTCCCCCTCCCCCCACCTTCACCCGACTTCCCCGGAGTGGTGCCCGACCCCCTCAGAGCCTCCGCAAAGGTACGGGGGGGGAAGCCGACCCCCCAGCTCCCATCCCCTGCCTACCTTGGCCTTCCCCTGCTGCTACCTGCGGGGGATCCTGCTGCTGGTCTGCAGGATCCACAATCTCCGCACATGGGGCGACCTGAGAACTGGGCAAGATCATCTCTGCCAAAACCGAATCTGGCATGCTATCCTTCCCGGATCCCTGGGTGCCACCGAGAACCCCTGGATCACCCCCTGCCGCCACCTCCATCCGCTGAAAGGCAGCAAAGCCCCAGGGGGGCCCGACGGGGTCTCCAAGGCCAATCGCAGGGCATCACAAACCTGGTTCTCGGTGACACCCAGGGGACCGGAAGGCTCCCCCAAACCTCCTTCCCGCGTTCCCGACCCAGGCAAGGCTCCTGGGTCTCGGCCACCACTACCGGGGACGGACCCCGCTCCCCTTTATTCCCGGGATCAAGGGGGACCACCGCCCCCCCTGACCCTACTGAGAACAACTCCTTCCCTTGTTTCAAATCAGCCACTACCTCCTTCCCCACTATATGACCAGTCGTCCGCTCCCCCCTTTCCTCCATCCGCCCTTCCCTAACCCACCGTCCGCTACCCCCTTTACGGCTACCGACAACAAGGCAGGACCTGCCCGAGACAACAGGGCAGATCCCCCACCCAGAACATCCCCCACACCTCCACCCCCCTGCCCCTTGTCCCTCTCAGGTCCTACCTGGTTGTCGGTGCCAGACGTGGCACATGGGTCCAGAACCACCTGGCCGGTAGCCAAGGCTCCAGCAGGAAGGGCGGACGCCCCCCTGCGAGCCAGGCCCCCTTCAGCCACACTGGCGGAAACTGCAGGCGCCTGTTCATCCCGCTCCGCTGACACAGAAGACAAGAAACATGCTGTCCCTGCTCTTGACTCCCCTCAGGGGCTGCAGAAAACGAACAGCAGCCCCTACCCTGCTCCTTCCCTTGTCCTGCACCCCTCCGGTGCCAGACAGCCACTTCTGAAAAAGATGGGCGGCCATCCTGCAGCCGTCGAGGAGCAGGAAGAGCAGCCAAAACAGGGGAGTCGCTGGTCACAGCAGCCCCCCCACCCCCAGGCCGCACTGAAAATCCGGTAGCCACTGCAGGGGCCTGAACTCGGCGGTCAAACAGCACAGAGCCTTGAGATCCCCGACGCTGCTGCATCGGATCCGAGTGCGAATCACCACCTCGAGGACATTTTTCAGCGGAGGATGAGCGGGGAAATCCAGGCAGAGCCTCCTCAGACTGCCGTCGCTGCTCCTGCGGCAAGGCAAAGACAGAATCCCGGCTCGCTTCACACTTCCGGGAATACCCGGAAGTGATGTTACACCCCTGGCGGCGGCCATCTTGGAGTGTCGATCGGGCTGGTGGAAGCCCTGCAGAGACCTCCTCCATCGGGGCAATCCTTGCATCGGCGGCAACGGTGAGAAGCCTGACGTCACGGGGAAATGCCTGGCAGCCATCTTGGGGCACCCCACCAACACACGCTGATGTCGGGAGAGCAGGAAAATGAACGGGAAAGGCCTGCTGATGGGAAAGATCAACTCCTCGGACACCCTGCTCACTGCCCCAATCATTAGTGCAGGAAATCGATGTCTGCAATCGGGTCGTCGGCGGGGCTGTCATCATTGGCTCCAAAGAATCTAGGTGGGCAGGCACCAGCTTTCACCAATTCAACTTCACCCTGAAAGGGCAACAGAGAACGGGACTGTCGATTTCCTACCGGCTTACCCACCCCCGGGGGTCTCCCCTGGACTACAGATCTACCCTGCCATCTATCATAGTTGTGATACACTTCAGACAGGGACCCACAACCCTGGCTCCTCAGATAGATGATTTCCTGGTGTTTAGCCTTCAAGGCCCGCTTTAACCCCCTTTCTATAGATGGTATAAGCCACCCACTCCTCACCGGGAATGGTGGCCTGCAGGCTCTCCAGGTGGGAGAGCTGAGTTTCCAGCTGGGCCGCCTCCTTCTGGAGACCCTGGAGCCGCCGTACTGCCACCACAATCTCCTCTGGGGCCCTAGCTGGTTTCTGGAAGGATGGCAGGCCCGACCCTCCGTCCTCATCCTCACTGGAAGAGGTAGAGGCCTCCTCCAGGACCCGAGGCGGAGGGGGGAACCCACCTCCTCCAGCACCGTATGGGGCAGGCTTCCAAGGCCTCCCCAGGGCCTCTCCCTGCCTCCACCCAGCCTCCACACCCTGCCTGGGGAGGAGAGAGGAGCCTCCTCCCTGGGGCAGCGGGCCCAAACCTCCGGGCAAGTGGGTCCCTGTTCCCTGACCATCTGTAGTCCTACCTGGGGAGGCCCCCTCCTGGGTATCGGCTGAAGACAGGTCCCAGCATCCTCAGTAGTCTGCACCAAAGGAGGCCTACCAGGCCTGGTAGGCCTCTGAGCCTGGGCCTTTCCTGCTGGAGGTGGCCCAGGGCCCGACATCCAGCCACAGGAAGGAAGCAGGAACTCCTCCCTACCAGGAGCTCTTCAGAACAGGTCTGCTCACCACAACAGCTGAACAGGAAGTGGGAGGAGCTGCCACTCGTGGGGTTGCAGAATTCTGCTCAACCTGTCTGCTAGGTAATTGTCCTGGCCAGGGAGATAAACTGCCTTGAGCAACATGTTGTGCCTGAGCACAAACAAGCAAAGGTCCTGCGCCTCCTGACAAAGGAGCCTGGACCCAGTGCCTCCCTGTTTGTTCACATAAAACATGGCTACCTGGTTGTCTGTTTGCACTAAAACAGACTGGTGAGCCAGGGTTGGAGAGAAAGTCCTGAGGGCTAAGCGAATAGCCCATAGCTCCAGTAGATTGATCTGCTGCTGGGCCTCCCAGGGAGACCACAGGAACTGAGTGCACTTGCCCAGACGGTGTGCTCCCCAACCCTGTAAAGAGGCATCGGTGGTCAATACCACTGTGAACCCAGGTGGCTGAAAAGGCATCCCTTCAGTAAGTTGGGGGGATGCAGCCACCAACGTAGGGAGTGCAGGAATGGTGTGGACACCCTTACTCTGTCTCTGAGGCTCCCTGTGGCCTGCGACCACTGAGTTCTGAGGCACCATTGCGCAGGCCTCATATGAAGCCTGGCATGGGGTGTGACATGCACTGTCGAAGCCATGTGGCCCAGAAGCCTCAGGCAGAGTCTGGCGGAGACTAGTGACCTGCTGAGAAACTGGTATGCCAAGGTCATCAGTCTTTGAGCTCTGTCTTCTGGCAAGAAAGCTTTTGCCTGCAGAGAGTCTAGTCTTGCCCCTATGAACTCTAAGTTTTGGGAGGGGAGCAAAGTGGACTTTGCAAGTTTATGACAAACCCCAGATGCTGCAGCAGAGAAATCGTTCGGAGGGTGGCTTGCCTAGCCTCCTGGCACGTCTGACCCCTGATGAGCCAGTCGTCCAGATAGGGGAAGACAAAGATACCCTGATTTCTCAAGTAGGCCGCCACGACTGCCAGGCATTTGGTAAAGACTCTGGGGGCGGAGGTGAGGCCAAATGGCAGCACCCTGTACTGATAATGGTTTCCTCCCACAATGAACATGAGGTACTTTCTGTGGTCTGGATGAATAAGGATGTGAGTGTAACGCATCCTTTAGATCTAAGAGCATAGACAATCTCCCTACTGGAGGTAGGGCAGAAGTGTTCCAAGAGTAAGCATCTTGAGCTTTTCCTTCTGTAAGAACTTGTTGAGATTTCTGAGGTCGAGAATAGGCCTGAGATCCCCTGTTCTCTTTGGTACTAGGAAGTACCTGGAGCAAAACCCATGACCTTGGAGGTGGGGAGACAGGCTCCACCGCCTGGTCTCGTAACAGAACCTGGAGCTCTTGCAGGAGGAGGGCTGTATGGAGAGGAGGCCTTGGAGGCTCTCTCGGAAAACAGGGAGGCGGCAACTGATGAAAATGAAGCAGTAGCCCTTTTGGACTATGCTTAAGACCCAGTTGTCCCCTGTAATGGGTGGCCACCGGTGGGAAAACAGGGCTAGGCGACCTCCTGTGCAGGAATGGGACAGCAGAGACGGAGAGGCTATGCCTTGGGAGTCAAAAACCCTCACCCTGCTGAGTAGGAGCAGGAGCCAGAGTCTTGGGGGCTTTCTGCCTACGGGGCCCATGTCCCTGTCCCTTGGCCTGCCTGACCCTGTGGGGGAGCGGGGGAGGCCTGGTAAGTTGGGAACTGTTTGTAGGCAGTCGCCTTCCTCGGATAAAAGGACTTTTTACCCGAGTCCTCCTTCTTGTGTGAAGGGGCAGAAGTCTTTCGAGACAGCCTTCACCTTGTGAGGTGCTCGGTCTCGAGCTCAGCAGCCTTCTAGGCCAAGGGCTTGCCAAAAAGGTTTTCACCTCGGCAAGGGACATCAATCAACTTGTCTTGAACCCATGGCTCGAGATCAGATGACTGCAGCCATGCCTGGCGTCGAGCCGCGATGCCGGCAGCTGCAACCAGGGCCGAGGCCTCGAAGCCATCGTAGGCCGCTCGGGACATGAACTTAGAGCATTCCCGGATCCCCGAAGACAAGGACTTCAACCTCTGCAAAGGTTCCCCGGAGAGGACCAGCAGAGAACCTGGCAAGCTCCTTTGCCAGGTCCCGCAAGTACATGCCCATGTACAGCTGGGTAAGACTGGACACGGCAAGCAAGCATCGAGCCCTGGAAGCACTTTCTACGCGAACGCATCCAGGTTCCGGGCCTCCCTGCCAGGGGTACCGCGGAGTGTCATCTTCTGACTTTTCAGACGATGCATGGCCGATTCCACCACCATGGAATGGTGCGGTAGCTGCGGCCTTTTGAAAAACCAGGGCTCTTACGGAGTCGATAAATGGAATCGACCACTTACTCAGAACCGGCGCCCGAGGCCAGTGTCTCCCACATCCGGAAGAGGAGCCGTTCCAGCATCGGAGGAACCGGCACAGTAAAGGCCTCCTTCGGAGGAGAGTCATACTGGAGGGCCTTGAGCTCTTCGGCTCGAGGCTCCTCCTTGGGATCCGCCGGGATCGCCAAAGCAGTGGCCATATCCCGCACGAACTCTGGGGCCTACTCCGGGGCTCAGACTGTGGTGAGTCCGACAGGACGCACCGAGTCTTGAAGGTATCGGGGGACTCCTCATCCTCCGTCTCCCAGGCGGACTCGTCCGAAGAGGAGTTGGGCTCTGACCGCGTGGGGCCCGGCAGCACCCGCCCCGACGGCGAAGGCACCGGCGCCCTCGGTCCCGACACGGGAGGTCGAGGGTGACCGCGACTGAGGACGACCTCGAGCCTTCATGGTCTCGAGTATCGTCTCGGTCTCCGGGGGTCGACTTCAACGTCGATGTCCGGGGTCAAGGCAGATGCACCAGCGAGGCTGGCCATCAGCACCCACTGCTGATCCATGAAGGCAGACAGTCTGCACTCCAAGGCTGTCAGCCTGAGACCCAGCTCAGGAGACTCAGCAGCTACCGACTCGGGCCCCAGCGGCGCCGGGCCTGACTCGTCGGCTCCCTGGAGAAGAGTCCTCGAGGACAACAGGACTTACGTTTCCAGCATACCTCCTCCGTTCCACCCGAGGTACTTTTGACGGCTTCTCCTGTTCCACGGGCCCGGGACAGCAGTCGGGGGTCCGAGACCTAGCCCTCGAGGAGCCAGGGATCTCCTCCGACGCCACCCTCGCGAGCCGCTTCTTCCTCTTTCGCTCCCGCTCAGGGGACCCCCTATCTGAGGAACCCCGACGATGCTCGGGGTCAGACTCCTGAGACGTTGAGGCCTCAGACGAGGTCCGGGCCCGTCCGGAGGCCGAGTCGGAGAAAAGCCTTTCCTTCTGGTGCTGACGACTTCGGATGCCTTAGTGGACGTTTTTTTCCACACGTTCCACATATCTTAGGATCATGATCAGGACCAAGGCACTGAAGGCAGCAGTCGTGTGTGTCGGTGAGAGACATTAGCTTCTTGCACCGATCACACTTTTTGAAGCCATCAGGGAAAAAAAGAGTCACCGCGAGGTCAAAGGACCGGCCTTCCAGGGAAAAGGAAAAAAAGGGCACGAACCCCAGCCACGAAGGGCAAAAACCGAAAAAATAAGATCGGGCTTGATACTGGTGTACCGAACCCGTGCGAGAATGGGGAAACTGGCGTCGAACCCGGAAACAAAAACCGCAAAGAAATCGCAAGGAATAGACAAAAACATCAAACTATTTTCCCGGGTGAAACCTAGGACACACATCCGAGAGAGCTCCACGGAAAAAGAGAGTCTCGAGCAAGATGGGGGGGGGGGGGGGCACCTTTAGGGGGAAGGGGACCGCGCATGCGTGTCCAGTATTCCCCAAATGGCTTTCATAGAAAGCTGGGGAAATGCTCTGCAGGGGCTCCATTGTTTGATGTTCACCCATATGTGAGGACTGACGTCCTGCTTGGTCCCTGGAGAAACAGTAATGTCTTCCCTAAGTGATGTTCACTTAGGATAATGACTTTACATGGAAAGCTTGAAGATGCAACGTAACCGGACGGTTAGCGGTAAAGAAGGTTGTTTGTAAATTACCATAGAAATTGGGCCTGTCCCATTTAAAAGGGTTATGGTAATGCTGGAACAGCATTAATATGGACAGTAACAAATCTTTCAAAGAGTCATATAGATATATATGATATATATATATATAATACTAACAACCACCTTCACACTCATCCACAACTTAGCACCTTCCTTCCTCAACAACCTAGTAAGAAATCGCAACCTCCTACCCCGAAACAGAAAGAAACCCACCATATCCAACATCCTTGCCCACTCCACACAGATAATAAGATTGGCCAAATCTAACAGCAGCCACAGGGCTTTCTGATATGTGGCGCGAACTCTGTGGAAGCAACTCCCACCAGAACTACGTGCTAGCTATGACCTTCTAGACTTCACGAAAGAAACTCAAAACGCACATTTTCACAATCCTCATTTTCAACCTGACCTAAATCCACAGATTGGAGCAGCCCCTGACCCACTGTGGCCAACCAAAGCTTATCCTGTATATATGTATTATATGTATATATGTTAAATGAACTCCGCCATAGAGCTACAGAAGTGTTAACTCTGATGTGCTTTTCTGACAATCCTTGTAATGTAAACAAAATTTGTACCTGCTTTGATTCGGCAGTTTTCACAATAGTAATCCTCCTAACCCGCTTCTGATCGCTGGCAGGAGCGGGCTACAAATGCGTGCTAAATAAATAAAAT
>CM066034.1:906239739-906456459 GCA_033557465.1 Ichthyophis bannanicus
ATAAAAGAAGTATTTTATTGATCTTACCACTTGGCTTTCACAACTCAAATTATTGTTCATACAGCTGTGTTTGGGAGTGAATGAATGAACTACAATACCCACAATACCTTGCAAGAATCTATATGAATATATTGGCCCATCGTCCAAGATTGTGTAAAGTTCTCACCCTAGGCAGCCGTATGATCTGACAGTATGTGGACCACATTACGTTCCTTCATCTAATGGTATGCAAATGTTAGTTGGTGTCCTTGGGGGCATGCCACTCTTCCTCCTCTATGCACTTATACAGCCTTTAGTTGAGGTCTATGGAGTTTATGTTGGACATGTCATCAGCGAGGATTGGCTTAGAAAAATTTGATGAAAAAAATTATTTTCATTTCTCTAGGAAAACAACCCTAACAAACCCAATGCCACCCCCACATTGATCTCTCAGCTTGCCTACTGTAACCTACCACCTTGTTGATCTTGCCTGAATCACTTCTGTTTGTGTTTGTACATATGCCCCAACACTGCACTGCATGTCTATTCTGCAATGGAAAAATAAAAACACAAAAAACCCTGGACTGGACAAATGGACACACTTTACCTATCCTTCTCCGACATCCATGTTAGGGCTACGCGATGACTGCCACACTGTTTGGTTTGTGCCACTAAACACTCCCCCGTTAAGGGTTTCCATGTACCATTATGAAAGATAGTACTGAGCATGTATATTAGTGCTACATAGGCAACATGTAGCGCTATACAAAAATTTTTACAAGACCAAAACACATCCAGCTTACAAGGAGCATACCACACACACAATCAAGCCTCAACAATACAAATGAAAAAAAACACCACACAGCTGCACAAGGGCCCCAAACATGGTCCTCTCTCCAAGTGTAGCAAACCCACACCACATGCCTATCACCTTGCTGCACCCAAAGTATAACACCAAACTAACAGTGGTTGCACAGGCATCCGCTATCACAATCATCCCACCAAACCACGAATGTCACCCCAAAACCTCCCACAAGCCTAAAAGCACCCACCCACCTCATCCACCTCAGCCCTCTGTTCTGCCCTGCCCACATGGTTTGGTTCCCAGTCATGGCTGATATTTGACATTGGGATGGCCAGCCAGTGTCTGTCACATGTCAGTGCAGTTGTTGCAATTCCTACTGATATTGGTCTACAAATGTTAAATTCGTCTGTAGTAGCACTAAACCATATAGCAAAAAATGTAGAGAACATATGCAGTACCATACATGGAGAAGAGCTGATGACAATCACCTGCAGCCTGGATTGGCTGTGCCCTCCCAAATCAGTGTCCTCACGGGCACGTACAGGGTTTGGCACTGTTGGATTCATCCTCCACGACCCTCATTAATCTCGCAGGGATATTGTGCCATGAGGAGCGAAATGTTGTTGCAGGATAGCAACAGAGCTATGATGATCTCTGCCACGGTCTGTGGAGTCATATTGTAAGGCGCCGCCCTAGTTCCTATCCAGGACACCCCTGAAGCGACTCTTCAAAACGCCAAAGGTGCCGCTGCTATGACAGAGCGGCTGGTGGCATGGGCCTCATTGTACCCTCCGCTCTGCATGTGTCCGTGGTTGACGCACAGGGGTCAGCAACCAGGGGCGGACACCCATATCCTAGCATCACCTGTAGAAAGGAACATGAGGTAAGTTTTAAAGCATGAGCTCATGTCCCCTCCAAATGGACACAAGGTACGTATATGTGCAAAAAAAAAACAAATGCATTACACATTCTGTTAAGAAACATATGGACATCACAACTATGCAGCATTGCAACATTGAAATATGAGGTACACAAAGGGGTGAGGACCACCATGGCCTATCTTAGTCTGTCCGTCCGTCCATATCAAACAGGTCCACAACAGTCCCGCTTTTTATCCTTTATAGATCCTTCTGTGTTTGTCCTATGCTGGGTTGGAATGCAGTTTTACTGTTCTCCTGTCTCTACCACCTACACTGTGAGAGTATTCCATGGATCCACCACCTATTCAAGTAAAGAAATATGGTTGCATATCACCCCTTGAATCTATCTCCCTCCACCCTCATCCCATGTTCCCGTCGGTAGTTGAACTTGCATTACAATTTGCCAGAGGCTCTCTCTCCTCCCTCAACATATATGCCACGGAGGTATTTCTACATCTCCATCATATCACCTCTATCCCTCCTTTCCCCAAGGCGTACATCCCTAAAGATCCTTCCGGTCTGTCTTCATATGCCTGTATAATGAACACCACTAATCATTTTAGTAGACACCCTCTGCTTCCGACCCCCATCCTGATGCACATCCCTTTTTGAAGGTGCAGTCTCCAGAATTGCAACCCACCTCTACTTACTACCCAAATGAGGTCTCACAAAAGACATATACATGAGGCATTCTCACTTCCTGTTTTATGCGTTTTTTTAAAAAGCCATTCATCTCTGTATGCACCCAGCCAGCCGTTACTAGCTTTTTCCGCTCACCTATTCAACCTGGTTAGCTACATTGACATCAGCAGAAAACAACCACAACTAGGTTTCCCCTCTCTCTGTAGTGCACAAGAGTACTTCACACCCTATAACAAATAGTGCTTCCCTTGGATTGCGTCAGGCCAACAGCCTGGACCTCACATTCTCCTACCATCACATCCCAGCTGGCCCAATTTAAGACGCATTCATCAAGCTTAGCTAGATCACTCCTCATGTTTTTTTTAGAGCTTCCTGGGTGTCTACCCTATTACAGAGTTGGGGAACTAGTGGGGTGAACCTAAGAAAACACCAGGACAAGGGGTAGGTGTATGGAGTGGGCAACAACATAATATGTAACAACCACCGACAAATGCTTGCATCCAAATCAACCAGCATCACACAGCACCATAGCAGGGCGCCATTTGGAGGGCAACCCCCCCCCCCTTCCCCCCATATCCCACCACAGGCAGAAGACACACACACAATGAGTGATCTACTGCAAGACACACATTTGCACATACGCCTAGTCACATGAGCACCATGTGCATGTCAGAAATGGGAAACACCCACCCAGCAATATGCAGTCCTCATACTGTCATGCCTGAAATTGTTGGAATAGTGCCGAGTGATGCAGGATATAGGCGTCATGGGTGGACCCTGCAAACTTGGGGACCACATTCAGACTATGCATATTTGCATCACATACAACCTGAACAGTCCGGGAATGATAGTGGTTGCGGTTGCGGAACACTAACCTCCCTGTCTCTAGGCGGGACCAGGGCAACATGTGTGCAATCAATAGCTCCCATCACGTGTGGTATCCCGGCTAACGCCTCAAAGGCCTGGTTCAGGGTCCACCACTGTTGCCTAGTGTGTGGAATGGCAATATAATTCCACACCGGCTGACCCATGGCATGCAGTACTTGGTGGAGACAGCATGAGAAGGTGGGGCGGCTCATGCCACCCACTGCGGCCACAGATGACTGGAAACAGCCAGAGTGAAAGAAATGTAGGGCAGCAAGGAGCTTGACCAAACCTGTTATGGCATGTGAGCGATCAGTCTGGGGCGCGAGGTCAGGTATTAGATCCTCATAGAGCTCCCTAATAGCCCCTGTGCTCAGTCTGTACAGGGAGATGACCTGGTCCTCTCGCATGCCCTGGAACTGGGCCTGTAGAGGCGTGGCTGGCGAGCCTGCACCTCAGCATGCTTCCTGCACCTTGCGTGCACAGCCCCTGCCTGCCTTGCCCCCACAGCTGCAGGTCTGATTTGCTGCAGGACTACACCCATGCCCTGTGCCTCAGCCCCATAGACACCATCTCCCCTGTCACACAACCGCACCACCTGCCCACCTCGCGCTGCAGCTGCAGCAAACACAAAGGCCGCCATAACCTCCACCCGCCCTGCTCCTCTAAATCAGTCAAACACAGACAACACTTCCCTAACCAAGACACACACCTTACACACCACACAGAAACACAGCCACACAAATACAACCAACAACAATCACAAACTCAGTCACGCTCCACAATACACCTGATTCAGACTCGCTCCTTCCGTCACTGCCAACGCACACCTTCTTTCTCCCTCGCCTACAAAAAAACCTTCAACGTGCAACATGTGCCCAGGACAATTTATAGAGGTTTTTTACATAGCGCGTGTTGCGCGTGCGCATTTGCACGAGCGTGACCGCTGCACATGCGCAGTTGGCTGTGCGCATGGTGCATGTGCCGCACACACGCAACACTGCACATGCACCACGGCTGACACGCTAACTAACGCACGCACCCACGTTCTGCGTCTGCGTGGCGCATGTGCAATGCGCACAGCCAACTGCGCATGCGCATTGTGCATGGCAGTGTGCACGCTCTGTGTAGTTTGAGCTGCGCAACACGCAAGCACCATTTCCCGCCTCTGGGTGGCGCATGCGCAATGCGCACGGCCAACTGCACATGTGCAACTACGCAGCCAATGTGCTCACGGCAACTGCGCACGCGCAATGTAAAAAACCCTATAAATAAACCTCTACACGTGCTGCACGTTGAGGGGTTGTTGGTAGGCGAGGGAGAGAGAAAGTGTTAGTGAGAGAGAGAGAGAAGCAGGTGTCTAGGAGAGCTAAGGTTTTGTGGTGCGGGTCAGAGTGTTAGTGGCTTGGTTGTGGAGGATAGGTGTGAGTTACTGCTGGGATTACAGAGAGGAGGGGTGGCAAGGAGCAGGTGTGTGAGAAAGGAGGTGAGGTAAAGAGCAGATAGCAGAGAGAGGAGGGAGGTGTGAGGTGGAGCTGAGAAGGGCACACGACGGAATGTCTGACAGGGAGGGAGAGGACAGGGAGATGGAGCCACAGGACAGGGCAGGAGTGGAGAGGGAGAGGGAGAGGGAGGTGGGGCCACCTGTTGGGGAGGAGACAGATATGGCAGGGAGTGTGGTGGAGGCTGCAGGGCCATCGGCCCAGCCCCACACAGGGTCCTCTCACTACAAAACGTAAATGCATACCGGTGCCAGCTCTGCAAAGGAAGACGGCCCAGAAATTCACACCACAGGAAAATCACATCCTGCTGGCGTCTGTTCTAGAAAATTATGATGTCCTATACGGACGACTAAGCAACAGCACCACTGTTGCAACACGCACCCAGTGTGGGAGGAGGTTGCAGGAGGCGGTGGCACAAGCAGGGGGCCCAAGCAGAGACCTCGACAGCCTCAGGAAGAGGTTTAACGACATAAAGAGGGGTGTGTGTGCACACATGATGGCGGGCGGCATGCCATGGGCACTGGAGGGGGAGGCCCTTTTACACCCTCCCTAACACCCCTGGAGCAGGAGTTGGCAGAGCGGCTAGGGCCAATATACCTCTATGGACTGCCAGAGGCACTGGACACTGCCCATTCCCAGGCAGGTAGGTACCCAAATCACACCTTGCTGCTCCCAACCCATTGAGTACCTGCCCTTTGGATATGCATCAGGCTTCTTATTAACACCTCCTCATACCTGCTCCCCTGGATCATCTCCCACCTCTGCCTTTGGCTCATTAATGTGCTGTCCCCCATTCCACCCCTTTTACTCTGTGTTTTGCTGCCCTCCAAACACATGTTTCATTTGCATCATCACTTTTTATATCTCCCCTGCACATGTGTCTACATGTCTGCTACAAGCCCCCTCTCAGACCTGTACGTGTTATGTCTGTGTCTAATCTAAGCACTGCTGAGCAGGGATGGTCCTTCTGTGGGACACCAGGGGTCCTCAAACATTCTAAACAGGGGGCCAGTTCACTGTCCCTCAGACCATTGGAGGCCCGGAATATAGTGTTAAAAAAAAAAAAGAACAAACCCCAAAGAACACTGCAGAAATACAAAAAACAGAGAATGTTTCCAAACATTTTGGTTTTGTTTTTTCCAGTGGCAATTGCTCTAGCCACATTAGTCTGGTTTCTTTGGGTCTTCTGCTAACTCCCCATCATCTGCTTTCCATTTGTCCTTTCGTCACACGTCTAGTATTGTTTCCATTCTCTGTCTACATCTGCTTTAACATAGTAATCTTTCCCCTTGTGCTCTTTCCGCATTCCTAGGTCATCCACTCAAATGTTAGACCCCCATCCTCAATCCCCACTATCTGTCCAATTGTAGATATCTCTTATCTCCCTCAAAATGTTTTTTTCCCTCACCATTTCATTTGTCCAGCTCCATCCCATTCTGATCCTCGCACAACCTCACCTCCCGTCTATTTCCAGCCACACCCAGCATCCGCTCCCCTCTAGTCCGTGCATCAGCCCATTTGCAGTCCTAGCCCCCCATCAGCCCATTTCCAATCCTATCCCTGGCCCAACATCAGCCCAGTACCAGTACTAGCTCCAACACAAGGTCGAGTACTATACAAGTTCCTCCAGAAGTGCATTTCCAAACCACAGCCCCCCCAAAAGCTTATTGATATCCCTCTCCTAGCCCCACCATCAGCCCATTTGCAATCTTAGCACCCCCAAAAGCACATTTTTACCCCTATCCTAGGCCCCCCAATCTTACCACCACCCATAGGCCATGGCCTGTCCTAAACCCCTCCCCCACATCAGCACACTTCCAGTCTACCTCTCCCCCCCCCCCCCCATAGCCCATTTACCACTCCAAACCTCCTCCACCCCCATCAGGCAAGATAGGGTACGAAATAACCCAACCACGCCTACTGCTGCTGCTTCCACCGTGGCAGCGGGAGATTCAAGCATCCCGTGGGGCCCCCCCCTGCGCGGCGGCGTCTTCCATGCGGCTTCAGTGGGGGCTTGTCAGAGCCGCATGAAGGGAGAGTATCCCTTTCTCACGGCCATGTCAATGCCGTCACGGGCCTTATGGAAAATACCATCAGGCCCATGACGGATTAACAGAGCCACGAGAGGAGAAGCTCTTTCTGTTTGCGCGGCTCTGACAGCCAACACTGACGCTGCATGGAGGACACTGCAGAGCAGGGGGAGGCCCACGAGATGCTGGATTATTCCGCTGGCACGGCTGCAGTGGCAGCAGCAGGTCTATGAGGTGTTAACTTAGCTGGGCTGCTGCTAAATGAATGCTGCGGTCCTGTGTAGAGTTGCCCCTGAGGACTGGCAGTGGCGGCAAAAACACCCATCGGGCTGCATACATCTCCTTGGCGGCCCACATGTGGCCCTCGTCCCGTAGTTTGAGGACCCCTGATGTACACATCGATGTGTCTACTAGGTACTGGCCTATATATGCCTAATAGTGGTAGCAGGAGTTGTAGTGGTAGCTATTTAGCACATGTACAGGCCACGGTCAAACACACATTGATTGTGGGGTGGATGTGTTAAACAGTTGTATGTAGTTGAACCATGCAAACCAATCTGTGCTGTGTATGGTTTCCACAACCCATGTGACTACACAACCATGGTCCCAGCTGAGGAGGAGGAGGTGCAATTGGCCGAGGATGTGGCAGAGCCCCAGCCCACAATGTCTGGGGGCAGCACCAGCAATGGTGACGGGACCCCAAGCACACACGTGCAGCCTGAGCCAGAGGACCACACCCCAGACGTCACTGCCACAGAGGGCTCGGAGGAGATCAGAAGACAACACCCCAGTCATGCACCAGCGCCAGATGAAAACCCTCCACCAGAAATGGACCCAATCATTGAAGAGCTGCGCACACACACTGCTGCAGCATGGCACAATGCAGAAGGTGGGTAACAGCATACCCCACGATCCCGACGGGGTTGTCCTAACATCCCCAAAATTATTGCATATTGCCCACATAGCATAGAGTTCTGATTTTGGGGGGTTGTCTTCTGTGCTCTGTGATTCTACCTCCTGTAGCATGTCTTGTCAGGTGTCAGCATTTGTGAGGGGCTCACACACATGCACACTGTGCTTGCCCATATACCCCACATAAGCCCAAAGAGAAGAGCAATGATAGCAGGTCACCCAGACACCCTATGTGACAGAGACCTCGTCATGGGTATTGTCACGCAGTATCATTTGACAACATAATCTGCAGTGTGCGCCAGCATTATAGAAATTGGGGCACCCCAGATATGTGTATGTGTGTCTTAGGCCCCCTCAGATCATCTGACCAATCCCAGACAAGCAGTGTGCAGACCTGGCATAGTCATATTAAACTGTGGCAATGTGCCATGTGTGAGATCTGTGTTTCTCACGACCCCACATCCAGACCCCTTCCAGACATGGGGATGGCTCATGGGAGACACAGATGTAAACGTTGGTAGGTTTAGCAGGCATGACTGTTCTGCAGACTGCTCTTCTGGGATATTTATTTTATTTATTTAGTATACATTTGTATACTGCTACTTCCAGCGATCAGCAGCGGTTTTGATTACAGATTGGAAATTGTCAAATCATGACAGGAAATTTTTGAGGTATAAACACATTGATTAGACAGGAAAGCACAGCACACAGAGAACTATGATATGCTTGACATGTATATGTGTGACAGCTGGTAATGGAGAGGAAGCTCACATATCACCCTCTGTCCCACCCACAGGCACTCATCAGGCACTCCAGCGTCTGTACATGGCAATTGGAGAAAATACCAGGGAGCTGAGGATGAACCGGGAGGAGATGCGGTCGGGGGTGCTTGCCCGCATTGCGGATGCAATGTAGGACATTGTGGGGCTAATGCGGCAGCAAACACCAGCACCAGCACCAGTACCAGCACTAGCACCAGTACCAGCACCAGCCACCGGCACCGGCACCTGAGGCACCAGGACAAGGTGAAGTTCCGCGGGGGGTGGTGTGCCATGGGAGGCGCGGCGGCCATGCAGGAGGTGACGCCGGGTCCAATAAACAGCTGTTAACCAGTACATATGTGTGTTTTCCAATGTGTGTCCCTGTGCTCCCCTTAGGTAGTGTGCAAATGCATGTTGTGTGGCACACACACGCCCTAGATGGTGGGGTGTCTGTACTGGCAGGTATCACTGCACAGACACCATCACATGCCATGTGTGCCATGCACTGTGTCAGATCCCAGCCCCTGGGCTGCAGTGTGGCGGATTACATATCCTCCTGGGTTACACAGGGGGAATGTCCTTGAGCTACATATCCAGTGTTGGGAGCCGTCACAGTTAAAATCCTGTCATACCCCCTACAGTGGACGCACATGTGTGACCCTTGTCCCTGCCTGCAACAC
Source organism: Ichthyophis bannanicus (assembly GCA_033557465.1). Lineage (NCBI taxonomy): Eukaryota > Metazoa > Chordata > Amphibia > Gymnophiona > Ichthyophiidae > Ichthyophis > Ichthyophis bannanicus. Next base: position 906,248,835 of record CM066034.1, read on the forward strand.
TGCCTACGTGCCTGCCCCCCCACAAACGTATACGGTTACTCACCAACCATCCCTGTGACATGTATTGTCCCAGGACACACTCAACAGCTTTATCCCTGAGTAGCTCCTGGGCTCATCAGTACATCTTACCCTGCCAGCACAGACGTATTGGTTTGCAAGTTGTACTATTGGCACACAGGCATGTTGCATCAGAAACGGTTCCCACACATTGCACACAGCATGCACGTGCCTCAGTATACTGGGCCATCGTCTACATTTCTGCATCTCAGGGTCCACCCTGGTCTCATACACCTACACACATGGTCATCCCCCACGACTGCATGTGGAGCCAATCCACGCATGATACCCATGTCTACCTTTACAACACATACCTCCTGTCTACACACATATCCCATGCTTGCATCCCTAGTGTGTTGCTAAGGGAGACACGTGACCATTTCGAATTAACAAACAGTGTGTATATTGTAAAAAAAATAGGGAATATAATACAATGTTAGGGATGGGGACAATACCCATCACCCTCCCCCCCAAACAACCCCATCCTCCCCCCTGCCACCCCCACCCGCCCTATACACCCTCCTCCACCCCTCCCCCCACCCCCCACATCAGCCACACCCTCTCCCTGCATGCTGCATGCCCAGTAATGGAACACAGGACAGCACAGGGCACATGTGTGGACGTCACAGGCGCCATCAATGACTCCTGTGACGCCCTTCAGGGGATGGTCGCCGACATGGCAGCCGCTCCACCTCGGCGGCCACCTGCTGAATGGCTCCCACCAGCCACTGGTGCGAGTGCACTAGGAGGTGCACTCGCCGCTCCAAGGCATCCAGGGACACATACAGGTCCGCCACACACCTGCCACCACACACACACATAGTCCCAGGGGTCTGGGTGGTGGCATGTGCATGTGACCTGTGTGTGGCCCTGGATGGTGGAGCACATGGCATGGCTGGAGGGAGCCCACAGTGCCCTGTGCTGCACTGTGTTCCCCATCACTCTCCCACACCCACACATCCCCCTCCTTCCCCCCTGCCACCTCCCACCCACCCTCCACACCCTCCTCCACCCCTCCCCCCACACCCACATCAGACACACCCTCTCCCTCCCCTGCCGCCCTGCCACCCACCCCTTCCATGCCCCCATCAGCCCCCTCCTCTGCTTCACTCTCCACCGGCTCTTCATCATCGTCCTCTGCCTCCACCTCAGGTTCCTCCTCCACCACCACCACCTCCATCTCTGGGGCATGGTGGGCAGGGGAGCGCCTCAGGGCATACGCAGATGTGGTGGGCTCTTCATCGTTGTCATCACCCTCTGTGGAAGATGACAGTCATCAGCACATTATCAAGTGTGTCACATAACACATGTACATATGCAGGCACCACACAGGCTGGTGGGCCAATGTGACATTTGTTACTGGGCAGCAAGGTTGTCAATACTCACCATCACGCTCTGCCTGCGCCACCCTCTGGAGGCGGGCAAGGTAGTCACTGTGGTGGAGGTGCAACTCGCGCCCCTTCTTCCGGAGATCCTCTACCTGTGGATGTGAAAACAATGTGTGGGGGCCAGTGACTGCTTACCTCTGGTGGGTGGGCAACATAAACAAACATCTGTGTGGCCAGCATCTTGCTGCTCCTGCTCCACTGCTGTGTGTGTCATGTACAGAATAGTTAGTCACGTGTAACAGGTGATCTCCAGGAACACCAGGAATAAGTCTTCACATGTGGGTAGCGTCGGTACCAACTGAACCTGTGTGGGAACGCTCCCCAGCGTCCTATATGAAAGCTTTTGGGAGCATCCCACAGTGCGTGCGTGCTGCCTTCCCACCTTTCCAAAATGCCTCTCTCCAGTTGAGTTGAAAGCTGACACAAGGAGAGAGAGAGAGATAGGGAAAGAGAGAGAGAGAGACACAACCCGCTAGGGGAGATGGGTGGGTTGTGATTACCTCATCCTGCTGTTCCCGGAGATCACCTGTTACAGGTGATTAACTATGCTATCACCAGGAACAAGCAGGACGTGGTCGTCACATGTGAGGAAACCCTAGATGTAGATGCCAGGGAAGGATCCCCAGAGTGGTGAGGGCCTGTGGAGGGCTTCCACTTCCTCCCATGGATCTCTGGCATCCTGTAAGAGAGGCAGCTAGGAGTGGATTACGTATGGAAGAGGTTTTGGACAGCAGCCTGACCAACCATAGCATGCCTGCAGGAGCCTTTATCCAAGCATTAGTGGGCCATGAACCGAGGACCAGGTAGCTGCTCCACAAATGTCGTTAATATAGACGGAATAGAGTTGAGCCCGTGAGGCTGCCATGACTCTCACATTGTGAGCGGGAACATGGGCCACCAGTGAATGGTGTTAGCTATGATAGATAAAAGGTAATACATTGAGCAATCCAGTTGGATAGAGATCTTTTTGAAACTGCTGTACCCAAATGCGAGGGATCAGAGACTCAGAATAGCTGAGGGGACCCTCTGTGTTGCTGGGTCCTCTGCAGATGAAAAGCCACAGCTCTTTCACAGTCCAAGGTATGAAGAGTCTTCTCTGCATTTGAAGCATGCGGCTGTTGAAAGACTACAGGTAACTACACCTCTTGTTTCAAATGAAAGGAGGAATTCACCTTAGGCATGAAGTGTGGATGTGTCCTTAGGATTACCTTATCATGGTGAAACGGTGTGTAAGGTCGATCAGCCACTGGAGCTTGAAATTCACTGATACGACTTGCTGATGTGATTGCAAGAAGGTATTTTACTTTCCAGGTCAGAGACTTTAACGAAGTAGTGTCTAAGGGCTCAGAAGGCGGCAGCATATGCTGCCCTAGAAGCAGATTGGGATCCCATACCTCTGGAGGTGGTCTAAGGGCAGGTTTTGGTAGATGCAGGCCTCTCATGATTCCGAATATGAGAGGATGGGATGAAATGGGTTGTCCATTGATGGGTTCAGAAGGAGCAGCAATGGCACTTAAATGGACTCTGACTGACTCAGTTTGGAGACCATTGTTTGATAAGTAATGGAGTTTGTCAAAAACATGTTTATATACGGATGACAAGAGGGTTGCAGGCCTTTTGTTATCACCAAATGAAATGTCACATCCACCTGATGGAGTGGAGGAGTGGCCTAGTGGTTGGGGCAAGGTACTTCAGGCCGGAAGGTCGTGGGTTCAAATCCCACTAGAGGACAGCAACCTTGGGCCAGAAGGACTGGGGTTTCTAGTCCCACAGGTGCTCCTTGTGGTCTTGGGCAAGCCACTTAACCCTCCATAGCCCATGTTCCCTGTAAAATAGTTATCTCCAAGTTATAATGCCCTGTTCAATGTAATTTCAGTTTGTTCAATGTAAACCGCACTGATGCAGAATAGCGCGGTATATAAGAGAATGTAAATAAATAGGACTGCCTTGTGGAAGGTTTCCTGGAAGCATAACAGACATCATGCACTTCCTGAATGAGGGGAGGGCCAAAGCAGTTACAGCCGTCAGTAGCCAGGCTCTGAGGTGCAGAGATGGGGGGTTTGTATGCCATACATTCCCCTCCTTCTGCGACAGTAAGTCTGGAGCTGACCCTACGTACAGGGGTGGAACCTGGGACAGATGTAGAAGCGGAGGGTATCACACCTGTTGTTGCCAGCGTGGGGCTATGAGGATCATGTTGCCTCTGTCCCTCAGGAGTTGCAATAGGGTCTTGGCAATCAAGGGAATGGGAGGAAAGGCATATAGGCATTCCTGCCCCCAGTTGAGGAGGACAGTATCCCTCGCTTGGCAGCTCTGAGCTGGGATTCGTGAACAGAACCGGGTAGGTTTGGCATATGATGGACTTGCGAAGAGGTATGAATCTTGAGTTCCCCAGAGTTGCAATACTCTACAGAGTTGGTCCATGTGTAGAGACCATTTGTCTCTGTGTGGAAGCAGAACACGACTGAGTTTGTATGGCTAAGAGTTCTGATTGCCAGGGAGATAGACTGGCAGGAGATGGATCTGCTGCTGTCTGGCAAACGACCACAGTTAAAGAGCTTCGTTGCAAAGGGACAGAGAGGCTGTTCCTCCTTGTTTGTTCACATAGACCATGGCTACCTGATTGTCTGCGGAAAGTAGTATTCCATTGGCCTGTAGAAGGGAATGGAAGACATGAAGAGCCAGGCAAATTGCTCAGAGCTCAAACAGATTGATGTGGAAATGACTCTCCTGACAATCCCAGGTGGCTTGGGTGGAGGTGTCCAGTACATGTGCAGCCCACCCCACTTTGGAGGCATCTGTTGTTAATGGGATCTGAGGAGGGGTTTGCAGGAAAGGTGACCCCTCCAACAGGTTTTGTGCTGACCGCCACCAGTCCAGGGACAGGGTATGGCGGTTTGAGTTTACTATCACATCTGAGAGACAGCCTGTTGCTTGCGTCCACTGGGAAGAGAGGGCCCACTGGGCTGGTCTCATGTGGAGACAAGCGTAGGGGACCACATGCACCGTAGATGCCATGTGACCCAGCAGCTGATGCATCTCTCGAGGTGAGAGGTGAGTTTTTGGTAGTGCTGTCCAAACACGTTGCACAATGCGAGGACAGCGAGGCTGAGTCAGGTAGGTCCTTGGCAGTCTGGTATCTAGCCTTGCTCCTATGAGCTCCAGCGTTTACGTGGGAGTCAGAAAGGATTCCACGAGATCTCTGACAGGGCCTAGATATTGGAGTCCACACATTGTGTAAGAGAGAGAGGCCTGGGCATGTGTTTGTGACTGTGCCTGGATGAGGCAGTCGTCCAAGTAGGGGCACAAAAATATTCCCCTGGTACGGACCAAACCGGCTACCACAGACATGCACTTTGCGAATACTCTGGGTGCTGAGGCACGGCTGAAGGGAAAACATTTTTTGGATAGTGGTTTCCTTGATGGGGGGACCAAAGGAACTTTCACTGTGCTTGTTGGCAGAGAAGATGGGTGTACGCATCCTTGTGAGCTAGAGAACAAAGGCATTTCTGCCTGTGTAGGTCAGGAAGTACGTTTCCTAGAGAAATCATTTTGAATGTCTTTTGTAACAGGAACGTGTTCAGTTCTCTGAAATGTCAGATGTGTCTGTGACCTCCTTTTTCCGTTGGTATGAGGAAATTGGGGGGGGGGGGGAGAACCCAGAACCCTGTTGGAGATGAGGTACCTCTTCCATTGCTCCTTGAGGTAGAAGATGTTTTACCTCTGGATTCAGTTGGGGGGACGTTTGCAAACTGAATGTCCTTACTATTGTAGGAGGCGGCAGGCTATGTGAATGACGTCTGTACCCTCTTCTATGATGGACACAGTCCAGGGTTCTGATGCTATTTGCCTCCATCTGTGGATGAGGTGACCTAATCTTCCTGGGATTGTTGACGGTTACTTTCCCTGGAGGGCCAGGAAGGGCAGGTACTCCATCACAGAGTCAAAGGCCCTGTGGGGGCTGAGGCTGCTGGGTCTGCTGAGGCAGAGTAGCTCTCGGCTTTCTCTGCTTAGTAACTTGTTGACCCTTTCTAGCAGCTTGTACTGCAGGTTGTCCTTGCTGAGCATAGGACTGATAGTATCCTTTCTTTTTGGAGAGGAAGCACTTTTCTAAGGCTCTCATCTTTGCAGGATCTACAATATTTGAAAGCCTTGTCAAGGTATAATTGTCCTGCCGGTTTTTAAACACCAGTTTTCACCACTACAGGGGGTGTTGGCCAGTTTATCCTGTACCCATTGTTCCAGGTGAGAGGCTTGCAGCCAGCCAAGTTTCCTTGCCCCAATAGCAATGGCAGAGACTCTGCCTTTGCATGAAAAACAGTCAAAAGCTGCCCTGTTCACAACTTTTAAAATGTTCTGGGCATGCTTGACAGGTGCTACATAGTAGTGACCTCTGTGATCTGCGAGATGTGGACTTACCAGTTGTAGATCTTGTGTGACCTCCATCAGGAACATTCCCATGTACATGATATAGGAACCTGTCCTGTCTGAAAGCTTGAATGTATGGACGACACAGCGACCAAAGGCATCTAATGTCTTACACTCCCTACCAGGAGGGTTGGTGGCATGTTGTTTGTAACGTTTAATTCTCCTCCTAGCACACTCCACCATGATGGAGTGATCAGGGAGGTGTCCTTTGTGCAAACCAGGCAACGGAGGCACACGATACATAGTAGGCACATGTGAGAATGTGGAGAGGTGGTAAGAGGAATCTTCCACATTCTCAAAAGAGGATTCCTTAGGATCTGATGTATTGGCAGGATGTCTGCCTCCTATGGAGTTTGGTGATATTGGTGAATCTCTGTCTCCCGTGGCCTGTGCTCACATTGAGTTACTAATGGAATGGAGAGGCCCTTGACTACATGTGTGTGGAGATCCAGGAAGGACATTCTCCTCTTGGAAGAGTCAGGCTTGTCCTGGAGAGGTACATCGTTACCCTCTGAGCTGTCAGAGTCATCAGACCCCTCAGGAGATTGGATGTATCTTCTCTACAGAAGCTCAGGTAAAGTGAGGTATTGGTACCAATTGGCCTCAGTATCAGAGTGACACGGTACCGGTGTGTGGATACCGGTACTCATCAACACCAATGGTGCATTTGCCAATGCCGGCCCTGCAATTGCTGCACATACCGGTGCTGCACTTTGCAGGGTCTGGGGTGGAACCAAGGTCTTTGGTGCCGCAGGAAGAGCTGCCAGACTGTGTTCGATGGCCACGATCCTCTGGTCAATCAACACTGACGATGTCTGTGTATGAGTACTGGCCAAAGCCAGGACCCCAGAGCATAGCACCAGGTGGTCGGACCAGGTTGAGGCTTCCAGAACTTCATGGAGTCCCAAAGTGGCTTTGGAGGCCAGGGACTCCCACTGGGGCTGTTTGCCCGGAGCGTGCTCCTCAAGGGCAATGCCAGTGGCAGTCCGATATTTTGAGGGGGATGTACCCTTTCAGGAACGGACAGATTTGTGTTTGGTTACCTGAGATCCACGGGAGGAAGAGGAAGCCCTTGACGACATGGCTGCCACCGAGGCTACGTTGGAGGGAAAGAGGGTACCGAGCTTGGCTGCTCTGTTCTGCCAACCACTCTTGGATAACATCCCACAGGCCAAACATTCAGACATGCATTGATCTGGCCATTAGCATTTGCGACACCAATCATGGTTGTCAGTGACTGAGAAGGTACCGGCACATTATCAGCATATGTTCTGCAGCCGAGGAGTGCTTTTCCATGATGGGATTAGGGCCTAATGCCAAACCGGGGGGAGACCTACAAAGGGGATTGTTGCTCTTTTGTTAAAAAGGTTTCTTTGTGTGGGGGAATCTGACCTTTTAGAAAATAAAATTAGAAGACCAGTGGTACCAGTAAAGAAAAACAGGCAGACACTGCCACAGGAGTGGCACTACAATAGCTGTTTTTCAGCAATGACAGGAACAATGACCTGCTGGCTCTGTGGAAAACAATGAACTGGAGAGAGCCATTTGGGAACGGCAAGATGGCAGCACACAGGCGCTGTGGGGTGCTTCCAATAGCTTTCCTATTGGACACTGGAGAACGTTCCCACGCAGGCTCCGTCGGTACCGATGATACCCACATGTAAGGACTACTTCCTGCTTGTTCCAGGCGATTACCTGTTCCCAGTGCCACCTGCATGCGCAGCTGTGTCTCTGGACATGTGTGCAGTGACACCTATGTGCAGTGTGCCTGGCACCCTGAACACATCATTCCAGTCCCCTGTGGCCCCCTTGCATGACATTGCATAACCATGCCACATTTTGATTGCCCCGTATGTGGTCTGTTGAACACATTTGTGTTGTCATGATCTACGCACATCCTCGGACCCAACCCCACTGGCAACATGATATCCTAACAATCATGGGTGCTGTGTCCATACATGGAACATTGTGTGGGTGGCCCTATTCACCTTGCCAGGGGCCACTACCATGACATTTGGGTTTCTACAAGGCCCAGGATAGCAATGCTTGACCCACTACAAGCATTGTGTAACGTGTCTCTCTTGGGGATACTGCTAGGTACGTATAACCTAGTTTGGACACTGTTGCAAACAGCATACTGGGCGTGAAGGACGAGGGAATGACCCAGTATGGGCTATCTTATGTTGTTATGTTCCTATGACCTGGGCCTTGTATGCTTACGGCAGGTGTGGTTGCCAACACCAGGGGCAGGGGCCATTGCACCAGAATAGGCTATTGCCACCTGTGCTCATGTCACGGTTTCTGTCTGTGCTGTGCAACCACAACAGGTGCATGTATCCTTCCAACACCATCAGTAATGTTCATCTGCAACAAGGTTTGGGATTCGTAGCAAGTGGGCAGATGTGTGACCTGACTCAGCATACATTTATGGGGACATGGCTCTGTTACAGGCCTTTGTAATCAGATCTCATAGCTCATGGGGGTGGGGTGCTGTTACACACATCCACATCTGCACCTAGCATACCATCTGGATACATCAAAGACGTGTGTGATGAGGTGCTGACCTCACAGACTACGGGAGATGTGCAACCTACCTTCCATAACCTAACACAATATCTGAATGACATACCCACCATTGCAATCAGGTCTCTGGCCCCCTGGGGGTTGGGTGTCCTAGCACACATCATCAGCTGCATACACCATAGCAACAGGGTGACTGACAGTACACCTTATGCAGGTCTCAGGACTCCTGGGGATAGGGAGAATGTATTGAACTGTTTAGGCACACAGAACCATATCACCAGGGTGAGTGATAGCCCACTTTGATGGGCTCTCAGGACTCCTGGGGATAGGGAGAATGTATTCAACTGTTTAGGCACACAGAACCATATCACCAGGGTGAGTGATAGCCCACTTTGATGGGCTCTCATGACTCCTGGGGATAGGGAGAATGTATTCAACTGTCTAGGCACACAAAACCATATCACCAGGGTGCCTGACAGCCCACTTTGATGGGCTCTCAGGACTCCTGGGGATAGGGAGAATGTATTCAACTGTTTAGGCACACAGAACCATATCACCAGGGTGAGTGATAGCCCACTTTGATGGGCTCTCAGGACTCCTGGGGATAGGGAGAATGTATTCAACTGTCTAGGCACACACAACCATGTCACCAGAGTGAGTGATAGCCCACTTGGATGGGCTCTCAGGACCCCTGGGGATAGGGAGAATGTATAGAACTGTCTAGGCACACAGAACCATATCACCAGGGTGAGTGATAGCCCACTTTGATGGGCTCTCACAACTCCTGGGGATAGGGAGAATGTATTCAACTGTTTAGGCACACAGAACCATATCACCAGGGTGCCTGACAGCCCACTTTGATGGGCTCTCAGGACTCCTGGGGATAGGGAGAATGTATTCAACTGTTTAGGCACACAGAACCATATCACCAGGGTGAGTGATAGCCCACGTTGATGGGCTCTCACAACTCCTGGGGATAGGGAGAATGTATTCAACTGTTTAGGCACACAGAACCATATCACCAGGGTGAGTGAAAGCCCACTTTGATGGGCTCTCACGACTCCTGGGGATAGGGACAATGTATAGAACTGTCTTTGCACACACAACCATATCACCAGGGTGAGTGATAGCCCACTTTGATGGGCTCTCACGACTCCTGGGGATAGGGAGAATGTATAGAACTGTCTTTGCACACACAACCACATCACCAGAGTGAGTGATAGCCCACTTTGATGGGCTCTCAGAACCCCTGGGGATAGGGAGAATGTATAGAACTGTCTGGGCACACACAACCATATCACCAGGGTGCCTGACAGCCCACTTTGATGGGCTCTCAGGACTCCTGGGGATAGGGAGAATGTATTCAACTGTTTAGGCACACAGAACCATATCACCAGGGTGCCTGACAGCCCACTTTGATGGGCTTTCAGGACTCCTGGGGGTAGGGTGGATTGGAAAACAGCAACAGCAGCATATTCCATACCAGCAGGGGTGCTGTGGACCCACGTTTTTGGACTTTCTGGCCAAGTGGGGGTAGGGCAGATGTTTTGGGACTAACATACCATTTTGGGCATGTTTCACAGCCCCTGGGGGTGGGGCAGATGTTTTACCCTGCAACTGCAGACCCCATCATACCAGCAGGATGTTTAGAAACCCTCCTTAGTCTGATCTATGGGCTACCTGTGTTACGGTGTGTTGTAGCATATCACCAGCAGCAGCTGCCATGACACCAGGATGTCATCAGGAACTCTGTGAACAGGTCCTCAGCCCCCTGGGTACAGGGCAAGCCACTCAGATGTGATATATAGACAATATGGCATGTGGATTTACCTGATACACATCACTGAGATAGAGTACCTACACACATCAGCATGCACAGCTACAATCAACACTGGATATATCTATGTGGATCTACTGACCTGTCCCCATACACTTACCTCATGTGGGTAATCAGCCAGACGGTTATAGCGCCGGGTCAGCCGATCCTACGCCCTACGGACCCTGATCTGGTCCTGACGCCTGGATGAACCAGGAAACAGCTTGTGCTGCCTTACAGCAATCAGCTGTGCCAGGCAGCGTAACTCCCAGGTGGTGAAGGCAGGCTTCCTGGATCTGGTTGCCATGTTTGTCACCAATGAGGAATGCACGCACGACGCAACACGCGCAGCACCCCACCTGTGCATGCGCACCACAACATGCGCGCAGTTGCGCCGCGCGCATCTTTTTGCCGCACAGGGTGTGGTGTCGCCAACAATATTTATACAGATCTATGATGCAGACAGACATTGCACTGATGTGTCTGACATTTAAAAACAAAATTATAAGTTTTCCTTGTTGTTTTCACACTTGGGCCTTGAACCCACCACCACTGGTTCCTAAGGTACTGTTGGAACTTGTGTGCTATGCGTTTTCATATAGCAATGACTGGCTAAACAGTTACACCAAGGAGTCCTGAGAGCCCATCAACATGGGCTATCACTCACCCTGGTGATATGGTTCTGTGTGCCTAAACAGTTGAATACATTCTCCCTATCCCCAGGAGTCCTGAGAGCCCATCAAAGTGGGCTGTCAGATACCCTGGTGATATGGTTCTGTGTGCCTAAACAGTTAAATATATTCTCCCTATCCCCAGGAGTTGTGAGAGCCCATCAAAGTGGGCTATCACTCACCCTGGTGATATGGTTCTGTGTGCCTAGACAGTTGAATGCATTCTCCCTATCCCCAGGAGTCCTGAGAGCCGGGGGGGGGCAGCGGGGGTGGGAAGGCAGGGAGGGGGGCAGGGCGCCGGGGGGCCAGGTCAGGCCGGCTCTTTGGACCCATAGGCGGATTCTGTAGTACCACCCAAACTGCCCTCTGGAGCTCAGGATCTCCCACCAACAGATCCAATGGTGCTGGTAGAGGGGACCATCAACCTCAGTTCAGCTGGGGGACAGAAAACATATAGGGCAGTCCATGCATTTCTGTACACATCCATACGGTGATATCAAACACACAGGAGGCCTGGAAATGTTCAGCTGCCCACCACCACTATCTGACATTCTCCAGCAGCGAGCACAGTGAATCTGCAGCCGCTGCACTCTGCAAGGTTTTCCAGCCTCACACATACTAACTGCAAACAGTCTGCTAGCTAGTCCATAGTGCATATTACTGGAAGAAATGTGTGCACCCAAAACCGGGATGTCAGCACACCCACCAAGCAGATAGGTTAGTGATTGGGCCCCAAAAAAAAGGCAGCCCATAGATAACACTTGAAAAAAATGCTATTAGCACTATGGGGGACCTAGCCATGCCATGGTGACTGCTCAGTCAGGGTGAGAGTGACCTCCCAGCAGGACATGCAGGGGCCACCCTGTCCGTGCAGGTGATGGCCGGCCACTACAATGTCCCAGCCATTGCCCTATGCCCTGTGCTCATGCATCCTGCCCAGGCCACCCTGTCCGAGCTATACCCACAGTACCTTGCTCCTCATTATGCACATTGGCAAGCTAACACTGGACACAGTGCAAACCGTGTGGGCTGAGTAAGGTGTTGCAACCACCACACACTGGATGGACAGACACACACTCCCACACCTATGCCAGCATTGTACTACTATAGAGAGCTTTTGCAGTCCAGGCCACCTCACCAGTCCTGCACACAGCGCAGGCATGGCTATGGTATGCAATACTGTTGTGGTCACTCCCCAGGGTGGTGAACACTGTCAGAAACCAGACATGAAACACACTCCACAGACATCAGAGATATTGGTATGATACAGCTCAATGAGCATATTGTGCTTAACTTAGGATTTGCTATCTGCCAGTAATCATAGCAACCTTTTGATATATGTGTACCATATTCCCAGGTTTATGGTGGCATTGGTAAGGTATGCACGTACTAGTATTGTGAGATGTACGCAAGGCCCAATATCCTGCCTCTCCGTGGGCTTTCCATAATGGAGCCTGTGGGTATGGTTCTTTCTGCTCCTGTTGGCCGCTGCTCTAGGGCAGAGGTCCACAACTCCAGTCCTGGTGGCCCAAAAACTGTTCATGTTTTCCTGCTGTCCCTAATGAATATGCATGAATACATCTGCATACCATGGAGGCGGCGCATGGAAATGAAGCACACACATCTTTATTAGATACAGCATATACGTGAATGATTTGTTGCCCTCCAGGACTGCATTTGGGGGACTGTGCTCTAGGTAATGCGCATGTTTCTGGTGTCTGTGCTCTGTAGGGTAAAATGTAGATGTTTTGGGCATGTTTACGTTATATGCACTAAAGGTTCTGTCTGTATTATCACATTTTTGTGGTGGGGACTGGGATGGCAGAAGCCCCAGCTGGGACTTGAACCTGTGACCTTCTGCTCCTAAAGGCACTGGCTGTGTGTGCTGTACCACCACCTTGGCACAGAAACAGTGCATTCCCTGGGGAGTCCATGGCTGTTCGTCAGACAGGGCCTGTCTATTGCAGTGCACGGCACCCACTTCTATCATATCTCCCCTCAGCCGTCTCTTTTCCAGGTTGAAGAGCCCTAACCTTTTTAGCCTTTCTTCATAGGAGTAGCCTTCCATCCCCTTTACCATTTTGGTGGCTCTTCTCTGTACCTTTTCTAATAACACTATAAAAGGATCTACTTCAGACAGCCTTCTTACATAACCCCACTGCAGAATTGAACCCATGACCTCTGCCTACTAAGTCAATGAAGTAACCAGTAGGCTACATCTCTATAGCTAATTCTGATTTCTCTTCCAAGGACTCTATCGACCCTAAGTTGTCAGAGATAGTATTTTAATCGTAGCCATTGATGATGAAATGAATTTGGTAACGCATAATCCTGCAGATCTCTGAAGTTCTTTAATTTACTATCCTCAAACAGTTGGGCCGATATGCATACTAATATCCATATTCCTCTTTCTTGCTAATGTCATCTTGAATCCTGAAAAGTTTTTTTTCAAAGTCATAGCTTTTGCGAGTCTTGCCAGGATGTACCAACCCATTTTGACACCCAGTTCAACAGCTTATACGTAGAGCGCATCACTGCCATTTCATTCCTAAACAAGAATCTAGAAACTGAAGGCAGAGCATCCAAAGAGAAGGGTAATACTAAAACCTGCTCAGCTTTTAACCAACTAGGCAGCTGTAGTTCTGGAGAGTCGCATAACCAGTGAGATGCTTTATAGAACAAAAATGTTTGATGATGTAGTTTAAAATTAGGGAAGTTCACACCTCCCAGAGTTTTACTGAATTTCAATTTTTTTAATCCTAAAAGCAGAATTTTATCCTTACATAAAAATCAAGACAAAATTATTTCCCATTTTTTTGTAAACTTGGACTGGAAAAGGAAGAGGAAGCATACTTAGTAATTGATTGCTAGTTTTAAAACCATTTTCATAGTATCCATTTGACTCCATCAGGAGACATGGAGCAGAGACCACTCAAGTCTCAATTCATTTAGCATTTGTTCACTATGCCTTTCATTTAATTGCATGGTAACATTCAAGGTTGCACCAAACCAAGTCCTTAAGTTTTTAATCTTTTCTGGAGACCAAATAAATGGGGTAGTACTTGTGTGATCGAGAATGGCATTACAATTTAAAGGCATAGCTGTATTTTTAGATCTCTTCACTTTTTTAAATTCAGATAGTCTTTATCTCTACTATCTCCACTTGGAGACTATGCCACACATCTACCACTCTTTCCATAAAGAAATATTTTTGTTTTGCCCAGTACTGGCATCAGGCTGACCATTCTGTAGTTTCCCAGATCACCCCTGTAACCTTTTTTAAAAATTGGCATTACATTGGCCACTCTTCAGTTAATTTTAATATAGCTCACAGATTACTAAGGGGTATGTATACTAAACTCCGTTGCTGTGCGGGTCCCCGTTAGTGTGCGTGTGCCATATAAGGAGTGGGCGGTTCAGGCAGAAAAAAGAAAAAAAACGGAGCGTACGTGTGTGCGTCGTGCTAATGTGCGTGGCCCACATTAGCGCGTGGGAAGGCTAAGTGGGGCGCTGCTGCATAACCAAACAACAGAGCCGTAGTACAACAGTGAAGACACTGACCTATGGTGCAGGGGCCAGGGGTTCAAACCCCCATTGCGCTCAATGAAAAAGACCAGCTGAAGAATCAACTTTTATGGGCAAAAGTGGTGTAGGAGGCATATTGATTATGGGCGGCAGAAGGCGGCGCACTCTTTTTTTATACGGCATGAGGCGGCGTGCTGTTCATTGTGGGTGGCAGATGGCGGCGCGCTGATAAAATTGGGCAACAGAGGGCGGCGAGCCGGTGGGCAGAAGGCGGCGTGCTGATGTGTGAGGGGGCAGCCCAATAGTGGGAGGGATAAGTGGCGCGCTGATGTGCAAATACCAGGAATGGAACCATAGCACAATGGGGAAGACACTGACCCCTCATGCAAGCATCATGGGTTCAATTCCCTACAGTGCCCATTGAAGACAGCTGGCTGAGGCATTATTTTAAGGGGCATGCCCATGTTGGGCGGCATAAGGCGGCGCGCTGTTAATGTTACGCGGCAGAAGGCGGCGCACTGCTAATTTTGTGCGCCACAAGACGGCGCGCCGATGGCTACAAGGCTGCACGCTGCTGCTCAAACACAGGAACAGAGCCACAGCACAATGGTTGTGACACTGACCAATGGTGCAGGGACCAGGGGTTCAATCCCTCACAATGCCCATTGAAAAAGACTAGCAGAGGCAGTATGTTTTATGTTGTGGAGTGCTGTAGGAGGCCCTCTAATTTTATTTTGTGATAACAACTAGCAAACGCACGCTCCCAGCATGTTAACATAAGACAGCCCATAAGGCACATGTTACAGTGCACCGTCCGCCAAGGCACCCTAGAATGTACCCTATAGGGCAGCATGTATGTTGCGACACAGGATAATGTATTTTGCACCCTATATGGATGGCAACCATAAAGTGCCATTTACGGCGCCCCATAAAGCACCCTCAGAGGCACCTTATGGGTACAGTACGCTCAGGGTGTTATTGCTGGCAGCAACATATGTACAGTAAAGTAAAAAGATGCTGTGGACACCCCTATCACAGAACCCCACTGTGGGTTCAAACCCATGACCTCTGGTTGCACAGGCAGTGATGTAACCATTGGGCTACCGCTCCATAGCTGTAAGCAAGTCCCTGGCTGGCTGCAGATAGCCTGCACGTCACCTCACAGACAGTCTGCCGGTGTAAACAGGATAGGGTTAGGCCACACGTACCCATGATGCACTGCACATGCAAATTAGCTGTCCACAGATGGACACAAGATGGGGAATGCACCCCCACAGCACCTCGGCCCTGTTGGGGGAAGTGACCGGGTGCACCCACACAGCACCTCCGCCTGGTAGGGGGCACTGACCGGGTGTTTTACTGGCACAGAGTAGCTACACACCGTTACATCGTGCGGGTTCTGTGCTCACCCTGAGTGCACAATGAGGCGCCCAGGACCAGGTCCACAACACCTTCCATGGCTGATAGAGGCCAAGTGGGAGTTCCAAAGCAGTGTTAATGTGTAAGATAGCTAGTTTCTGCTCAAACACCATGGATATCCCCCTCAGGCACAGGCATGCTGCTGCACCCCCCCCCCAGCAAACATGGTTCCCCCATCAAGAGATCCACTCTACCTCCCTGCAAAGGTGGCAGTAGAGGGCAACAGCAACCCAACTCTTGCTGAGGAACACCACACCACCCCCCCCCCCCAAAGGCAGCTCCATACACAGCCATAACACAATAGCAGACAGACATAACACCAGGATAAGGTAAGCTGCACCCCACCACCAGATATTCCCCTGCAGCAAGCCAACAGCCACTGCACCCTGCAAGACACATACCAGCTACAAACTGTCTGCTGGTTAGTCCATAGTGCATGTTCTTAATGGAGACACATGCACCCAGAACTGGGCTGCCAGCATACACAGCAAGCAGATAAATCAGTGACTGAGCTCCAAATAGAAACCCATATCTATCACATGAGAGGAATAGTGTATAGCACTATGGGGGTGCCTAGCCATGCTGTGGTCACTGCACAGTCAGGGTGAGCGTGATCTCCCAGAAGAACATGGTTTGGCCACCCTGTCTGTGTAGGTGGTGGCCGGACACTACAATGTCCCTGCCAGTGCCCTATGGCCGGTGCAGATGCATCCTGGCCAGGCCACCCTGTCCTGGCTATACCCATGGTACCTTGCACCTCATTATGCACATTGGCAGGCCAATACTGGCAACAGTGCTGGCAGTGTGGGCTGTGGAAGGGGCTTGCAGCCAACACCCACTGTATAGACAAACACACACTTCCACACCTATGCCATCATGGTGCTACTATTGAGGAGGTAATTAGCCTTGCCCACCAAACCGGTCCTGGGCATGGCAAGGCATGGATATGGTACGCAGTACAGCTGGGGGTCACTCCCCAGGGTGGTAAACACCGCCAGAGGCCAGGCCTGGAGCACGCACCGCAAACACCTAACAGATTGTTCGGATGGGGTCAACTAGCAGTATGTGCGTAACGTATGGATATCTATCTGCCAGTACTCCTAGCAAACGTCTCAGAGCTGTGTACCGTATACCTCAGGTGTAGGGTGACATTGTTAAGTTATGCAAGTGCTAGTTTTGGGAGATGCATGCAGGGTCCAATGGTCTGCCTCTCCAGGAGACATTGGCCAATGAGGCCTGTGGGTGTGGGTGTGGGTGTGTCTGCCCTTGATGGCTGCTGCTTTACGGCACAGATTCCCAACTCCAGTCCAGGTTTGCATCACACTGTTCGGGTTTTCCTGCTGTCCCTCATGGATATGCATGAGCTACATCTACATACCATGGGTGTGGTGCATAGATATACAGCACAGGCATTTGTATGAGTGGCATCATGGAACCTGACTGGTGTGTGCCCCACCAGGACTGCATTTGGGTGATTCTGCTCTGGGTACTGGCCCTGTTCATGGTGTCTGTGCTCAGTGGGGTAAAAGATAGACATATTGCCATTGCATATGTCCTCGCCAGGAAAGGTGTGCCCTTATTATCACTGTTTAATTGGGGGAAAAATATGTGGGCAAGATTGGCAGTTGCCCCAGTTGGGCTTTGAACCTGTGACCTTCTGCTCTTGCATGCAGTGTCTGTGTGCACTGCACCACTGTGTAGCCACAGATTGGGTGGATTCCCTGGAATGTCCATGACTGTGGATCCGGCAGGGCCTGTCTGTTGCAGTGGACGGTGGCAGCCTGCACATGGCTAGGCCTCTGTCTTCTGTCGCTAGCAGCCACTGCCCCCTGCACCACATGTACTTGTCCGCCAACATGCTGGCATGAGCTTCTCCCATAAAAAGCAGGTGACCTGATTGGAATGTGGCAGTACGGGACTGCATTTGGGGTACTTGGCTGTGGGTAATGCCCATTGTTGTGGTGTGTGTGCGTTGTTGGGTAAAATATGGGTGTTTTCCTCATGCTTATGTCCCCTGCAATACAGGGGTGTCTGCGCTATCTGTGTTTAGTGGTGGGTAAAATATAGGGACTAGGCTGGCAAGTGCCCCAGCTGGGCTTTGAACCTCTGACCCTCGAGGTACTGACTCTGTCCGCTGTACCACACTATGGCCACAGAGACAGTGCAGCCCCTGGAGGTAGTGAGCCTGGCAGGATGGAGTCACAAACCCTGCTCTACGCAATTTTACTGTGGGCATATGCACATAAACCCCGGAAATGACCACGGGAAATGGGGGACAAAATATCACCACGCTGGGCAACAGTGATATTAATGGGCAACCATAGCAAACACTCCCAGGAAAGCTCCACAAAAGGAAATGTTTTTTGGAAGAGTCTCCGTTCCGTAAACCCTTCCAAAATTCATTTCATTTTTCTGGAGCTTTGCTGGGTGTGTTTTCTGTATTTGCCCATCACTATAACTGTTCCCCAGCTGACTTACTATTTTTAATAGTTGTGGTCATTTTCTATTTTTATTTGCACTTTTGTGCTGTGCACATGTATCACACTGCTCACGTTTTGCTGGTTTCCCCGGTTTTGCTGTACATTGCTGACGGAAATGGTTTCTCTTCCCTTTAAATGCTTTCTACCGCGAGTGATTCACTCGCGCTATTTTTTTTGTGGAAATTCAGCCCCGATAATGTGCGGGGCGCCTCTCCCCTCCCCTTCCCCGCCCATTAACCCCTTCTCTCCGCCCCTCAGGGGCCTTCCTCTGCCCTCCGTTAGCCTTTCCACACCTCTATCGGACATTTGCGGGCCCATACTTGTGCGCCACCCGTTACTGTGATGCGCAAGTGTGCGGGGCTTCATCGCACGTTTGCGGGGCGTTTAAGCGCTCTTAAGTACCGCTTTTAGTGCGCTATTTTGCGGCGCACAAATTAGCGGTTTTTAGTAAACATGCCCCTAATAGTAGGTCTGCAATCTCATATCTGAGTTCTTTCAGCACCCTGGGATGTACCAGTCCAGCTAATTTGCTGCTCTTTAGTTTATCAAATTGCTGTATTACATCTTTCTGGTTTATCAAGATTTGTTTCTGTTCCTCTGATACATCACCTTTAAATATCATTTCTGGCATAAGTAACTTCCCTACATCTTCTTCAGTAAAAACTGAAGCAAAGAATTAATTCATTCTCTCTGTTATTGCCTTAGTGCCCCCTTTACCTTTTTATCATCTATAGTCCAACTGACGTTTCTGCAGGTTTTTTGCTATGAATGTACTTAAAAATCATAATAAAACCTTTTTCTTCTTCCATGGAAATCTGCTTTCCAAATTCTCTTTGTCTGCCTTATCAGTACCTGGCATCTAATTTGCCAGTACTTATGTTTTCTGTTTTCATCATTTGACACCGTTTTACATTTTCTAAAGGATGCTTTTTGGGTTATAACAGCCTCTCTGACCTTACCTTTAAACCATGCTGACAGTTGTTTGTCCTTCCTTCTAGCTTTCTTAAAGCATGGAATACATTTGTTCTGTGTTCCCAAGATAGTATTTTTAAACATTGCCCATGCTTGATGTAAATCTTTACCTTTGCAGCTGCTCCTTTTAGTTTTATCTTAACCATTTTCCTTATGTTATCATAGTCTCCCTTTTGAAAGTTGAATACTAGTACCATGGATTTCCTTGTCCTTCCTCCATTTATTAAGCCAAATGTGAGCATGTTATGATCACTATTGCCAAGTGGTCCCAATACCATTATCTCTCACACCAGATCCTACATTCCACTAAGGACTAGGTCCAAAATAGCTTCCCCTCATGTTGGTTCGTGAACCAGCTGCTTCATGAAATAGTCATTTATTTCATCTAGAAACTTTGGAGTATGTTTACTAAACTGCGATAACATTACATAACGCGCTTTATGTAATGTTAACGATCGTTAACGTTACATAACGTGCATTACGTAACTTTAACGATCGTTAACGTCGCATAACGCGCATTACGGAACGTTAACGCTCGTTCATGTTCCGCGACGCGGTAAACACCGCAGAAGGAGAGAGGGCAGAGAGAAGGGGTCAATGGGCAGAGTGTGGGCGGGGAGAGGCTCCATTCACACTAACGCGCTGATCTGAAGAGCTGAATCCTAACGCGATTGAAAACCTGCCGTTAGATGCACATATGCAGGAGAGAGAAACCATTTACGTGTCAGCAATGTACAGCCCAGGCAGGGAGCCCGAAAACTGTGATAGTAGTGCTCCATGTACAGCAATACCGCAGTGCCAAAGTATGAATGGCCACTATGGCGATGGTGCAAATGGGGCATAGGGGGCCACAGGCGGGACATGTAGCATGGGCAGCTGGGGCACAGGGTGGACCAGGCGGGTGCCTAGGTGGCACATAGGAACATAGACACAGGAGATCAGCAAGACAGCAGTTAACCAAGGCCAAACACAATCCACCAATATCTACCTGGTCCACCCTAGCCAATAGTCGCTAGGGCACAGACCTGACATCCCCCCAGCCACCCCGCCCCCATGTGGAGGGGACATAATAGTGGTAGGCAGTGATGGGGGGATGTGAGGATAGCCATGTATGCCCCCCACTCCGGAACCCGCTCCCTAGGTGGGCGCCTACCTACCCAGTGGATGGCCTGGGACTGCGCACTACCAGCACTGACAGCAAATGGCCACGTCAGCTTGGCAGGGGGGCGTGTGCCCGTACTGGAGGGGGCCGTGCCACCTCCCTGCAGTGGACCTAGGCCATGCTCTGCAGCAGTACGTGGTGTGCAGTGTAACATAAAAGGTCTGGCTGAGGAAAGTGCAGATAGCCCCAGGGACTACCATGCATCCATGGCATCAGTGTGGTGCAGTACACCCAGCCAGTGTGTCCAGGAGCAGAGGGCCACAGGTTCATGTCCCAGCTGTGGTTCCATCAGAGAATGTCCCTATATTTTCCCCTACAATGCAGATACAACAGCAACATGTGCAAAGCCCAAAGCAGCTGCGAACAGGGGTGCAAACACCCACTCACACAGGCTCCACAATCCAATGATGCATGGAGTGGCAGGCTGTTGGCCCCAGCAGTGGGATGATGTTATCACCAGAGCACTACTACTACCCCCTGCACAGTTTAGCAATGTCGGCACTGTGCTCAGGACTAGTGTGGCGGGCAGGGCTGCCAACCATCCCTATCTTTGTATAATGCTGCAAAAGGAGTGAGCGTGTTTGTATGTCTGTCCATTGTTCTGTGGCTGCCCACACTTCACTGGGCCCAAAATGTCCCACGCTTACCAGCGTTAGCCTGATTAGATGCATAATGAGGAGCAAGGTATTCTGGGTATGGCCCGGACAGAGCAGATTGGCCAGGATGCATCCTCACAGGGTGTGAGGCAATGGCTAGGACACTGTAGTGCAGGGGTGGGGAACCCTGGTCCTGGAGAGCCGCAGACCAGTCAGGTTTTCGGGATATCCCTAATGAATATGCATGAGATATATATGCATTAGAGATATCCTGCCAACCTGACTGGTTTGTGGCTCTCCAGGGCTGGATTTGGAGACCCCTGCCTTACACCTCTGTCATTTAAGATTGTGAGTGGGCAAGGTGCAGATGTCCTAGACATCGAAAGGGTATATAGAATGTGTCACATTCCTCCTCGATTCTCACCACCACCAAAAAGCTGTCTAATAGACAATATTTTGGTGGTGGTGAGAAGTGCTATACACTGCTATACACACCTCATGCAATTCTAGGAACCCCTCTACCCTGATAACAGCTGCTTATGTCAGCCAGACCCCCACATGGGATACACACTAATCTGGCTGGTGTCTCGTCCCACAGGGCCACATGTGACTGCAGGATACAGATGGACACCAAATTACCTTCAGCTGCACTGCACAGAACACCTGTCACACACTGGTAGTAATGGGGATGTACAGCAGAATCTATCTCTAATAGCACATGTACTGCGGACCTAGTGCTGGGCACCCATCCTATCGCTCAGGGTGAACACAAAACCTGCACAATGGCAAGGTCTGTAACTACTCCGTGCCAGTATCATGCACTGTCCGTCTTTCCAAGCTGGGGGACCGGAGATGTGCAGATCCCATTTGGTGATCAACTGTAGACAACTATTCAGCATGTGCATTGCATCATGAGTACTGGTGGGGTTACCCTATCCTGGCACTCAGAGCAGACAGTTTGTGCAGTGACCTGCAGTCCTTCTGTATCCAGACATTGCTGTGACATACACCATGGGGGTATAGCCTACTGGTTAATAGAATGACATTCTTGGCAGTGTTCATGGGTTCCGTTCCTCATTGTTCCCCCCTCTCATGCCTGTCCTACTCATATAGTGTGCATGCCTGTAGAGATCATATTCTTGCAGATCTGTGCTTCCAGCCCATAATACCCTCGCCACAATTTCCAACATTCCCTCGGTCCGTCTATCTGCGTCTGTCAGCTGTGTAGAGTCCTGTCTGCAGTGCAGGCTGCCACCCTATGTCATACCCTTTTCTGCATTGCGCCTCTTCATGCTTGCCTCGCCTGTGCCTGATCTGCATGGCACCACCACTTCTCTGTCCACCCATCATTGTAACTATCCTGCCACCTCTGCCTCCACTGGGGGACATGTATTCCCATTGTCTGCCACCAACTGTTTTTCTGGCACTTTACATTGACAACACCCTGTGCTGTGGTACAGCTGCCCCACCATGTTTGTCATCGGTACTGGCAGGCACATGGGATGCCCGCAGGTATGGCAGGTCCAGCGGCTCCCACTTCTCCCTCCTTCACTCACCTGTTCATTGCCTTTCCTGAGTGCTCTATCTAGTGTTAGGGCTACATCTGTCTCTGTTCCACACAGGTCATGCATGTCATCCTGAGGCACCTTGCAGTCCCTAGGGCACACTAACCTAGGACACCATAACCTTGTTAGGCCACCTTAACCTATGGTTCCATAGCCCAGGGTGCATTCTGCGGTGCCTTGTCCAAGGGTGCCTAATATGGCGCTTAGCCTAGGAGGCTCTATAGGGCGCCTTATGAGGCACCTTACAGGGCACCTTACTAGGCACCTTACAAGGCACCTTATAAGGCACTTTACTAGGCACCTTACAGGGCACCTTACTAGGCACCTTACTGGGCACCTTACTGGGCACCTTACAGGGCACCTTACTAGGTGCCTTACAAGGTGCCTTACAACGCTTGTTAGTCTAAGGCGTCTTTTAACGCGCGTTAACTGTCAGCTTGCTGTAATGATGCAACGCCCATGCCTTTATATGGGCATCTCTACCTTTACCACGGAACCTACCGTGAATGACATTACCGCAGTTTAGTAAACATACCCCTTTATCTCCTTAGGATATCCTGATGTGACACTGGCCCAGTTGATACCAGGGTAATTGAAATCATCCATTAATATTGTGTTGTAACTTGTTAGCTTCCTTAATTTCTTTTAGCATTTTGTCATCCATCTGTTCATTCTGGCCAGGTGGATGATAGTACACCTCATTGCCATTGCCTTCCCCTTTTTACATGGAATTTCTATCCATAGAGATTCTACAGTGTATTTCGTTTTCTGCAAAACTTTTATCCTATTTGACTCAATGCCCTCTTTAACATATATCACAACCCTTCCACCAATTTTATCTACCTTATTGTGATATAATTTGTACCCAGCTGTCACAGTATCCAAAAGTTGTCCGCCTTCCACCAGGTCTCTGAGATGCCAATTATATCTAACCTTTCATTTAGTGCTATATATTCTAGCTCTCCCATCTTATTTATTAGACTGATAGCATTTGCATATAGGCATTTCAAAGTTTGGAATTTGATCAAGGAAAACGGTCTGTAATTCCAAACTTTTTCCAATTTAGGGATTACAATAATTGTAGTTAGAAAAACTACCTTTAGCTTCTCTTTGCTGTAGTAGAAAGGCATTATAAACTTAGAAAAGCCTAGGGACCAAAATTTCAGCAGATCCTAAATAGAACTCTGTAGTGAATCATCTTATTTCAGATATTTCCCATGGGGGTATGTTTACTAAACCGCGGTAATGTTATCCGTGTTAGGTTCCGCAGTAATGGTAAATGGAATGGGCGGTGCATCGTTAAAGCAAGCCTGTCAAATAATGCGCGTTACAAAGCACCGTACAAGGCACTTTAGGTTAAGGCGCCCCATAAGGTACGTTAACCTAAGGTGCTGTACAAGGTGCCCCAGGTTAAGGTGACACAATGATGTTAAGGTGACCCAAGATATGTTTCCCTAAGGCCAGTAAAATGCCCCAAGTTGACAAGTATGAAATGTAAGGCCTAAAACCAGATGTAACCCTAACACTCCACAGAACACCAAGCAAAGGCAATGGACAAGTGATGGAAGGAAGGAGAGGTGGGAGCTGATAGACCCGCCAAATCTGCGTGCAGCCTATGTGGCAGCCGGTAAAGTGGACGAACATATCGGAGGCAGCTGTACCGATGCACAGGGTGTTAGCAATGTAAAGTGCTACAATGACAGTGGGTGGCAGAGGATGCGGATACGTGTCCACCAGTGGAGGTAGAGGTGGCAAGATAAGTGCAATGATAGGAGGATAGAGGACTAGTAGTGCCATGCAGAGCAGACACAGGAGAGGCAAGCATGAAGAGCGGCAATGCAGAACAGGATACCAGTGCAGGACATGGGGTAGCAGCCCGCACATGAAGACAGGACGCTACACAGCTGACAGACGCAGATAGACGGACAGAAGGATGGTTGGCAACTGTGAAGAGGGTATTATGTGCTGGCGTCACAGATTTGCACAGATATGACATTTACAGGAATGACAAGTAGTTGTATAGGACAGGCATAAAAAAGGACAACAAAGAGGAATTGAACCTGTGACCACTGGCCAGAAAGTCAGTGCACAAACCAATAGGCCACACCATCATAGTGGATTCCACAGCAGTGGCTGCATACAAGAACACTGCAGGTCACCACACAAAACGCCTGCTGTGTGCCAGGATAGGGCAACCCTAACAGTATCCATGATGCAACGCACATGCATAACAGCCATCCACAGCTCATATCACCGTCTGTAATTGGGACGAGAACTGCATATAAACACATGCACACACACTATGAAATATCATGCAGTGGAAACAGCATGCAAAAGAGCAAGGAACTGAAATGGAAAGGGCGTCATGGGCCAGCTTAGGGGACAGCTGTGTGGATGATCTGTGGACCTGGGCAAAATGGGGAACAGAACAAAAAAGGAGCATGTGAGAATTGAACCTGCACACTGACATGGGTCAGACCAGCTCAACAACATCAATACCAATCTCCCAAGCCAACCACTCACATGGATGGTACAAAGAAATAGCCATATGTAACAGCTGATATGCGACAGATAGGCTGCATAGAGGGCACAGTGTGGTGCACAGTGAAGAGATGGAAGGGTGTGTGGAGAGGTGACGAAGCTGCAGTTATTGAATGGTCAGGTTAGCAGAACACAAGAAAAGAAAAATGTGGGAATCAAACCTGTAACCTATGGCACTCCAACACAAGTCTGTAACCACTATCCCAAACAACCACAACAAGCACAATGCAAATAAGTTCTATTAAAGGGAATGTGTGCATGAAAATTCGTAGCACCGTGTGAGGTGGCAGACGGCTGGTACACAGACAGCTGCCACCGGTCAAGTAGCGCTAGATCAGTAGCATTACATCACAATTGTCGGTGTTTTGTCTTGACAATATTGTATGTGCCATGTGTTGTGTTTTGTTGTGACCATATCTTAGCCCTGTGTTTCGTCGTGACTGGATGGTAAGCTCTGACGAGCAGAGACTGTCTCTTACATGTCTGTACAGTTCTGCGTATGACTGGTAGCGCTATATAAATGCCCAATAGTAGTTTTATTATGTTTAATAGTAATGTGCCCCACCTGCATTGTGTGGTATGCCAGCACAGAGCAGGGGTGCCATGTTGTGCAGTGGTGCTCACACCCCCTGGGGGCCACCATGTCTGGATGGCTGGGGAGCTGCGCTGCCCATGAGAGCCTCACGCAGTCTGCGCAGCTCCTCAGCCATCTCCACCATGGCGCCCACCACCTGCTCCAGGGTGCGGTTCTGTGCCCACTGTGCCTGGGACACAACACACATTGCCACAGACAGGCGGCATACACACATGCCATCACACAGACACCATGTGCCTGCTGTCTGTGTGGTGGCATGTGCAGATGTCCTGCCTGTGGCACTGTATGCTGTGCCCGTGTCCAGATGGGCGACATCACCGGACCTATGGGGCAGGTGGCAGGGGTCCCCAGTGCCCTGTGCTGTCCCGTGCCAGCACACACCAAACCCACCCCTCTCCCCCTCCCCGGCCTCCCCCTCCACCTCCCCTGCCAACCACTCCCCCACCCCCCTCATCCCACACCCCTTCTCTGGCTGCCCCTCCCCATCAGTAGTCCCAGGATCGGTCAGCATGGCACCATCCTCCGACGACCCCACCTCCTCATGGCACGTGGGTGCCAGGGGCCGGCCAGCTGTGGCTCCAGTGATGATGGTCCCTCGGCAGCATCTTCATGCGCTGTGGGGGGAAACAAGATAATACCACCGTCGTCATGTGTTTCCCACATCATGGACACATAGGGGTATGTTTACTAAACTGCGGTAATGTCACTCGCGTTAGGTTCCGTGGTAAAGGTACAGATGCCCATATAAAGGCGTGGGCGGTGCATCGTTACAGCAAGCCTTATCAGCTAACGCATGTTACAAGGCGCATTAGACTAACGCATGTTACAAGGCGCCTTATAAGGCACATTACAAGGCGCCTTGTAAGGTGCCTCGTAAGGTGCCTCGTAAGGCACCCTATAGGGCTCCTTAGGCTAAGCACTGTAGTAGGCACCCCTGGACAAGGCACCATAGAAAGCACCCTGGGCTAAGGAACCATAGGTTAAGGTGGCCTAACAAGATTACGGTGCCCTAGGCTAGTGTGCCCTAAGGGCTGCGAGGTGCCTCAGGATGACATGCATGACCTGTGAGGAACAGAGACAGATGTAGCCCTAACACTAGATAGAGCACTCAGGAAAGGCAATGAACAGGTGAGTGAAGGAGGGAGAGCTGGGAGCCGCTGGACCTGCCATATCTGCAGGCATCCCATGTGGCTGCCAGTACTGATGACAAACATGGTGGGGGCAGCTCTACCACAGCACAGGATGTTGGCAATGTAAAGTACCGGAAAGACAGTTGGTGGCAGACGATGGGAATACGTGTCCCCCAGTGGAGGCGGAGGTGGCAGGATTTTTACAATGATGGGTGGACAGAAGTGGTGGTGCCATGTAGAACAGACACAGGCGAGGCAAGCATGAAGAGGCGCACTGCAGGAAAGGGTAGCAGTGCAGGACATGGGATGGCAGCCTGCACAGGCAGACAGGACTCTACACAGCTGACAGACGCAGATAGACAGACCAAGGGAATGTTGGCAGTTGTGGTGAGGGTATTATGGGCTGGCGGCACAGATCTGCAAAAATATGACTGTTACAGGCATGCACACTATTTGAGTAGGACAGACATGAGAGGAGGGAACAAAGAGGAATTGAACCCATGAACACTGCTGAGAATGGCATTGTATTAACCAGTAGGCTATACCTCTGTGGTGTATGTTACAGCAATAGCTGGGTACAGAAGGACTGCTGGTCACCGCACAAACTGTCTGCTCTGAGTACCAGGATAGGGTAACCCCCACCAGTACCCATCATGCAATGCACATGCTGAATAGCAGTCTACAGCTGATCACCAAATGGGGTCTGCACCTCTCTGGTACCTCAGCTTGGAAGGATGAAGTAACAGTGCATGATACTGGCACAAAGTAGCTACAGACCATGCCATTGTGCAGGTTCTGTGTTCACTCTGAGGGATAGGATGGGTGCCCAGCACTAGGTCCGCAGTACATGTGGTGCTAGAGATAGGTCCTGCTGTACATCCCCATCACTACCAGTGTGTGACAGGTTTTCCTTGCAGTGCAGCTGAAGGTAATTTGGTGTCCATCTGTATCCTGCAGTCACATGTGGCCCTGTGGGACCAGACACCACCCAGATTAGTGTGTACCCTGTGTTAGGGTCTGGCTGACATGGGCACCTGTTATCAGGGCAGAGGGGTTTCTAGACCTGCATGAGGCTTGTGTAGCAGTGCCTTTATAGGTCACAGTGGTATACACTACATACCCCAAAGGGCTCACAACATCCATTTTGTAGGTAAGGGACAGGTGCCCTAGCCCCAGTGAAGCAACCTCCATCTTGCTGGCATACAACAGCCCTCCAGGGTTGGTGGGCCAGAGCCATAGCTGTGACTGGGGCAGATGAGCAGCAATGCTGGGGTTAGGTTGGGAAAACCCCCAACTGCTTCACACCAATGTCTGCCAGTCACCAGCAGATAGCACCATATTGGTGTTCCAACCATGCACAGTCTAACTGCAGACAGTCCACTAGCCAGTCCATAGTGCATGCTCACAGAGGAACTATGTGCACCAAGCAGGCATCTCAGTGATTGGGGGCCCAGCACTGAGAGCACAAAAGTATCACTAGAGGCAGAGAGTGTAGAGCGCTGTGTGGGAATCTAGACATGCCATGGTCACTGCTTGGTCAGAGTGAGTGCCCTCCCAGCATGCCATGCTGTGGCCACCATGTCCATGCACGTGGTGGTCGGGCACTACAGTGTCCCAGCCATTGCCTCACACCCTGTGAAGATGCATCCTGGCCAATCTGCCCTGTCCGGGCCATACCCACAATACCTTGTTCCTCATTATGCACATATTCAGGCTAACACTGGTAACAGTGGGACATTTTGGGCCCAGTGAGAGGTGGGAAGCCACAAAACAATGGATAGACATACACACACACACTCCTATTGCAGCATTGTGCAAAGATAGGGGTTGTTGGCAACCCTGCCCGCCACACTGGTCCTGATCACAGTGCCGATAGTGCTAAACTGTGCAGGAGGTAGTAGTAGTGCTCTGGTGATAACTGCAGCTCAATGCTGGGGCCAACAGCCTGATTCTCCATGCATCTTTGGATTGTGGAGCCTGTGTGAGTGGGTGTTTGTACCCCTGTTTGCCGCTGCTTTGGGCTTTACACATGTTGCTGTTGTATCTGCATTGTAGGGTATATAGGTACATGCTCTGCAGGAGCCACAACTGGGACTTGAACCTGTGATCCTCTGCTTCTGGACACACTGGCTGGGTGTACTGCACCCCACTGTTGCCACAGATGCATGGTGGTCCCTGGAGTTACCTGTACTTTTCCTCAGCCATACTTTTTATGTTGCACTGCACACCATGTACTGGTACAGGGCATGGCCTAGGTCCACTGCAGGCAGGTGCCCCCTCTGCCTCCTCCAGCACGGGCACAAACACCCCTGCCATGCTGACATGACCATATGCTGTTGGTGCTGGTAGTGCGCAGTCCCAGGCCATCCACTGTGTGGGTAGGTGGTCGCCTGGGGAGCGGGTCTGGGGCAGGGGGCATACATGAGCATCCTCACATCCCCCCCATCACCTCCTACCAATAGTATGTCCCTTCTGCTTGGGGAGGGTTGGCTGGGGGGATGTCAGGTCAGTGCCCTGGCAACTGTTAGCTCGGGTGGACCAGCTAGATGTAGGTGGATTGTGTTTGGCCTTTGTCAGCTGCTGTCTTGCTGCTGTCTTGCTGATTTCCAGTTTCTATGTTCCTATGTGCCACCTAGGGGCCCGCCTAGTCCACCCTGTGCCCCAGTTGCCCCCACTGCATGTCCTACCTCCAGCCCCTTATGCCCCATTTGCACCATTGCCATAGTGGACTGTCATACTTGGGCACTATGCTGTTGCTGCAAATGGAGCACTACTATCATGTTTCTTGGGCTCCCTGCCTATCCTGTACAGTGCTGACACTGAAATGGTTTTTCTCTCTTGCAAAGGTGCATCTAATGGCAGGTTTTCATTCGCGATGGGATTCAGCCCTTCAGTTCAGCGCGTTAGTGTGCAGGGAGCCTCTCCCCGCCCACTCCCCGCCCATTGACCCCTTCTCTCCACCCTCTCTCCACCCTCTGCGGTGTTTACCGCGGCCGGGAACGCTAACGCTCGTTAGGTAACGTTAATGCACGTTAACATTACCTAACGAGCGTTAATGTTACCTAACACACGGTCTATAACGTTACCGCAGTTTAGTAAACATACCCCATAGTAGGTGGCCCCACAGACTGCGGGGCCACTGGATCATGCTGTTGTGCGACACATAGGCTGCATTACTCACTGTTCCTTTGGACCATCGCCTCATGCTGGAGCCTCCAGAGTAGGCGGAGGCGGCACAGCCGCAGCTCCATAGTCATATCGTAAATTTCCTCCACCTAGGGGTACAGCAATGGAGACGGACCATTAGGGGACGGACATCACTGGCCATCGGCTGATGCACATAACACATGGCTGTGGGCAGCAGGAGACTGCCCCTGCTGTACACTATTGGTCCAATGCTAGCTGTTGACAATGCCACCTGCATGTGTGCGAGTGAGGCTGCGCATGTCTGGGTTGCCCCCTATGTGCCCTGTGTGCCACCCTCCTGGCACCCTTTACAGGCCCGACAGCGTATCCGTGCATGACCCTACACCACCATGCCATATGTGCCATTGCCATGCTGTGGGTCAAGAGCGTCATGCCAGTGGGGCTGCAAGGTGGCGTTATCCATGCATGGGGTACCAGGGCGAGGTGGGGCATGCACCACATCCTACACATATGCACAGTGTCAGCATATCAGCTACACCCATCAACCTGGCTGCAACACATGTCCAACATATGCAGAGACTGCATAGGCATGTGCCACGGTACGCAATGGTGGGGGCGCTGATCATGTGAATCACCATTGTGCCTTGGGCACAACAGCAGCCGAACCCGGGTGTGGCCAGGGGATGTGATGCCACATGCTCTCTATGGTCCAGGGACCACATGGGCATAGGGCAGACCTACACCCATCAACAGGTGCAACTACCATAGCACCAGGATGAGTAACAAACCCCTGTAATGAGGCCTGCAGCCTCCTGGGGATAGATCAGACCTGCACACATCAACAGGTGCAACTACCATAGCACCAGGATGATTAACAGACCTCTGTAATGAGGCCTGCGGCCTCCTGGGGATAGGGCAGACTTGCACACATCAACAGGTGCAACTACCGTAGCACCAGGATGATTAACAGACCTCTTTAACCTGGCCTGAGGCCTCCTAGGGATAGGGCAGACCTACACACATCAACAGGGGGGGCCTACATTGATCCCAGTTTGACCCACAGACACATCCTGTTCCCTTGCTGTGCGTGTCTGATATGTGTGTTGGTTGCCGGCTATTATGTTGCACTCCTAGGTTTGTGTGACCTGTCCCCATGCACTTACCTCACGTGGGTAGTTGGCCGCTGTATTATAGTGCCTGGTGAGGTGCCCCCAGGCTCTCCTCACCCTGGTGAGGTCCTGCCAGTGGGAGGAGCCTGGGAACAGGCACTCCTGGCGGCAGCATATGTGTTGTGCCAGGAGGTAGAGGCCACCGGGAGTAAATGCAGGTTTTCTTGACCTCGCAGCCATCTTTTCTGCTGTATGTGGTCCATGCTCCCATGTCGCAGTAAAACCATGCCTGCACATTTCTATGCACATAGGCACACGCCTACCTCAGGTTGCGATGCATGTTGGTCTATTTGTTTATGTTTCAGGTATCCTGTTATATATTCGGCACACACGACACATATCTGAATATCTAACCACGACTGTTCTTTGTGGGTGTGATGTGCCATATTCATTGTGGTATCCTTTTCCAGGATTTGAACTCACACTACAACTACATTGTTGTCAGACATATTGCCTAACCACTGCGCTACACACACAAGGTTATATTGTTCTGACGGACCATGATCTTGTGGGCATTGCTGCTTTACATTACGGCATGTCAGGCTTTCAGCATTTTACGCCAACAGTGATTATGGTGCCGTAGAGCACGCCTTAAGCAACGGTATGCTATGGAGTGTGTCATGGGGCTCCTTAGTCCCAATGGCACATTATAAGGAGCCCTAAACCGCACTTCAGACCACGGCACGTTCTAAGGCACCTTATATGGCATCTTCTGATACGGCACCTTAAAGGCACCTTAGTAGGTGCCTTACTGGGTGCCGTATTATAAGGTGCTATATAGGATGCTCGTCAGGTGCCTTGCAAGGTGCCTTGTGAGGCGCCGTCTAAAGCACCTTATAGGGCTCCCTAGGCAAGGCGCCATACTAGGCAACCCTGGACAGGTCACCTTTGCGGGCTCCCTGGGATATGGAGCCATTGGTTAAGGTGCCCTAACAGTGTTACGGCGCCCTAGGTTAGTATGCCCTATGGGCTGCAAGGTGCCTCAGGTTGACATGCATTACCTATGAGGCATTGAAACAGATGTCACCCTAACACTGGATAGGGAACGGGGGAAAGGCACTGAACAGGTGATTGAAGGAGGGAGGGCTGGGAGCTCCTGGACATGCCATATCTGCAGGCAGACCATGTGGCTGCCAGTACTGTTGACAAACATATTGTGGGCAACTATACCACAGCACAGGGTGTTGGCAATGTAAAGTACTGGTGAGACAGTGGGTGGCAGCTGAGGGGAATATTTGTCCCCCCAGTGGGGGTGGTGGTGGCAGGATAGTTACAATGATGGGTCGACAGAGGAGTGGTGGTGCCATGCAGATCAGGCACAGGCACAGGCGAGGGGAGCACACAGAGGCACAATGCAGGAAAGGGTACCAGCGCAGGACATGGGGTGGCAGCCTGCACAGGCAGACAGGACTCTACACAGCTGACAGATGCAGATAGATGGACTGAGAGAATGTTGGCAACTGGTGGTGAGAGTATTATGGGCTGGCAGCATGGATCTGCATGGATATGACTGTTAGAGGCATGCAAAATATCTGAGTTGGACAGGCATGAGAGGAAGGAACAATGGGGAATTGAGCCCATGACCACTGCTTGGAATGTTATTCTACTAACCAGTGGGCTATACCTCTATGGCCTGTTGTACAGCAATGGCTGGGTACAGAAGGACCACAGGTCACCGCACAAACTTTCTGCTCTGTGCACCAGGATAGGGTAACCCCACCAGCACCCATGATGCATTGCACATGCAGAACAGCGGTCTACAGCTGATCACCAAATGGGGTCTGCACCTCTCTGTTACTGCAGGTTGGTAAGACAGCCTGACAGTGTGTGATACTGGCACAGAGTAGCTACAGACTCTGCCATTGTTCAGGTTCTGTGTTCACCCTGAGGGTAAGGATGGGCGCCCACCACTAGGTCCGCAGTACATGTGGTGTTAGAGATAGGTTCTGTTGTGCATTCTCATCATTACCAGTGTGTGATAGGTGTTCCTAGCAGTACAACCCAAAGTACCTCTGTGCTTATCTGTGTTCTGCTGTCGCATGTGGACCTTTGGAACCAGATACCACCCAGATCAGAGCATACCCACTGTTAAGGTCTGGCTAAAATAGGCACCTGTTAGCAGGGCAGAGGGGTGTCTAGACTCGCATGAGGGGTATGTAGCACTGCCACTACTGGTCAGAGTGGTATACACTATGTACCCCCAAGGGTCCACAATCACCCATATTGTAGGTGAGGGAGTGGAGGGACAGGTGCCTGAGCCCTGGAGAATGGCTGTACGACCAGCAACCCTGGTCCTGATGGCAACAGACAGCCCTCCAGGGCTGTTGCGCAAGACCCATACCTGTGACTGGGGCAGTGACAGACCAGCAGTAATGGGGGTAGGCCCAAGAATCATCACATACCACGGTCTGCCATTCTCCATCAGATGGCAGAGTCAGACTGCACCTGCAGCAGCATACAAGGTGTTCCAACCATGCACAGACTAACTGCAGACAGTCCACTAGCCAGTCCCTAGTGCATGCTCACAGAGAAAACACATGCACCCAGACACCAAGCAGGTATGTCAGTGATTGTACCCCAGAACTGGGATCACACAGGTATCACTGAAAACAGATAGATAGTTTAGTGCACTAAGAACATAAGATATGCCATACTGGGTCAGACCAAGGTCCATCAAGCCCCATATCCTGTTTCTAACAGTGGCCAATCTAGGTCATACATACCTAGCAGTTTCCCCAAAAGCCACTATGGGGGAACCTAGACATGCTATGGTCACTGCTCAGTCAGGATGAGACTGACCTCCCAGCATGACATGCTGTGGCCACCCTGTCCATGCAGGTGGTGTTCTGCCACTACAGTGACCCAGCCATTGCCCTACTCCCTGTGCAGATGCATCCTGCCTCATACACCCTGTCTGAGCCATGCCCACAATACCTTGTTCCTCATTATGCTCATTTGCAGGCTGACACTGGTAACAGTTGGACATTGTGGGCCCAGAGCGGGGTGGGCAGCCACAAAACAATGGATAGACATACACACACACACTGCTACTGCAGCACTGTGCAATGATAGGGGTGTTTGGCAACCCTGCCCCTGATCACAGTGCTGATATTGCTGAACTGTGCAGGAGGTAGTAGTAGTGCTGTGATGGTACCTGCAGCTCCATGCTGGGGACAACAGCCTGACTCTACATGATGATTTGGATAGTGGAGCCTGTGTCAGTGGGTGTTTGTACCCCTGTTGGCCGCTGCTGTGGGGATTGCATGGTTTGATGTTGTATCTACATAGTAGGGTAAAATATTGGGATATGCTCTGCAGAGTCCACAGCTGGGACCTGAACCTCTGACTCTTTGCTCCTGGAGGCACTGGCTGTGTATACTGCACGACAGTGTTGCCACACAGGCACAGCAGTCCCTGGGGCTAACTTTACTTCTCCTCAACCATACATTTTCTGTTGCACTGCACACCACATACTGGTACAGGGCATGGCCTAGGTCCACTGCAGGCAGGTGCCATTGCTCCCTCCAGCACGAACACACACCCACCTGCCATGCTGACATGACCATATGCTGTTGGTGCTGGTTGTGCGCTGTCCCAGGTCATCCACTGTGCAGGTAGGCAGGTGCCTAGGGTGTGGTGTCTGGGTTAGGGAGGCATACATGGGGACATCCATACCCCCCCATCACCGCCTACCAACATTATGTCCCTTCCACATGGGGGAAGGATGGCTGGGGGGATGTCCGGTCTGTGCCCTGGCAACTTTTGGCTAGGGTGGTCACGGTATTTGTAGATTGTGTTTGGCTTTGGTCAGCTGCTGTCTTGCTGATTTCCAGTTTCTATGTTCCTATGTGCCACCTAGGTGACAGCCTAGTCCGCCCTGTGCCCCAGCTGCCCCCACTACATGTCCCTCCTGCAGCCCCCTATGCCCCATTTGCAGCATCGCCATAGTGCCCTTTCATACTAGCGCACTCTGCTGTTGCTGCAAATGGGGCACTACTACGCGTATCACCTTTTTCAGGCTCCCTGCCTATGCTGTACATTGTTGACACTGAAATGGTTTCTCTCTCTTGCAAATGTGTGCTAACGCCAGGTTTTCAGTCATGGTAAGATTCAGGCTTTCGGCTCCCCGCATTAGTGTAGAAGGAGCCTCTCCCCGCCCACTCCTCGCCCATTGACCCCTTCTCTCCGCCTTCTCTCCACCCTCTGCAGGACACAATGTGGCCGGTGATGTTCCCATGCATTATGTAACATTAACATTCGTTATTGTAACGTTGGCGCGCGTTAACGTTACATAACGCGCGTTAGTATAGCCTCTGCTACGTTACCGCAGTTTAGTAAACATACCCCTTGGTGTAGAGATTTGAAGGTGGAAAGAATCTCCTCCTCAACTAAAGGCCTTTCTAGAGAGGTTGATTGTTCCTCAGTCAGTACAGGATCTTCCAAATTACCCAGAAAGCCCTGTAACTCACTCTCTGATGGATGCACCTCTGAAGAATATAGTTTCAAATAAAATGATTGAAATTTAGCCACTATATTCTAATCATCAACCCATTTAGCACCGTTCTCCTCAGTTAAGAAAGGAATATGGGAACTACTTTGTTTTTTATTTTAGATACTGAACTAAGAGAGGACCAGATTTGTTATTTCTGCATAATATTAAGCTTTCTGTATAAAGATAGAATCACTGGTCTCATGACTTAATATTTTATTATATATGTATTTTAAGTTTTTGCAAACGTATCAGCACCTCTACCTGGTTATGTTGGACCTTAATCTCCTCTTCTATGTCTTGTAATTTCTGCCTTGTTTCTTTGGCCTTTCGTGCTGAAAAGTCAACATCACCACAAATGGTGGCCTTATATGTGTCAATAACCAAAACTCACACCAGGGGAACCTATCTCTTTAACCCCAAAAAAACCTCAATCTCCAATTTCAAACCAGACAATAAAAAAACTATTTTATCACCTAAAAAATGCTTAACCCACCACTTATTTAATCACTACGATCCCATCTAAAGAGCAGAGAACAAATTAATAGCGGTTGAAAAAGGCCTCAGTAACTTCCAATAATATCCCTCTACATGGCAATGTTTTGCCCGAAGGGGAACATATTGCACCTTACCATCATGGTCCTGAAAAACCTCCCTTTTAAATCATCACTCTACTATTTTTATGCAGCATTTTTTATATATAAAAATGGCAATCTCAAACTATTAAACGACGCTTCTCATACATAGCAGTTTTACAGAAGCGGCAAACTTTAGCCACTACAATGGCTCAAACCCAGGCATTAAGTCTCACACGCTGGTAATTTATTAAGTTTCCTCCAGATATATTTTCATGCCTATTTTAAGCTGTAATGAACCAAGTAAGTTGCTATTAAAATCAATGATTGATTGGTGGACAACACAATGTTTAGGAAAGAAGGAGAAAGCAAACCAGAATATATCCTCCAGAAGGAAGAAGCCTGCACACTAACCTGCCAAAAGCTGGAAGACCGTGCTTCTGGAGAAAAACCTATAGAAATCCTGTTAAACAAAAAGAGCAATTCATCTCCTCTACTTTTGATCAAAAACTATCAGTATAATCCTGTGCTGTAAGGGTTTTGAGTGATAAATCGAAGCGAGCCTACAAGCACGCTGCTTAACAATCAGGGAAAGCTCTCAAGATTCACTTTGGCCTTCAACAGTTTTCTAGGGGAAAAAAATATATATTTTTTTTTAGCTAAACTTCCTTCTTATAAGATGAAATCAATACCCTCAACCATATTTTATCCGATAATTCCTGGGAGGACTTCCATATGCATTCTCTACAAGCCTCTTTCATTAACTTATTTCTCCTAAAGTCTCTGCCAACATTTACACAGTCTAAGATGCTAATGCACATTAAAGATTGCAAGTATTAGGGATATGTTTACTGAAGTGCCCTAGGGAGTACACATTAAGAGGTAAAATGTGTGGGAAGGGAAATGGGGGCATGCATAGCATGTTCCCTGGCAGTTATCATGCTGCAAATTACTCCATAAGAACATAAGAACATAAGACATGCCATACTGGGTCAGTCCGAGGTCCATCAAGCCCAGTATCCTGTTTCCAACAGTGGCCAATCTAGGTTATACGTACCTAGCAATATCCCCAAAAGACACAGGTTCCACAATGCTTGTACTGGGTCAAGCATTGATATCCTGGGTCCCTTTTTAATAGTGGTTTATGGACCTTTCCTCCAGGAACTTGTCCAAACCTTTTTTAAACCCAGCTATACTAACAGCCCTTACTACATCCTCCGGTAACAGATTCCAGCGTTTGATTACACGTTGAGTGAAAAAATATTTTCTCTTATTTGTCTTAAATAGTTTACCCTGTAGCTTCATTACATGTCCCCTAGTCTTTCTATACTCTGATAGAGTAAACAATTGATCCACGTTTATCCGTTCCACTCCATTCATTAATTTATAGACCTCTATCATATCTCCCCTCAGCCGTCTCTTCTCCAGGCTAAAGAGCCCTAACCTTCTTAGCCTCTCTTCATAGGAGTAGCCTTCCATCCCCTTCACCAATTTGGGGGCTCTTCTCTGTACTTTTTCTAATAACGCTATGTCCTTTTTAAGATACGGTGACCAGAATTGCACACAATATTCAAGGTGCGGTCATACCATGGAGCGATACAGAGGCATTATAATATCCTTCGTTTTGTTCTCCATCCCTTTCCTTATGATACCTAGCATTCTATTTGCTTTCTTGGCCGCCGCTGCACACTGGGCGGAGAGTTTTAACATGTTATCCACAATGACTCCTAAATCTTTTTCCTGGGTGGTGGTTTCTAATGTGGAGCCTTGCATCGTGTAACTATAGTGTGGGTTGTTCTTTCCTAGGTGCATAACTTTGCACTTGTCCACATTAAATTTCATCTGCCATTTGGATGCCCAGTCTTCCAATTTATCCAGATCCTCCTGCAGTTTTCCAGAATCCTGTTGGGTTTTAACAACTTTAAACAGTTTTGTGTCATCTGCAAATTTGATAATCTCACTAGTTATTCCCTTTTCCAGGTCATTTATGAATATGTCAAAAAGCAGCGGACCCAGTACAGATCCCTGGGGTACTCCACTATTCACCTTTTTCCATTGGGAATATTGGCCATTTAGCCCTACCCTCTGCTTTCTATCTTTTAACCAGTTCCCGATCCACAATAGTACACTGCCTCCTATCCCATGACTTTTTAGCTTCGCCAAAAGTCTCTGATGGGGGACTTTGTCAAAAGCTTTCTGAAAGTCCAGATACACTATATCAACCGACTCAACTTTGTCTACCTGTTTATGCACACCTTCAAAAAAACATATCAGATTAGTAAGACAAGATCTTCCTTGTCTAAAGCCATGTTGGCTGTCTCCCATTAGGCCATGACTATCTACATGCTGTGTAATTTTGTTCTTTATGATGGTTTCTACCATTTTCCCTGGTACTGACGTCAGGCTCACCGGTCTGTAATTTCCTGGGTCACCCCTGGAACCCTTTTTAAAAATTGGTGTTACGTTGGCGACCCTCCAATCTTCAGGTATTACAGATGATTTTAATGAAAGTTCACAGATTACCAATAGCAGGTCTGCAATCTCATATTTCAGTTCTTTCAACACTCTGGGATGTATACCATCCGGTCCAGGTGATTTGCTACTATTCAGTTTATCAAATAGTTGTAATATATCTTCCCGGTGTAGCGATATTTCTCTCAATTCCTCTGCAGTATCACCTTTAAATACCACTTCAGTCTTGGGTAACATCCCTACATCTTCCTCAGTAAAGACCGAAGCACATCACACTAAATCAGCAGTCACCCATTGAGGCAGTGCTAAGTACACCCATGCTAACTGCAACATTGATGATTATCGTGTACTATTCGCTGCCACACTAACCTGAATGTGTTGTCAATGCCCATTCTCCTCCTCTAACCCACCCAGTCTCCAATCTGCTGCACATTAAGAGGCCAATTCCGAAAAAGTGCACGTCCGAGCAGCGGGCACATCCAAATTGAAACATGCAAGAATAGAAGCTGATTCCACATGCGCAGGGATAGATGCAGCTGCATGCATGGAATCGCTCACATAGACGTGCTAGGCGCAGCCCGTTCACAGCGCTATGTTGTATGAAGATGGGTATACCCTGACAACGGCTTTGTACATCCCCGTGCTCACCATATTCTGAAAAGGTGTAAACCTGCCCGTCTCCACAATATACCCATGAACAGCCACACACCCCTCTTTAAAACATGCTGCTATGATAGGTGGATGCAAGCTAGACAATAGAAGCTAGTCTGTAGCATGCCCAGACCACTACAAAGCAATTGCAGTGCTCAGTAATGTAGCAGGACAACAGGTAAAGAGTGAACCTAATGGCACAAGATTCAGTGCAGCACTACATATATGGCAGTAGATGACCTCCCGATGTATGCACATTGTAAACGTCTCAGGAACATGACCATGCAATACTAAGTAAGGACATGAGACCAGTAGAAAAGGCCCCCCATAGCGAACTGCCCAGACATTTTCCCTGCACTACTAAAGGGCCATTGGAATGATAGCAGTCGGCAGACATGCCCAGAGACACTATTGACTGCTCTCGGGTGAGGAGCAGTAATAGTTCTAAGTCCTACCTTTATTCCACGGTTTTGCAGGTATAACCTGGACATCTGCAGGGCCGACTGCGGATGTACCCAGTGGTGAGCGGAATACACTTTATACGTCTCTGTGGCTGGCCATGCCCCCATTCTGCCCACATTCTGCGATCCCCATTTAAGTGCCATATAAGTGCAGGGATGTGAAGATTCAAAATATGATTCTGCACATTTTCGCTAGATACATGTCTATCCCGCACGTACAGGTGGCTTATTCGTGGTTCAGAATGACCCCCTAAGTGATTAGCATGGAGCTTTTACCACACTGGCTGTTTTAGCATGTAGTAACAGTCACTATGGCATGCTTAGCATGCAGTAAACCCTGCGCTATTAGCGCACTTTAGTAAACATGCCTCATAGTATTTATTAAAGTTCAATTACGCACACTGACCTATTTAGCTTACATTAACACTTGCATTAACATTAACACACTATAGTAAATAGACTCATAACATTGTACACTACCGATGTGATTTAAAAAATGTATAAATCTGTACAATAATTTAAAGAGAGAGCATTTGGTAGGTTGACTGCTTTTATTCCTGCTCTGCTTCTATGGCTACCATTTATAAGTTTCAATACTGCTGCATCATGGTTGAAGCGCCTTGTTGGGAAACCCAGAGAAATGAAAAATAGCATTTTTTCTATTTGAAAATCTGCTCATACCTTGAAAATGTGTGGGACAAGGAGCAAGAGTT
Organism: Ichthyophis bannanicus; assembly: GCA_033557465.1. Classification (NCBI taxonomy): domain Eukaryota; kingdom Metazoa; phylum Chordata; class Amphibia; order Gymnophiona; family Ichthyophiidae; genus Ichthyophis; species Ichthyophis bannanicus. The sequence continues at coordinate 906,289,380 of CM066034.1, forward strand.
TAGTTAGTTTTTGGCTTTTATCCAATTTCAACCTGGGTTGAAGAGAAGGAAAAAAAATAAAAACTCCATGTTTTGTGTGTGTTAATTCAGTTTTATTTCACTTTATTCTCTTTTTCAAGCGACTAGCATTCTCAGGGCCCTATGAATTGAGCATTTTTCTAATAGAATGGGAAAAGCTCCTTACTACAATGCTTCTCAACCCAGCCCTCAGGTGCACCCAGTCAGTTGGTCTTTCAGAATATCCACAATCAATATGCATGAAATAGATTTGCATGCAAATCTCTCATGCATATTCATTATGGCTATCATGAAAACCTGGCTGGGTGGGTGTGCCCCAAGGACTGGGAGAAGAACCACTACTTTTAATACATCAAGCCCTTAATCATCTGCTTCTTTTTCCCCTGCCTCAGGATTTTGTGTCAGGATTGTCTGTGATTCTCAGAGGAAGCATTGATGACAAGCTCAACTGGGCCTTCAACCTCTATGATTTAAACAAAGATGGCTGCATTACTAAAGAGGTATGCATTAAAACAAATAAGAACTAATTATAATAGCTATCACATGGGGCTATATTATATGGAGGGTGCTCTTTTCACTAGAATTATTAAGTGCTTGAAATTGTTGCTTGCATGCTATGGTCACATACCTTGATTGGCACAGTGGCTCTTGTGGCATGTGCTGTATACTGCTATGTAAAAAATCCCTGGTTTGATTCCTGAGTCAGGTCTTTTGCTCTTTAGATTGGCTGGAGTTAGAGATTCTGTAGAGGGTGGGTTCACGGCCCCCAGAGTGGAGAGGGAGTCATGGGCATTGCTCAACAGTGACACCTTCTGGACAAATTCAGATCCCATGACTGCAGGGTTCCAGAAGGACCACTCCAACCCAGGACTTTGCTGCAGTGACCATAATAGGGTAGAGTGATGGAGAAGAGACAAAAATGCATGGATAACTGCAAATTAAAATGTGTGCCACCAGGATCCCAACCTGGCTGTCCAACTGAACAGGAGGCCCAAAAGCACAAGAGGAACCTGCTAGTTTGAGTATCGTTCTTTTTTTTCACGTATTCTCATCGTTCCAGTACAGCTTGCTGGGAATATGAATTTCAGGTTTTGTTGGGTTATGAGTTAAAATAACCTAAGTTTGCTTGCTCCATCCTTATCTCAGAGTAGCTGGTAAATCTGGGAATGTAGCTAAAAGAACAGTTTAGCTAAATGAGAGATCTCTTACTATGGTGGTATTGTGCAGACTTTATGCAGAGGAAATCTGTGCAGTTAGTACTTAAATTGATACGAATCTGTTGTGAGTAGAGACGGGCTCATATGGTTGCAGAAAATTCAGAACAAATGTTAAACTGCAAATTTTTGCCAAAAGATTTAATGGGGAAAGGTTTTTACAAAGAAGACGAAAAATAGCAATATTTACATTTTTACTTAATCAGCCGCTTCCATCCCCATGCAAAAGGAAGTCTGAGGGGACAGAAAAAATGAACAGCATGCAGCACCGGAGGTTTCAGTAAATACTGCAGTGCTGTTTAAAGTCACTGACATCGCCGCAGGCCCCAGAGAGACATTGGGAGTGGGGACAGGAACATGGGAGCTCCAAGAATGAGATTCACCTAGGCTAGGGCACTTCATAGCCATGCACCAGCCCTGCGTCTTCCATGTTCTTCCCAATAAGGAGCTGCATAACATATCTTGAGCTCTGCTCAGCCCATGGTCCATATCTCTGAGCATCCTTGTTGGTTTCTGCTTTGGCCTTGGAGCAAGGTTCTTGAAACAGGTGAACTGAAACGTGAAAGAGCATCAGCAATTTTGTTTGGTTTTGCCTGGCACGTGTTTCACAGTAATAAATGCATTCAACTCAAGGCTTATTAATACCCTGTTCCTGATGAGGGCCATGAGCCTCTCTGGCTTCACTGTTTGTCTCTTTATAGCATATACTACTACTCCATTGTCTGTCCTGAATGCTATTCTTTTGTTCTCAAAGTCAGATGTCCACAGCAACAGTACCGCTATGATGGGAAACATGTCCACAAATGTGATGTCTTTTGTTACTGCTTTCTTGTGCCATTCTGCTGTCCAGTTTTCCCTGCACCGCCTCGTAGATACCGAAGCCTGTATTACACTGCAGCATCCATAAACAGCTCCGTCTCTTTGTTAGTGATTAGTCTCTCCCTCCATATATTTTCTTTCCGTTGTATTTTTCCAGGAACTATTCCCAAACTTTCAAATCCTCCTTGATATTCTTGTTAACCCTGCTGAAGCGATAGCTTGTGTTAATGCCATTAGTCACACTGGCTAGCCTCCTCATAAAAGCCCTTCCCGTAGACATTCCTCTGCAGGTGAAATGAGATGCCCCATAAGTGATCAATCTGTCTTAGGATAACTTCCTTAACCCTTCTTGTGAGCCGCATCCTTCAGTGTTCTAGTTTTGCAGGTGACCGTTTCTATCATGTCAGTCTCCATCCCCAAGAAAGACAGCATCTGATTAGAGCACTCTGTCTTATTTTTTGCCAGGGGTACTCCGATTTCTATAGGCTTCACTTGGAACTGTAACAAGTTTTTATTACATGACTGTCTGTCCCTATGTATTATTAAGACGTCATCAAGGCAATGTAATACTTACTGTATCTTACCATTCCCAACTGTCCAATAGAAGAATGTGCTGAATTTCTCAAAGAAAGTACAGGATACCAAACAGTCCATGGGCAAACATTTGTCAACATAATATAAACCTTGAAATTTAAAACCCAACAGGTGGCAACTATTAGAGTGCATGGCAATAACCTAAATGCCAATTCAGTGTCCGTTTTTGCCAGCTTACTACATACAGCCTTGGCTGGGGTAGGGTTGGTGGAGAGGATAGGGGCAGTGCTGGGGGGAAAGGGTCTGGGTGGGGGGGAGATGGGGGGGGGGGAACGGGGGGCGATCGGAGGTGGGGGGGAGGGAGAGGGGGGAGGATAGGAGATCATGACGCTGTAATTAGGGAAGTGCAAGGGATACCCGGGGCATTGGAACAGTTGCATGGGGAGGAAGTGGGTGGGGGATACTCCACTGTCCTGGGCGGGGGATGGCCTTTGGCAGCAAACATAGTGGGATTAGGAATTTTCGGAGGGGGGGGCTCTAGGCTGGGGGGGCCCCTTCAGAGTAGCTCATTTACCGGACTGTTTTTGGCTTCATGGCTCCCTCTCTTACTATGGCTGATGACACCCGAGTGATCTCGTGGAATGTTCATAACGTGTTCAATGTAATGTTCATAACAATGTAATGTTCATAACAATGTTCATAACGTGTTCAATGTAACAAAACGTGTATATAGTTAACACAAGTTCCATGTAAAATATACAGATGTATATTGATTTTTGTTCAATGTGAACCGCCCCTGATCTCTGGAAGGGGCGGTATATAAAAAACTGTTAAATAAATAAATAAATAAATACAGCACCTGGTCTAGTGAGGAGTAATTGACGGAGCAAAGGGACTGTTCCATAAATTTCTTCACAGAGTGCCTTTCAGGGTAAGATAGGTGATAAATAAGCTTAAATTCCTCTTGTTTTTTGTAGACTAGACCCAAGGGGAAGATTCTAAGATTATGTACTGTTTGTTTTCAAACAGCCCTGCTACGCTGCCCAACACTACTTCTTTTTCTATTTTATTTTGTTTTTTGCCTCTCCAGTGCCGATTTTAAGTCACCCAATGATCTGGATCCCAGGGGACCATTTAAGAGCCACATTACTTCCAGCCAATTATAGATTTTTAACTTATATCTCGGTGCTTCTATTTTAATATGGGGGCACTGGACAGGAGAGGGGAATTAGGAAGGAGAGGATAAAAATAGACGAAGGAGATTATAAACTGCTGAGGTGATCTCCAAAAGCTTGGTTGAAAAAATGAATTTATTGTATCTGTAGTTGGATTCTGAATGAAGATGGTCTGGGAGGGAGTTCCATAGGGAAGGGGCAAGGAAGTAGAAAGCAGATTGATGAATAGGGACATGTCAGGTACAGAGGGGTGGTGATGGATGCTATCAGTCCAGAACAGGTGGGACAAATAGAGGAAGAGGTAAGGTGGGTTGAGAGAGAATAAGGAAGGCCAGTGCAGAAGGCTTTGTGAGAACCTTAAATTTGATCCAATAAGTGACAAGCAGCTAGTGATGGTCATACTTCCGGGAGCCATGAATGAGTTTCAAGGTAGTGTTTTTAACATTTTGAAAGTGCTTAAGGGAGTGAACTGCCACCACATTACCATAGTTGAAATGAGAGAGTATAAGTATTTCATGCTCTTGTGTGTCAACTTTACTGACATGCTTCTCTAACCTTTTAAAATACTTGTTTTGTGGGTACACTTCCCCACATATGCCACATTTGTGTTTATATTTGCAGCAGTTTTGAAACCTGCTCATCCTGTTAAAGAGTTTACCTATCCCCCCTCCTGACATTTGGTTGTGTTGTCCCCATACTAACCACTTCCCCTGTCCCTTCTCATGCATACATCTGAAAGGATTGGTTATAGTATGGTGCTGTATTGGTTACATTCTATCTCCAGGAACAAGCAGGAATGAGTCTTCACATATGGGGTTCGTCGGCGCCGACGGAGCCTGCACGGGAATGCTCCCCAGCATCCAATCAGAAGGCTTTTGGGAGCATCCCTCGTGCCTGCGCGGTAGCTTCCCGCCCTTCCCACTGCCTCTCCCCAGTTTTCATTTTTCCGCGGAGCCGACAGGATGTACCTCCTGTCACCGCAGAAACTTTTCTTCTTTTTTCTTGTTTCCTGTGGTCGCGTTTTTTTTCCCGCTGACTCTGGCACCGCTGGTGCCTCCCTTTTTTCCTTATTTTTTGTTTTCCTTTATTCCCTTCAAGGAGCATCCTCCTCGTGTTATTCTGAGGCCTACCGGGCTTTCCAGCATGGAGCCTTCTTCCCCTAAGAAGTGCCCCCACTGTGGAGACGTCTTCTTCTTCGACGCCAACGCCTGGTGTCTCTCCTGTTTGGGCCCTGACCCCTTCTCCCCCGGTTCCCCGGGCTTCAGCGTCGAGAGAAGACCCTCCCTGTTTCGAGTGTCCCTCGATGACGTCTTTCCCTCTGAGGTGCGGTCGTCGGCTTTCTCTCCTCGCCAGGATCAGGTAACCCAACAACAGTCTGTTAAGACTAACCGAGCCTTGAGGGGTGAGTCTCATGCACTGCATGACGACGGCTCCGTCCTTCCCCTCCAGTCCCTTACACCCCGGAGGGAATCTTCGGGCTCCAGAGCCTCCACGGGGTTTCGGGTTGTTCCTGAGGTTCGCTCCTCACAGAACATTCCCAAGCCATGCCCGAGGGTGGCACCCGCTTCGAGCGGTGCAGATCCCTCAGCATCGGCGCCGGCGTCGAGTGTTCCACTCTTCGCCAGGGACTGTCAGCTGGTGTCCTTGGTGCCTTCGGGGCCGATCGACTCGACCCAGTCTGGCTCTTCACTGTCCAGTTCATGCTCCCCAGAAAGGGCAGCAATCTAGACAACAAAGAAAGCCGCAAGCTCAAAGAGCTCCACCTGCTCAGCAAGTACAGCCTCCGCAGGGGCTTTGACTTCTACCTAGAGAACTTAACCATTTTGCCTCTGAAAGGTCCAGAGCCCTTGACCATTCCGGGCAAATTATGCCATTTTGTCAAAAGATGGCAACAAATAACATCAGAAAACTGGACTCTGTCCATTGTAGGACAGGGGTACAAACTTCACTTTCTCAGCATGCCCCCGCCTACAGTCATAAATTCTCAAGGCCCTGTCACTGACATTCTGTGTCAGGAGGTCTCCTCACTTCTTGCTCAAGGAGCAATAGAAGAGGTACCCATATCCCAACGGGGGAGGGAGTTCTACTCCCCCTATTTTCTTATCCCAAAGAAGACAGGGGGATACAGACCTATCCTGGACCTCAGAGAATTGAACAAATATCTGTTCCGAGAAAAGTTCAAGATGATATCCCTTGGAACACTTTTACCATACCTTCAGAATCAGGATTGGTTATGTTCTCTAGATCTAAGAGATGCGTACACGCATATCCTCATCCATGTAAATCACAGGAAGTACCTTTGATTTCTCTTTCAAGGAAACCATTTCCAATACAGAGTCCTTCCATTCGGGCTGGCCTCTGCCCCAAGAGTCTTCACAAAATGCATGGATGTAGTAGCAGCATTCCTGAGAACTCTGGGGACATTCGTCTTCCCCTACTTAGACGACTGGCTCATCAGAGCCCCAACAGCTCCAGAAACAGAACGAGCTGTTTCTTGTGCCATGAGAATTCTCCAATATTTGGGTCTGGTAATCAACCACCCAAAATCTCATCTCACCCCTTCTCAATCCCTAGAGTTCATAGGGGCTTGCTTAGACACACAGCAATCAAAGGCATTCCTGCCACAGCCGCGCTGTCTACGAATAATAGAATTGGCTTCCCAAGCAGTAAAGAAAACCCTCCTGACTGCTCAGGAAATGCTTCAACTGCTGGGGCATATGGCATCCACTGTGCATGTGGTCCCTTATGCCCGCCTACACATGCGAGCGGCTCAGTGGACCCTCTCTTTGCAGTGGACACAAGCCACAGGTTGCTTAACAGACAAAATCAAGAATTCGACATGTCTCATTTTGTCCCTGTAGTGGTGGCAGTCCCTCAAAAACCTCCTGGTAGGTTCCCCCTTCCAGCAACCACTGCCCCAAATCACCTTGATGACAGATGCGTCCAAGCTGGGTTGGGGAGCCCACTTGCACGATCTTTCCACTCAGGGTCTCTGGACCTCACAAGAGGCCTCTCTTCAAATAAACCTCTTAGAGCTAAGAGCCATTTACAATGTATAATAGCATTTCAGGCCCAGCTCAGTCAAAAAACAGTTCTGGTCCAAACCGACAATCAGGTTGCCATGTTTTACATAAACAAACAAGGCGGAACGGGCTCTCTGTCGCTATGCAATGAAGCTTTGCGACTATAGGCCCTCGCCAAAGAGCTCCAAATTCACCTTCTCACGGTATACCTTCCAGGCATTCAAAACTTGTGGGCAGACAAGCTCAGTCGAATACTGCTGCCACACTAGTGGTCTCTCCAGTCAGACCAACTGGCTCGAGTGTTCCAAACCTGGGGAACACCAGATATAGACCTCTTTGCAAGTCCACAGAATGCCAAACTTCCCCGGTTCTATTCCAGAATTCTGGCTCAATACTGTCTAGCAAACGATGCTTTCCAGCTCCATTGGAGTTAGGACTTCCTCTATGCCTTCCCACCCTTTCCCCTAATTCCCAAAACTCTTTTCAAGCTTCAGAGAGACAGGGGTTATATGATTCTCATAGCTCCACGTTGGCCAAGGCAATTGTGGTACCCTCTGCTTCTGCGTCTCTCTCAAGCAACTCCTCTAGAGTTGGGATATGCTCCAGATCTCCTTTCTCAGAAGAACGGGAAGCTTCTGCATCCCAATCCTCAGTCCCTGCACCTCTGGGCCTGGCTGCTGAAGGCATAGAACTTTTAGATATCCACCTCTCTCAGCAAGTGAAGGATATCCTTCAGGCTTCGAGAAAACCTTCCACAAGGCATTCCTACGCTTTGAAATGGAAAAGGTTTTCTATATGGTGTTCAAAAAGGGGGCTTAACCCCTTTTCTGTGCCCATGGAGTCACTTCTGGAGTATCTCCTCCATCTTTCAAATTCTGGTCTTAAGACAAATTCAGTGCGAGTCCATCTCAGTGCTATTGCAGCTTTTCACAAGCCCTAAGATGGACAACCAATCTCCTCATTCACTTGTGTCAAGATTCTTGAGAGGTCTACTATTGACAAAGCCCCCCATAAAGCCGCCACCTGTGGCATGGGGCCTGAATCTTGTTCTTGGGCAGCTTATGAAGCTGCCTTTTGAACCTTTAGTCACTACAACTTTAAAATTCTTTTCCTGGAAGGTCATTTTCCTAATTGCAATAACTTCTGCTAGGCACATTAGTGAACTGCAAGCTTTAGTGGCTGACCCTCCTTATACAAGGTTCCACCATGATAAAGTAGTCCTCAGGACTCATCCACACTTTATGCCAAAGGTGGTTTCGTCTTTTCATTTAAACCAGTCGGTTTACCTTCCTGTATTCTTCCCTAGGCCTCACACCTCCAGTGCAGAAAGGAACTTCATACCTTAGATTGTAAAAGAGCTTTAGCCTTTTACCTTCAAAGATCTGAACAAAATAGGAAGTCTTCTCAACTCTTCGTTGCTTTTCATTCTAGCCATTTGGGACTTCCAGTTTCCAAACGAACCCTATCTAAGTGGATTGCAAACTGCATATCCTTCACATATGACAGTAAAGGTCTTTCCCTCGAGGGCCATGTTACAACTCATAATGTCAGAGCAATGGCAGCCTCGGTTGCTAATCTCTGCTCTGTGTCTATAGATGATATCTGTAGAGTGGCTACTTGGGCTTCGGTACATATCTTCACAGCCCACTACTGTCTGAACAAGGACTCCCGTCGGGATGCCTCGTTTGGCCAAGCTGTCCTACAGCATCTCTTTCAGACTTAATGCAACTCTTACCCTCCATCCCGATAGGATACCAGGGATCCATGGGAGGAAGTATGACCCTGTTCACTTGGGTTCACAGCTCGCTGGGGTCATTCCTCTGGCATCTTTCAGCTGGGGAGTCCCCATATGTGATGACTACATTCCTGCTTGTTCCTGGAGATAGCGTAGTTACTCACCTGTAACAGGTGATCTCCGGGAACAGCAGGAATTAAGTCTTCACAACCCACCCACCTCCCCTAGGAGTTGTCTCTCTCTGTCTCTCTCTCTCTCTCTGTCTCTCTCCTTGGCTCAGCTTTAAACTCAACTGAAGTGAGAGAGGCAGTGAGGCGGGAAGGCAGCACGCATGCACTGTGGGATGCTCCCAAAAGCTTTCTTTTTGAATGCTGGGGAACGTTCCCGCGGAGGCTCCTTCGGTACCGACGATACCCATATGTGAAGACTTAATTCCTGCTGTTCCCAGAGATCACCTGTTATGGCTTTATCTGCCATCATTTTTCCTATATTTCTATGTTTCTCTTTTGAATCCTTGAAGGAAATAGGCAAGCCTAAGGTCTGTAAGTCCTGTTCACTAAGAGGCAGATTCCATAACATGCACATCTTGCCTGCAGACACATCTAAATTGAAAATGGACCCCGTTTCAACCTAATTCCGCATCCGCATGCATACATTAAGCTCCGGAATCGAGGAGGTAGATGTGTCTGGCATGGCATGGGCAAAGCACTATTCAGCCGAATATTATTGGACAAGCGTAAACATTTTGGATGATCCTGCGCCCACCGTATTCTGAAAGTTCTACGTTTTGGATCCTGCCCATCTCCACGATGTACCTGCGGATGCCACGCCTCCTCCAAAAAATGTGCATCTCCTAAGCTGCTCTTTACACTGACAATAGTTTGCTGATGCAAACTAGACATAAATACCAATGAGAAATGACTGTTGCTGCAACCTAGACCATATACCAGTCCCCTTCAGGCCCTGAAAAGTGCTAGGTAATCCCAGTGCACCCTAATATGGTATAAGAGAATGTAAATATGAACATTTATGTCAGGAAATACCTTGCAGCAAATGGTACTTGGCATTATAAAACGGCCCCAGTGATCATCTCTACAAACACCCTTTAAACTGCTAAGGATGGACCCTTACCAAGTGCACAAAACCCAAAACTAACGTTGCTGTTCCCCAAAGGATGCATAATATTACTGAGCAACAACTGTATCCCCTTTACTTGCCTATGGCCTATATGTGCACTCATTCTGCTGCTCCACACCACCTTTCCTCTCTTATTTCTCCTTACACCTCTCCTCGGGAACTCCACTCTTCTGGCAGATCACTTCTATCTGTGCCCTTCTCTTCCATTGCCAAATCCAGACATCACTCCTTTCACCTTACTGCTCCCTGTGCCTTGCACAAACCACCTGAGTCTCTGTCAGGCCTTTTCTCTGACCTTTCTGAAATCCAGGCTGAGTACTCACCTCTTCGTTGACACTTTTGGATCTGATCTGCCTAATCTCCCTTGTGTTTCCTTACCATTTCCCCTGGATGTATCCTTTCTGCAGCTGCTATGTTGTCTTTCTTGATTAGATTGTAAGCTCTGCTGAGCAGGAACCATCTTTTATGTGTATCTTTGCAGCACTGCATATGCCTTATAGTGCTATACAAATGATCAGTAGTAGTAATAGTAGTAGTAATATGGCCTTCTGGCTATGGCATCTGATTCCCACATATCTGGGTACTGGCATTTCTCACAGCAACAACACCTGTCCCATCATGGCGTATGTTAGTCTGTATACATCCACTATCTGTAGGGCAACCTTGTCTGCCTTCCCGGCTTTATGGCACTGCTCCCCTGGTCAGGCCTATGTGGGCATGAGAGGAGGGTTTCCTGTGCCATCATATCCAGTAGCCAGCGTCCAGATATATCACCACTCTCACAGCTTGCATAGATCCTGGACTGGGGAAGGATGTAGGCCTCATGGCACATTCTGGGGGATGTTGGCACAACATCAGTCATGTCTCCCAGTACCTGGCACAGATGATGTATTGCTGCCCTATCATACTGGCACCTGGCAACACTGCAGTCATCCATATGGTCCAAGTACCAGCCAGCCATTCATGGACTCCCTGAATTTAGATCAGCACACCAGATCCTCCTATGCTACCTCAAAACTGCACACTCTGCTTGCAGTCACAAAAGACATCATTCTGCCAAACCGAACCTATAATTAACAGCTGCTATATCATAATGGCATGATGCCCCAGGACTACACATATGATCTCCCTTTCTCACTCCAACATGATTTCTTTCCAGACTCATTCACATACTATTCTTACATCAGCAGTCCCAGTTTTCAGAACACAGGATTTGTTAGGGTCCCCTGGATAGCTCTTTCAGCACAAACATCACGTTTCAGTATAGCCTGAATAAAGACTATTGCTCTTCTTACTATTTCTGTAAGGGTGTTTATAAATGTTTCTTTACCTTACAACATTCCCTCACCTCTGCTTTCTGTTCTTTATAACTGCATCTTGTGTTTTTCCACACTACAGTCACACCAGTTAAGCACATACTTATCACAATCATTCTTCAATATGGGCCAGATTGCAAAGCACAGCAGAATATTTTCTAAGTCCTGGCCTTATTCCATGTTTCAGCAGGAATAATGAGGACGTCCACAGGGATATCACAGAACATACACTGGCCTTTCGGGAATATGTTATGCACATCTCTGCAGCTGACTATGCCCCTGTTCCACCCCTTCTGGGCACGTTCTGAAATTCCTGTGTTAGCGAGATAAACGCCAATAGGGACTATGTATCAGAATATGTTTGTTGACGTTTTCAGCAAATAAACATCCTCGGCGCATGTACAAACGTATTCGGTTTCTGGAATGACCTCTTAAGAGTGGTGTTTCAGTTTTTGTTTTAAGAAGTGGTGATACTCCTGCTAATTTCTCATGGTCAAACAAGAGACATTGCAGAGCTGCTGAGACTGAACTGATGAACTCCCCCAAGACCTCTAGAAATGTGTGCAGACCTCTCTACATGATCAGAGAAGGCCCAGTGACATCCTCATGTGGACAAGCTGCCTGGGTCTCCAGTTTGGATATTAGGGCATGGAAGCATGCTGCTCCATGGATCACAGCCATTGCCCTATTTTTGCTTTACTCATGCTTCTTGTTATCTTGTTGTGCTGTTGCGTCCATATTTGACCCCAGACTGCTCACATAATATCCTTATATACCTGGTGTCTCCAATGCTGCTGGTGTTTTGCCTTACTACTGCACTTATTCCTCCTTCCTTCATCTAAAGAATTGTTTCTTTCTCGTCTGAGGCCACTAATCCCTTCTACTGCAATATTTTGTCTTTCTTTGTTCTGTGTGATCTTCTTCCTATGTGCCAGTTCCAAGCAGGCTGTCTTGTTGATGAATATTCTTTCTGCCTATCTTTGCGCCGTTTTGATGCTTTTGCTTTTCCGGTATGTTCTTCTCATTTCTGTTTCTTTTCCCACTGTTGTCTTCTGTGTTTTCTTTTCCATATGCCGTTCTGCTTATTCTACTTTATCAGTCTTTAATCCTCCTTTGCTAGTGTCACCGTGCCGTTGCTCTGCTGCTCAGGTTATCAATGTTTAATCAGCGCTGCCATGGCTTTGCCTTCTTATGTTTGCTGTTGCTTCTCCTCAAGGGGCCTTTGCCGTGTGCTCAGCTGCTCTTGGTTTGATGACTGACACTGTCATTCTCAGATGCTGATGCATTCATTTCTTATGATGTCACAATGATGTTATTAGCTCCCCCATATTTGCTGATGCACTGGGAGAGCCTCCAGTGCCGACTGATGACATTTCTGCTGAATCAATGGCATGTGGAGCTAATATTGATAGCAGCTTCCTTGCCATGTCCACTACTATGTGGCCTTGATGTTCCAGGGAACCCGCTGTGGTAATGATTCCAACCTTGCCCGCACTGACCCAGTCCAGTTATAGCAATGTGTGAAGAGACACACCTCTATCCTGACCAACTCTAGCTATTTCAGTAAAGTGAGTGTGGGGGAGGGGAAGCGAATCTTGATTCATAACAATAAATGCACTTTCGATGAATGACCAGCCATGTATGTCTTCTGCCCCGTGCTTCTGTCCTGTTGTCTTTTACCACATCAGCCACCTGACCATAGCACTATTTCTCCCAGTCGAGCCTGTTTGATTCCCATTCATAGAGCACTGTCTTTTAAATTTACCCTCCAATTGTTCTTATTCTCCGCACTCTCATCTTTCCAACACTGCTTGCTCTTCTTAACGCTTTAGAATCGCCAGCAACACCCATCCATCCAAATTTCTCTTTCGCCACCACTGAATTACTTCACTTCCTCTGTTCCTTCCCCTTATATCCCCTATGCTATCCACTGCTGTATTGCATCCTGTCTTTTGTTGCTCCCTGTCTTCTTGCGCTCTGCCGGGATCTTTCCCTAATGTTTTCCTATCTGCCAGAAGTTTTCCTTCTCCTGACCGGGCAGTGGCCATGTTATGTGGCCACTTTATGTGGCTCCTTATAAAATTAGGTGCCATCATGTGTTTTCCATGACATACATATGCGGATGGGAAGTTATGTGCGCGCGATAGGCAGTCACTATCCTGTGAGCACACACGTAAATCCTATTGTGTGTGCTTTCAGATTGGATGTACACAGGGACGGAGCATTGACAAGGCCTAAATTTACACGCATAAGTTATAAAATATTTTAACTTACATTACTAAATGATGTAGACAGGAGCATTTATATCTGCTCTAGAGCAGGAGTAACTACTGCAACTAGATAAAGGTGCATCATTGCGCCCCTGTTTTCTAAAATACAGTACGTGCATACTGCAGTTTATAAAATAGGTCCCACATAGTCGCATGGTAACACACTAACTGTGCAGGAGATTATAAAATTGCCCTCTAAATGCCTAGCCTCACCTAAATGGCATCTTAAAAGCCGCAGTCTTCAAGTGAAATAGTAACACATATTAGAAACTTAGTGGAATGGAAGGAAAGGAGAGCATGTATCACTCTGCAAATGATATTTTTTATTTAATTTTTGCAGTATTTATACAAGCAAACAAAATAGGAAAATACAAGTTCCAGAAGAAAAATAAATCAACCAAGTGACTTTAACAAAGGCATATCCTATATAAAAGAAAAAAAATACAACCTGCAATAAAGTCCACATCTCGAGGGAGCAAAACCACGATGGGTGCAGAAACATTTAATAATATCATAGACATACTTCTCCAACTGAAATTTGGAAATGAGGAAACAAGTAAACCAAAGAAATGGACGGGCTCGGGCCAGGCATTACTTGCTAGATAAAAAGTTCTCCAAAAGCAAAGGATCAGTATAAACATACTTTGTCCCATCAAACGACAACAGACATTTACAAGGGAAACGGAGGAAGAAAGTCCCCCCTGCAGCCAAAACTTTAGGCTTCAGCTGCAGGAAGGACGTCCTCCTCAACTGAGCATAACATGACACATCCAGGAAAGCTGCTGTTTTCTGTCCGCAAAAGGGAATCTCTCTTTGCCGGAAATAAGCTTTTAAAAAGGAAATTTTGTCCACCTCTGAGGCGAAGGTTATGAGCAGGGTGGCACGGAAGGTAATCACATCATCAGAAATTTCAAGGAAATTAATCAAATCAAGTTCTGATGTCTCTCCATTATGTGTCACTCCGCAAGCCATAGCCCCAGGGTATGATGAAAGATAATAAATACAAGTAACTATGATCTTTCCTGGCTCAGAAAACAAAAGAACTTCTTTACAATATTTATAAAATAATATTAACAGAGACAACAACCAACACTGAGGAAAATGTAACAATCTTATGTTTTTCGCTCGCATAGTATTCTCTAACATTTCTAAATGCTGATACATTACATAAGAATCTTTTATACCCAGTGCCCCAGCAGACTGAAGCGAACCTACTTGCCCCTCCAACCTTTCTAGTTGCTGGGCAGTTAATCCAAATTGCTCATCCATAACTTGGGTCTTGTGAACTACTTGCTCAGAAAAGTTAATAGTTTGTTCCATGAAACCTTAGAATAATAAATTAGGGGTATGTTTACTAAAGCATCTTAGGGGTATGTTTACTAAACGGCGCACTTGTGCGGGGCGCACCTGAGCGCCCTAAAATGATGCATTTAAGTGTTCTTAAGTGCCCTGTACATGTGCGTGTCACATTAACGGGCGCCGCACACGTGCACCGAAAACGCGCACGTTTGCGGGGCGCTCATGTGCGATAGAGGCGTGGAAAGGCGAAATGAGGGCGGAGGAAGGCCCCCGAGGGGTGGAGAGACGGGGTCAATGGGTGGAATGTGGGAGGGGAGAGACTCCCCGCACAGGAGCGTGCCCGAATTTACAAGGAAAAAATACCGCAAGTGAAACACTCGCGGTAGAGCGCATTTAAAGGGAAGAGAAACCATTTACGTCAGCAATGTACAGCAAAATCGGGGAAACCTAAAACACGTGAGCAGTGTGATACATGTGCACAGAACAAAATAGCAAATATGATATGAAAATGACCACAACAAATTCTAAGAAAATTATAATCCAGCTGGGCAACAGTAATATTAATGGGCAACCATACAAAACACTCCCAGGAAAGCTCCAAAAAAAAGAAATGATTTTTGGAAGGGTCTACGCTCCGTAGACTCATTCAAAAGCACTGCATTTTAATGGAGCTTTCCTGGGAGTGTTTTCCAGGTTGCCCATTGATATCACTGTTGCGCAGCTTGGTTATGGTTTTCTTCCCCTTTTTTGGAGGGCATTTGTGAAGTTTATTTGCACCTTTGTCCCCATACAAGGTCAATGAGCCCACAGTACAATTGTGAAGAGCAGGCCAGGTATCACATCTCCAGAGACTGCACTGTTTCTGTGGCCACAGTGTGGTGCAGCAGACACAGCCAGTACCTGTAGGACCAGAGGACCACAGGCTCAAAGCCCAGCTGGGGCTCCTGCCAACCCAGTCCCCATCATGTTACCCACCACCAAACAGTGAGAATACAGACACTCTTTTATTGCAGAGAACATAAGCATGGTCCCAACACCTATATTTTACCCTACACCGCACACAAACCATAACAATGGGCATTGCCTACAGCCGAGTCCCCTAAAGTCAGTACTGGAGTGCCACAACTCACTCAGGTCATATGTTTTTCCCAGATAGGAACATGTCTGCATGTTTGCGGAAGGGTACAGGTGGCGGAGGGGGCAGTGGCTGCAAACCACAGCAGACAGTGGCCTAGGCCTGTGCAGGCTGGCACCGTCCACCGCAACAGACAGGCTCTGTCAGATGTACAGTCATGTACTCCCCAGGGAACACAGTATATCTGTGGCAACACGGTGGTGCAGTGCACACAGACAGTGTGTGCAGGAACAGATGGTCACAGGTTCAAAGCCCAGCTGGGGCTGCTGCCAATCCAGTCCACATATTTTTCCTACAACTAAACCATGATAGTAAGGACAAAACTGTATAGCTAGGAACATATGCATGATTAATACGCCTATATTTTGCCACAGCACTCACAGACACCATAAACAGGCGCATTACCTGGAGCAGAGTCTCCCAAATGCAGTCCTGGAGGGCCCCACACCATTCAGGTTCCATGCTGCCTCTAACAAAGATGCCTGTGCTGCATAGCTATGCACCACCCCCATGGTATGCAGATGTAGCTCATGCATATTTATGAGGGATAGCATGAAAACCAGAACAGTGTGTGGAACACCAGGACTGGATTTGGGGAACTCTGCCGTAAAGCAGCAGCCAACAGGGCCAGACACCCCCCCCACAGGCCCCATTGGCCAATGCCTCCTGGAGAGGCAGGACATTGGGCCCTGCCTGTATCTCCCAATACTAACAGTTGCATACCTCAGCACTGCCACCCTACACCTGGGTATACGGTACACAGCTATCAAGCGTTTCCCATTATAACTGGAAGATCTCCAGTCCTACGTAAAGCACAGTTTGCTCATTCAGCTCCACCATAACACTCAAACAGATGTCTGCAGTGTGCGCTGCAGGTCTGGTCTCTGACAGTGTTTACCACCCTGGGATGTGACCCCCAACAGTAATGCGTACCATATCCATGCATGTACTGTGTCCAGGACTGGTGTGGTGGGTATGGCTGCTGAACCCCTCTATAGTAGCACAAAGCTGGCATAGGTGTGGGGGTGGCTGTCTGTCCATCCAGTGTGTGGTGGCTGCAAACACCTTCCACAGCCCACACTGCCAGCAATGTTGCCAGTATTGTGCTGGCAATGTGCATAATGAGGAGCAAGGTACCATGGGTATAGGCCGGACAGGGTGGCCTGGCCAGGGTGCATCTGCACAGGGCATAGGGCACTGACTGGGACATTGTAGTGCTCGGCCACCACCGACACAGACAGGGTGACCTCAGTATGTCCTGCTGAGAGATCACTCTCACCCTGACTGTGCAGTGACCACAGCATGGCTAGGCACCACCATAGTGCTATATAGTATTTCTCTCATGTGATAGATATGGGTTTCCATTTGGGGCCCAGTCACTGATTCATCTGCTTGCTGTGTATGCTGACAGCTTAGTTCTGGGTGCATGCATCTCCACTGGGAACATGCACTATGGTCTAACTAGCAGACTGTTTGTAGCTGGTATGTGTCTTGCTGGAGTGGCTTGTAGGGTGCAGTGGCTGTTGGCTTGCTGCAGGGGAATAGCTTACCATATCCTGGTCTTATGTCTGTCTGCTATTGTGGTATGGCTGTGTATAAGAGCTGCACTGACTGCTGTGGGGGTGGTCTTCAGCAGGACTGGGGTTGATGTTGCCCTCTACTGCCACCTTTGCAGGGAGGTAGAGTGTGGATCTATTGATGGGGGACCATGTTTGCCGCAAAGCAAAGCTGATGCCACAGCCAGCCTTACGTATTAGGCACACTGGGGAGCAAACTCATGACCCCTGTATCAGCAGTCAGTGCCTTAACCATTGTGCTCCACTGCTGCTCTCCCTTGCATGTCAACGCACCTACCTATGCTTTTCATTCCTTAAACTGCACAGTGCTGCCATCGAAAACAGTACTCTGACCTTGCGGTACCTCATACGACACCCTCTACAGCGCCCTGTGAGCAACATTCTAGGGTGCCGTGGCAGACAGTGCACTTTACAATGTGCCTTATGGGGCGCATTATGTTCACACGCTTTAAGGGTGCGTTTGCTAGTACTGTAAATTAAAATAAACATAAATTGACTCCCTAAGCAACCTTCCCCATAATACGTAATGCTTCAGCTAGCCCTGTTCATTGGGCACTGTGAGGAATTGAACCCTTGCTCACTGTACCATTGGTCAGTGACATAACCATTGTGCTGTGGTTCTATTCCTGTGTTTGCACATCAGCGCGCCGCCTTATGCCTCCTCTTATTAAATAGCCTCCTTAAGCAATAGCCTAATGCCTATCTGCGCGCCGCCTTATGCCGCCCATTATTTGTATGCCTCCTAAAATATCACCTCACCAAGCCCTGTTCATTGAGCACAGTGGGGGATCGAACCCTTGATCCCTGCACCATTGGTACGTGCCTTAACCATTGCACTGTGGCTCTGTGTTTCTGTTTGCACATCAGCGCCCCACTTATACCTTCCAGTATGCAATTGCCGCCGAAACCGGCGCACCGCCTTATGCCGCCCAGTAGTAATATGCTGCCAGAAACATCAGCGCGCCGCTTTATGCCGCCCAGTATTAATATGCCGCATAAAAACATCAGCGCGCCGCCTTATGCCGTCCAGTATTGATGTGCCGCCAAAAAAAATCAGTGTGCTGCTTTATTCAGCCCAGTATTTCTCTGCCTCAGCAAGCCATTGAGCATTGTGGGGGTTCAAACCCCTGATCCCCGCACCATTGGTCAGTGCTTTAACCATTGTGCTGTGGCTCTGTTCTTCTGTTTGCAGATCAGCGCGACACATATGCCTCCCGTTCAGCTCTCAGTTGCGGTAAGGTGCGGGGCGCACACGGGTGCCGCGCACCTTAGCGCATCTGTCAATCACGGCTTTTCTTCTTCAGGACGGAACGCCCACTCCTTATACGGCACACGCACTCTACCGCGGCCCACACTTTACTGGCCTTTTAGTAAACATACCCCTTAATGTTACCAGTGTTAGCTCCAGTGATAATGTGACGAATGCCATAAAAGGAATGGCATGTTTATGTTATCTGCAATAAAGGTTCCATCTTTATTACCACAGTTTAGTACTAGGTAAAATATGGGGACTGGGTTGGCAGGAGCCACAGCTGGGACTTGAACTTATGACTGTTTGCTCATGAGCACACTGGCTGTATGTACTGCACCACACTGTTGCTGCTGGGGCAGTTCATTCCCTGGGGATACCATGACTGTTCGTCAGACAGACCCTGTTGCAGTGCACGGCACCCACTTAAACGGGGCTAGGCCATGGTCTGCTGTGAGCAGATGCCACTACCCCCTCCACCACCAGCACCCCTCCGCCACCATGCTGCCATGCCATTATGCCGGTGGTACTGGTGGTACGCAGTCCCAGGCCATCCAGTATGCCGGTAGGCAGATGCCTATGGTGTGGGTTCTCGGGTAGGGGTGCCTACATGGACATGCGCGCTCCCCCCCCCACCCACCTACCAATGTTATGTGCCCTTGGGGGTACCTGCGGATAATCTCCCCTGTGACACTGTGGGACACACACTCGTGCCCATGTTGGACCCTCATCAGTTGCTGTCTTGCTGCTTTCCAGTTTCAACATTCCTATATGCCACCTAGGCATCTGCCTAACATGCACTGTGCCCCAGCTGCACCACAGCATGTGCCACCTGCAGCCCTCTATATCCCATTTCCAACATCTGTACAGTTGCCCTTTCCTACATGCCCACCCTGCTGTTACTGCACATGTGCATGCCATAACAAACCTGCCCAATATAGACGTGAATAAACCCTGATCAGCACTATTTCAATGTGGGATCATTCACTTTGTAGGGGGACAGAGAATTGACCCTTCCAAACCTGATATCTTATATTTTGAGCTTTGTCAGTGGTGTTGCTTTATGTTTATCATTAATATCACTTTTGGCCAGCTTGGTTATTGGGATTTTAAATGTGATTCAGGTCATTTTCTATGTTTATTTGCCTTTTTGTTCCGTGCACATGTATCACAACTATCACGTTTTTGGGTTTCCCTGCCTTTGCTGTACATTGCTGACGGAAATGGTTTCTCTTTCCTGCAAATGTGTCTTAACGCGAGGGTTTCATTGGCGTTAGTGTTCAGACCCAGATTTCACAGCGTTAGTGTGCCTGGAGCCTCTCCCCTCCCACTCTCAGCCCATTTACCCCTTCTCTCCGCCCTCTGGGAAGCCTTATTCCACCCTTCAGAGCCGGATTTCACAGCGTTAGTGTGCCTTAACGCCGCCACTGCGTTATCGCGCACTAAGTGACGTTATCGTGCGATAATGTTATGTTATCGTGCGCTAACATCACTTATCGCACGATAATACCACCGCTGCAACGTTAAGATGCTTTAGTAAACATACCACTTAGTTTTTGATATTTCCCTCCAGATGTCCACCAGCATAACATCCGCCACACCAACATCTGGGACCGTAGAGAGGTTCTCAGGATAATTAATCGCATTTATTCCCTCTGGAGAACCTACAAGAGAGGCCTGCGGTAGATCACTCAGAGAAGCCTGTTCCCCAGCCAAACTGGGATCCATTAAGGAGGCCACATGGCTCCCATCCATAACTGCCAGGGCCAGGCACAACCAGAGAAGCGTGCTCCCTCTAATGATTTATTTTTATTGTATTGAGACAAGTTTTCCTTAAACTGCTGGGGGCTTTTTCATTTGTTGTACGTGACCATCACGGTTTTAGTGTTATTCATTAAATTTCCTCCAAATATGTTTTCTTGCTATTTTATAAGCTGTAAAGTAGTCTATTTAGCAAGTAGCTATTTTTAAAAAATGGATTGGTGGAAAATACTATTCAGGAAAGAAAAAGCAAACCAGAATATATGTTCCCAGAAGGCAGGAGCATGCACGCTAACCTTCCAGACGCTGAAAGAAAGTGCTTTTGGAGAAAAGCATGTAGCAATCCTTCAAGGAGATGCTGTGAAATTCAAACTGAAGAGAAGGATTTAAGCATTCACAGCAACTGGTCATTGTTCAAGAGTGACATCTAGTGGTCAGATTCAAGAACCGTGATTGGACACTTCCAAATGGAAACCTAGTGAATGGTACCCTGTCCGGCCTGTCACTACAATGACCAAACTAGGTATTTTGAAAAGGGACTGGGAAAGAGGGGAGTTGTAAAATGGAGGTTCATGGTTCCAGGAACCCAACCCTAGCTACAGTTAAGCTGAAGTCGCAAAGGATCAGGAGAAGCCTAATGGGTTAAAAATATAAAAGGCTACTGGAATTTGAAGTGAGACCTTCAGCTGGTATAAGAAGAGAAAACTACAAAAATATAGAAACACAATATTTGTTGTGAGGGAACCTGGAAATCCATTTGAAAAAATATGGGAAAAAAATTAAGGTAAAAGGAAATACTAGTAGGCAAATATAAGAGAGAAAATTAACTAGATATCCTTAGATGTCTAGATGTTAGGATCTGCCAAGGATTCGGGTTTTCATGTTGTCCCTAATGAACATGCATGGAATACATCTGCATATCATGGGGGCGGCGCATAGAAATGCAGCACAGGCATCTTTATTAGGGACAGCATGACGCCTGAATGGAGTTTGTCCCTCCAGGACTGCATTTGGGAAACTCTGCTCTAGGTATTGCACATGTCTATGGTGTCTGTGCTCTGTAGGGTAAAATATAGGTATTTCAGGCATGTTTATGTTATCTGCAATAAAGGTTCCCTGTTTATTACCATGGTTTAGTACTGGGTAAAATATGGGCACTGGGTTGGTGGGAGCCACAGCTGGGACTTGACCCTGTGACCTTCTGCTCCTGAACACACTGGCTGTGTGCACGGCACCACACTGTTGCCACAGGGACAGTTTATTCCCTGGGGATACCATGACTGTTCGTCAGACAGGGCCTGTCTGTTGCAGTGCATGGCACCCACCTAAACAGGGCTAGGCCATGGTCTGCTGTGGGCAGCTGCCACTGCCCCCTCCACCACCATGCTGACATGCCCTTCTGCTGGTGGTGCTGGTGGTGCGCAGTCTCAGGTCATCCAGTGTGCCGGTAGGCGGCTGCCTATGGTGTGGGTTCTGGGGTAGGGATGCCTGCATAGACGTCCACGCTTCCCCCCCAGCACCACCTGTCAATGTTCTGTGCCCTTGCGGGTACCTGCTGGGTATTATCCCCTGTGTCACTGTGGGAAACACACTCATGCCCATGTTGGGCCCTCATCAGTTGCTGTCTGGCTGCTCTACTGTTTCAGCATTCCTATGGGCCACCTAGGCATCACCCTAGTCCGCACTGTGGCCCAGCTGCACCACAGCATCTGCCGCCTGCAGCCTTCTGTATCCCCTTTTCCAGCATCTGTTCAGTTGCCCGTTCTGACATGCTCACCCTGCTGTTGCGGGACATGTGCACGCCATAGGAAACCTGTCCAATAGAAAGGGAAAACCCTGATCAGCGCTGTTTCACTGTGGGATCATTCACCTTGTATGGGGACAGAGGATGGCCCCTTCCAAAATTGATATCCTTTTTGTGGAGCTTTCCCGGTAGTGTTTTTTGATGTTTCCCATTAATATCACTATTGCCCAGCTTGGTTATGTTTTTTTTCCAGTTTGTTCAGGTCATTTTCAATGTTTATTTGCCCTTTGGTTCCTTGCACATTTATCACACTTATCACTT
This sequence comes from Ichthyophis bannanicus, assembly GCA_033557465.1. Classification (NCBI taxonomy): domain Eukaryota; kingdom Metazoa; phylum Chordata; class Amphibia; order Gymnophiona; family Ichthyophiidae; genus Ichthyophis; species Ichthyophis bannanicus. The sequence goes on from CM066034.1 coordinate 906,311,707, forward strand.
TTTGTAGGTTTCCCTGGCTTTGCTGTACATTGCTGACGGAAATGGTTTCTCTTCCCTTTAAGTCTGCTCTAATGCGAGGGTTTCACTCGCGTTAGTTTTCAGCCCAGGAATCCACAGCGTTAGTGTGCAGGGAGCCTCTCCCCTCCCACTCTCCACCCATTGACCCTCTCTCTCCGCCCCTGGGGAGCCTTCCTCCACCCATTGGGAGCCTTTCTCCGCCTTCAGCGCTCGTTTGCACCACTGCGCGCGTTAACGCGCGATAAGGTGCCTTATCGCCCGGTAAAGTGCCATTATCGCACGATAAGGCACCTTATCGTGCGATAACATGACAGCAGAGCAAATAGCGCCCTTTAGTAAACATACCCCATAGTCTAACATAGACTTCAATTCCTCTAAGAGAGTGCCCAGCAGATTTTCAGTGCTGTACCCTTGTCTAAAACCTGACTAATATGGGTTTAATGCTACATTCTCTTCCAAATAAACTTGTCATTGACGTTACCTCCTCTTCCATCATTTTTGACAAAAAAAAAAATAACAAGTTTGCCACTGGGCAGTAGTTACTGCATTTATCTATTCTTCCTGTGGGATTTTTTAAAATGGGAACGAAGATGACTTCGCTTGAACATTTCAGGATATATTCTGTCACTGAGAACTAAATTCATAAAATGTGATATTGAATAAAGAAGACTGGGTGGTGGGTCTCTTAATAACTGCAGTGGACATAGATGCGAGTTTGTCCTCTTTCTATAGAATTTCCTAAGCATTTGCTGAATTTCTTCCAAGGTTGCCAACTTAAATTTCTTCCCACTCCCGTTAATAATCTCCTGATTGTTTCTGTCTTGATTATTCTGCTCCTTCAACTGTTTTAACAGATTTATATTTTTATTCTTAAAGAAATTTACCAATTTTGCTACCTTGCAAAGTCGTTTGTTATGCCGGAAGTAAAGAAGCCCAGTGTCAGGGGCATAAAAATGAGGTCTGAATTACTACGATTTTCCCCCATAGACACAGAATTGGAAAAAAGTCTTAGTAAATCAGGATCATGGTGTATAATCTCATTTTAATTACAGATATGATGTTAAAAATAAGGATGATTTATTTTTATTGTTTTCACTTAAAAAATCCTTCATCTAAACATGTTTACTGAGATGTTAAAATACATGTGATTTTGTTTGACATATGTTAACGCATCTCCTCTGTGACTGGAGGAACCACATGTCCTTTTTCAAATGTCTATAATCTCAGCGCTTGGTTCTTCAGGCTGGAATTAGCTTACTGTTCAGTTTTGCTTTGCACTTCTCTTAGGAAATGATGGACATTATGAAATCCATTTATGATATGATGGGCAAGTACACTTATCCAAGTATGCGAGAAGAGGCCCCAAGGGAACATGTGGAAAACTTTTTCCAGGTAAGGCATGAGACTTTGAGCCACATTAAAAAGAAAAATTTTCAAGTAGGGACACTTTGGCAAAGAAAAAAAACTTAAATGTGAGAGCAAGGACCATCACTAAACAAAGCAGCTGGTGCCATGGGCAAGTGGGGGGGGTCACTTTTCAGTGTTGCCGCTGGCCTGTCTGCTCAGGTGCACTCACTGATTCATGTAACTAAAAGAAAAGTTTGTTCCCACACTTTCTTCCACTTAACCCATCTCTATTCTACTCTTTCCTTGCCCCTCCTCCAGTTCATCTCCCCAATACACTCTCCCTTTACATCATCTCCTACAACACATTCTTCCTCAACATTCTCTTTTCCCCCATTTTCCCCATCTCCCAATTCCCTCCTTTCCCACCAGTCAGCTTTTGGTATTCTACCCCCATTTTCATCCCCTCTAAGCTGATCCTTGTCACCACATCTTCTCTGAAGGCTTGCTGCCAAGCATCACCTCCAGAACAGTGGTTCTTTTTTCTGTTTTTTTTCTTCAATTGAATATTTATTAAGGTTTTAAGACAGCAGTTCTGTTTTCTTTCAGCGCAGTGTGGAATTTTAGTGACTTTGAGATGTGCAGTGTCTGAACTCACAGTCTTGCAAGAATAGCATACTAGGTTGGACGCTACATGACTCAAGTCATTGAGAACTATACAGTGCTGAAATCAAACAGAGCAGTTGTTCCAGAAGAGGTGAGGGGAGGGTGTGTATTAGTGGAAGGGAGCCTGACTTCAGGTCTCTGAGAGCCGTACAGTAAAGAACATTGCTTTATGGCCTTATAAATGCTAAAAGAAAATGCTTTAGATGAAAGCTTATGGTAATCGTGCAAAGAAAGGCTATGAAACTCAGTCTTCCTAGAAGCATAAATAGGATTTAAAGGACACTGGAATTTGCAAAAATTAGCTTTGGAGAGGATTGGGTGTGAGTATGAAGAGAAAGAAAACTAAAGGGCCTGTTTATTAAAATGCAGTAAGATTTTATCCTTACTGCATTCTTAGCTGCAAAGCCTGTGTGGTAAATGCAAGGGGTTTATCTACCTTTTGCTCTGCATTTAGTGTACAGAGCAGACACTTACCACATGGGCCTGCATTATATTTTTCAACACATTCCGAATGTGAAAAAGCAACACTGTAACAAAAGAGCCCGTCTAGAAAATATCAAAACAAAAATCAAGAGATAAACCCACAATAAAAAATATATGTAAGACCTTGGGAGGTCATCAAAGGTGTCTGTGCTTCAAATTAATAATAGCAAAAAGCTCTCAGTGATCACCACCAATTCATCATCTGTCCCCCTAGTCAGGAATTGTCATTTTTCTACTTTTTCACTTTTTGTACTTTTTAAATTTTTCTTCACCAAATATACTTTCTTAAGACAAAGTATCCCCCAATTAGAGCTGGTCCAAAAAAAGAACAACAACATCTACAGGATACCAAACAAACCAAGGAACTGGTGTAGATATGGCGGTCAGACACACTTTATTATAGAAACCCCTACGTATTTCGTCCAGAGGCCTTCCTCAAGGAGAGCAGTCTTTTTATTGGGAAAAACTAAGGGGTATGTTTACTAAACCGTCTTAATGTTACCGGCGTTAGTTGCAGTCTTACTGTGACGAATGCCATATAAGGTAGTGGACGTTCCAGTCTTAAGGTAGCATTTCGGGTTATCGCGCGATAAAGTCAGTTATCGCACAATAGAAGAAGCAGTGGCAAGTTAACACGCGTTAGCCTTAATTAGGCGCGCTGACCTGCAAGCACAGCACCAGAGGTGTAGCACAATGGTTAATACATTGACTGATGAAACAGGGGTCATGAGTTCAATCCCCCAGTGGGCTTAATGAGTAAGGCTCTCTGAGGCATTGCCCTTTACTTTAAATCAGTGCTGTCTGAGGCATTTTCTTTTTTAATTTAAATTAGTGCTGCCAGCAAACACACCCTCACAGTGCCGTAACCTAAGGTGCCGCATAAGGCGCCCTATAAGGCACTCCAGAGGGCACATTATAAAGTGCACTGTCCGCCAAGGCACCTTATAATGTTCCCTATAGGGCACCTTATAAGGCACTTTATAGGGTGCCTTATGAGACACCTTAAGGTTACAACACTGTGAGAATGTTTTTGCTGGCAGCACTAATTTAAATTAAAAAAGGAAATGCCTCAGACAGCCCTATCAAATAACACCACTGTGGGATCAAACCCATGACCTCTGGTGTTTGGCCCTCCAGGACTGCAGTTGGGAAACTCTGCTCTAGGGATTGCACATGTTTATGGTGTCTGTGCTCTGTAGGGTAAAATATAGGTGTTTCAGACATGTTTATTTTATCTGCAATAAAGGTTCTGTCTTTATTACCATGGTTTAGTACTGGGTGAAATATGGGGAAAGGGTTAACAGGAGCCACAGCTGGGACTTGAACGTGTGACCTTCTCTGCCTGAACACACTGGCTGTGTGTACTGTACCACACTGTTGTCACAGGGACAGTTCATTCCCTGGGGATACCATGACTGTTCGTCAGACAGACCCTGTCTGTTGCATTGCACAGCACCTACCTAAATGGAGCTAGGCCATGGTCTGCTGTGGGAAGATGCCACTGCCCCCTCCGCCACCATGCTGCCATGCCATTATGCCGGTGGTGCTGGTGGTGCGCAGTCCCAGGCCATCCAGTATGCCGGTAGGCAGCTGCCTATGGTGTGGGTTCTCGGGTAGGGGTGCCTACATGGACATGCGCGCTCCCCCCCCCCCGCACCGCCTGCCAATGTTATGTGTCCTTGGGGGTACCTGCTGGGTAATCTCCCCTGTGACACTATGGGACACACAATCCTGTCCATGTTGGACCCTCATCAGTTGCTGTCTTGCTGCTTTACAGTTTCGGCATTCCTATGTGCCACCTAGGCATCTGCCTAGCCCGCACTGTGCCCCAGCTGGACCACAGCATGTGCCGCCTGCAGCCCCCTGTATCCCATTTACAGCATCAGTACAGTTGCCCTTTCCTACGTGCCCACTCTGCTGTTTCTGCACATGTGCACGCCATAACAAACCTGCCCAATCTAAACGACAGAAACCCTGATCAGCACTATTTCAATGTGGGATCATTCACTTTGTAGGGGGACAGAGCATAGACCCTTCCAAACATGATATCTTAATTTATATGCTTTGTCAGTAGTGTTGCTTTATGTTTATCATTAATATCACTATTGGCTAGCTTGGTTATTGGGATTTTAGATGTGGTTCTGGTCCTTTTATATGCTTATTTGCCTCTTTGTTCCCTGCACATGTATCACAACTATCACTTTTCTGGGTTTCCCTGTCTTTGCTGCACATTGCTGACTGAAATGGTTTCTCTTTCCTGAAAATGTGCCTTAATGCGAGGGTTTCACTGGCGTTAGTGTTCAGACCCGGATTTCACAACGTTAGTGTGCCTGGAGCCTCTCCCCTCCAACTCTCCGTCCATTGACCCCCTTCTCTCAGGGAAGATTGGGAAGGAAGTTGAATGCAGGGGGAATATATCAGGGGAGGTAAGTGCAGGGGTCTTGTTTAAAGGGGTGGGGATAAGATGGGGATGATCTCACCTCTCCAGGATTTTTTGTAGTAGTGTAAATTGGGCAGCGGTCAAACTATTGGACTGCTGGTAGTACGTCTGCACTTAATGCTATGTCGATGGTGTTTAGTGATGCCACGCTAATTGGCAGTTGTGGCAGCTGGCATGCAGTAACTGTCAATGGCTGCCACAACCAGTCAGAGAGAGTCCAGAGGAAGGCATGTTCCCTTGCAAAAGCTAAAAAGGAGCACAAAGGAGCAAGGAGACCAGCGCACCCTCTCAACATGGAACAGACTTTATTGTTAACACCCCAACACTAGCAGTGTTTCGGCAACCTTTGCCTTCGTCAGGGGATATGTAATTAAAAATCTCCAAAACAAACAAACTTATTAAATAAGCATAAACAGTAAAAACAAATATACAAGGGACCCAATATATGTATTTCCTCATAAACATAAGTATAACTAAATATCTAAATACGGATATACTAGAAATAAAGAATAAATAAAGCAAGTAAAAAGGCACATGACCATAACTAAAAGTTTTAAACCATAAATAATAAAAACAATAATAGAAGAATAAAAACATCAGGGGACTGGAAGTAAAAGGAGTAATGGCAATATCATTAAAAGGCCTCTATACTCATGAAGATGGCCTCTGTTACCATGAAACTATAAGCAGTTGTGGACATAAAAATCAAAAAACAAAACGCAATCTGTATGTGAAAGGGTAACAGGAACTTGCTGTCTAGCCACTTGAAAATACAAATGTTTGCAGAGACAATAATCCTTTTGCTAAAGATCTCACTAAAAATAAACAGGAATATTTTCCATTATATAAACAGCAAAGTTATGATTGCAAACATAGCACACTACAGTATAAGAGATATGCATGCAGCCAGAACAGGCACTAAAGAGAAGGCATAGGGTATGTCTCACCACAATGAGTGTCAGTGCTTGAAAGAGCTAAGAAACTGAACAAAACGTCACCAGATGTTTTAAAGGGGCTCGTTCTGGCATCAAAGGCACAATGAAAAACTATGAAAAGACAATCCAATTCTAAAACTAAGGGGTATGTTTACTAAACCGTCTTAATGTTACCAGCGTTAGTTGCAGTCTTACTGTGACGAATGCCATATAAGATAGTGGGCGTTCCGGTGTTAAGGTAGCATTTTGGGTTATCGCGCGATAAAGTCCGTTATCGCGCGATAGAGGAAGCTGTGGCATGTTAACGTGCATTAGCCTTAATTAGACTCACTGACCTACAAACACAACAGCAGAGGTGTAGCACAATGGTTAATACATTGACTGATAAAACAGGGGTCATGAGTTTGATCCCCCAGTGGGCTTAATGAGTAAAACTGTCTGAAGCATTGCCCTTTACTTTAAATCTGTGCTGTCTGAGGCATTTTCTTTTTTAATTTAAATTAGTGCAGCCAGCAAACACACCCTCACAGTGCCGTAACCTAAGGTGCCGCATAAGGTGCCCTATAAGGCACTCCAGAGGGCATATTATAAAGTGCACTGTCCGTCAAGGCACCTTATAATGTTCCCTATAGGGCGCCTTATAAGGCGCCTTATGAGGCACCTTAGGGTTACAGTACTGTGAGGGTGTTTTTGCTGGCAGCACTAATTTAAATTAAAAAAGGAAATGCCTCAGACAACCCTATCAAATAACACCACTGTGGGATCAAACCCATGACCTATGCCTCCACAGTCTGTGAAGTAACCAGTGGGCTACATCTCTATAGCTACCAACAAACCCCTGGCTGGCTTCAGAAGGACTTCAGGTCACCACACAAACTGTCTGCTGTGGTTACCAGGATAGGGTTAACCCACCCGTACCCATGATGCACTGAACATGCAGGTCAGCAGTCTACAGATGATCACAAGATGGGGTATGCACCCCGACAGCACCTCGGCCTGGTAGGGGGAACTGACCATGTGTGGGTACACAGAGTAGCTACAGACTGACACATTGTGTGGGTACTGTGCTCACCCTGAGGGTGAGGTGGGGCGCCCAGCACCAGGTCCACAGCACCTGGCTTAGCTGAGATAGGCTATGCTGCAGGTTGCTATCAGTGCCAGTGTGTGATTAGGTAGTCCTTGCAGACACACCTAGGGTACACCTGTGTCTGTTTGTATTTCCCAGTCATGCCTAGCCCTTGTGGACTATGATGCACCCAGAATAGTGCATATTCTGTGTGGGTGCCATGGTCACATGATTTAAGTGAAGGGGGTGTTTGGACCCATAGGTGGATTATGTAGCACCACCCAACCCACCCTCTGGGGCTCAGGATCTCCCACCAACAGATCCACATTCTACATCCCTGCATCAACCCCAGTTCTGCTGAGGAACAGGCACCCTACAAGGCAGTCAATGCAGATCGTTATGCATCCATAAGGCAATGGCAGACAGACAGTAGGCCTGGAAATGCTCAACTGCCCCCCACCACTATCTGACATTCTCCAGCAGCAAACACAGTGAATCTCCAGCCGCTGCACCCTGCAAGGTGCTCCAGTCATACACATACTAACTGCAGACAGTCTGCTAGCTAGTCCATAGTGCATGTTCCTGTAGGAGATATATGCACCCAAAACTGGGATGTGAGTACACACACCAAGCAGATAAGGCAATGATTGGACCCCAGAAAGGAGAACCCATAAATATCACTTTAGAGAAATACACTATAGCACTATGGGGGAACCTAGCCATGCCATGGTCACTGCTCAGTCAGGGTGAGAGTGACCTCCCAGCAGGACATGCTGTGGCCACCCTGTCCGTGCAGGTGGTGGCCGGGCACTACAATGTCCCAGCCATTGCCCTATGCCCTGTGCAGATGCATCCTGCCCAGGCCACCCTGTCCGGGCCATACCCACAGTACCTTGCTCCTCATTATGCACATTGGCAGGCTAACACTGGAAACAGTGCAAACAGTGTGGGCTCAGTAAGGTGTAAGCAACCACAACACACTGGATAGACAGACACACACTCCCACATCTATGCCAGCATTGTGCAAATATAGAGGCTTTTGGCAGCCCTGGCCACCACACCAGTCCTGGGCACAGTGCAGGCATGGCTATGGTATGCAATACTGTTGGGGTCACTCCCCGGGGTGGTAAACACTGTCAGAAACCAAAACTGAAACACACTCCACAGATATCAGAAAGGTTGCTATGATGCAGCTCTATCAGCAAATTGTGCTTAACTTAGGAATTGTTATCTGACATTAATCATAGCAACCTTTTGATATATGTGTAACGTATTCCCAAGTTTAGGGCGGCATTGCTAAGGTATGCAAGTGCTAGTATTGGGAGATGCTGCTGCTCGCAGGGCCCAAAAGCCTGACTCTCCATGAGGCTTTGGATAGTGGAGCCTGTGGGTGTGGGTGTTTATGCCCTTGTTGGCCGCTGCTCTAGGGCAGAGGTTCCCAACTCCGGTCTGGTGGGCAAACACTGTTCAGGTTTTCATGCTGTCCCTAATGAATATGCATGAGATACATTTGCATACAATGGGGGCAGCGCATTCTAATGCAGCTCAGGCATATTTATTAGGGAAAGCATGAAACCTGAATGGTGTTTGGCCCTCCAGGACTGCAGTTGGGAAACTCTGCTCTAGGGATTGCACATGTTTATGGTGTCTGTGCTCTGTAGGGTAAAATATAGACGTTTCAGGCATGTTTATCTTATCTGCAGTAAAGGTTCCGTCTTTATTACCACGGTTTAGTACTGGGTAAAATATGGGGAGAGGGTTGGCAGGAGCCACAGCTGGGACTTGAACTTGTGATCTTCTGCTTCTGAACACACTGGCTGTGTGTACTGTACCACACTGTTGCCACAGGGACAGTTCATTCCCTGGGGATACCATGACTGTTCATCAGACAGACCCTGTCTGTTGCATTGCACGGCACCTGCCTAAATGGGGCTAGGCCATGGTCTGCTGTGGGCAGATGCCACTGCCCTCTCTGCCACCATGCTGCCATGCCATTATGCCAGTGGTGCTGGTGGTGCTGAGTCCCAGGCCATCCAGTATGCCGGTAGGCAGCTGCCTATGGTGTGGGTTCTTGGGTAGGGGTGCCTACATGGATATGCGTGCTTCCCCCCCCCCCCCGAACCGCCTGCCAATATTATATGCCCTTGGGGGTACCTGCTGGGTAATCTCCCCTGTGACACTGTGTGATACACACTCGTGCCCTTGTTGGACCCTCGTCAGTTGTTGGACCACAGCATGAGCCGTCTGCAGCCCCCTGTATCCCATTTACAGCATCAGTACAGTTGCCGTTTCCTACGTGCCCACTCTGCTGTTGCTGCACATGTGCACGCCATAACAAACCTGCCCAATCTAAATGACAGAAACCCCGATCAGCGCCATTTCAATGTGGGATCATTCACTTTGTAGGGGGACAGAGCATAGACCCTTCAAAACATGATATCTTAATTTATACACTTTGTCAGTAGTGTTGCTTTATGTTTATCATTAATATCACTATTGGCCAGCTTGATTATTGGGAATTTAGATGTGGTTCTGGTTCTTTTATATGTTTATTTGCCTTTTTGGTCCCTGCACATGTATCACAACTATCACTTTTCTGGGTTTCCCTGCCTTTGCTGCACATTGCTGACGGAAATAGTTTCTCTTTCCTGCAAATGTGCCTTAATGCGAGGGTTTCACTGGCGTTAGTGTTCAGACCCGGATTTCACAGTGTTAGTGTGCCTGGAGCCTCTCCCCTCCCACTCTCCGCCCATTTACCCCTTTTCTCCGCCCTCTGGGAAGCCTTACTCCACCCTTCAGACCCGGATTTCACAGCGTTTGTGTGCCTTAACGCCGCCGCTGCGTTATCGCACGATAAGTGACGTTATCGCATGATAAGTGACGTTATCGCACAATATTATCGTGCGATAACTTCACTTATCGCACGATAATACCACCGCTGCGACATTAAGACGGTTTACTAAACATACCCCTAAGAGAATTGCAAAATCATTTTTTTAATAAATTGTACTAGAAAAAAAACAATATACACTCTTTTGTATCTTAGAAACAGAAGAAAGCCAGTGTTAAAAAGTGTATATGTTGGGTCTTCCAGTGTAGCCACGGAGGAAGAAGGACGTGGGTGAGAGCGCTCTCCAGACCGCACCTATTAAAATTGGTAGAATCAGTTTCGCTCAGTAATCAAAATCAAGGGGAGAAGGAGAAGACATGCCGAAGGTGGTAAAATTAAAGCAAGGTGCCACTATCAAGGACCTATACGAGGCAAACACGGAAGTAGGAAAAAGTAACCCTGACGACATGAGGGCACTGCCTGCGCCGGCATCTTCAGCTTCTTCATCGGGGACTCGGGAAGCAGATAGAGAGGAAGAAACCCCGGTGGACTTAGCAGCGATACTGAGCGAGATACGGGAGTCGAAGGAAGAAATTGTGGAGAGAGTGCTTACGAAGTTGGAGGAAAGGTTCGCAGGGATGGGGCAATGCCTGGAGGAGGTAGAGGTCAGGGTCAGTAAGATGGAAGATACTCAAACGGCCCTTCAACGAACGGTGGCCTCCCTACAGCAACAAGTGAGCTGGTTACACTTAAAAACAGAGGACATGGAAAACAGAGATAGAAGGTCCAATGTTAGAATTTTTCGTGTTCAGGAGGGGGCGGAGCGAGAGGTGTGGCAAGGAGGCCTATCCAGAGTATGAGGGAGGACAAAGAGACAGGGAATTTACCCTAGTAAAGGGCCCCCTTTTAACGAGGCAGAATAGGAAGGACACAAACACAGCTAGGAATCAGAAAACTTCCACATGGCCCACATTTCATGCTCCCCCTAGTGGAAGGGAGGGGAGAGGATACAGAGCCCAGAACCCCTTAGGCAGGGAGTGCTTCAAGTATGCAGGTGCACGAAGTCAGGCTGATTGCCATCACCTGGCTAGGGAGGGGTGGAAGAGAGAGCCCTGGAAGTCTAAACTGAAGCCAGACTGTGAGAGCAGGGTCGTCGTCATTGTGAGGAGTAGCAGCAAGGACGGAGGTAGCAGCAAGAGGAGCAGCAGGGGAGAAGGAGAAGCGGGAAGCCAAACTGCCACGAGCCGAGGCACAGCTTCAAGCTGGCAAAGCTTGACCGGTGCAGAGTCGAGCAGAGCCCCTGAGCTGCCAAGAGAGGAGAGTGCTAAGTGGAATATAGCACATCTGCCAGAGGGTTTGAAGCCAGGAACAGGAGAGACTCCAGGATTCCCCGGGAGGCTGGCAGCTGAGGACTGTGAGCTGGGAGAGTCTGAGCCTATGCAGCAGGGAGAGCCGGAGGTAAAGCTAAATGGGGAAGAGATTCCTATGGACTGTTCTGTGTGCAAGGCTTTAAACCTGAAGAACAGGGATAAAACAAGCCAATCCTGAGAGAGAGTTTACCAGGGAAGGGAACCCATAGTCCACAAGCTGGTGGCCTTGATTCCCTGATGTTGGTAAAGGGAAAGGTCACAAGGACTAAGGAGTAACCCTGGAAGCTGTGAAAAGCTTGTTAAGCACCTGCTGCAGGAACAAGGACACTGGGGTAAGAAAGTAGCTTTTGTAACAGAGCTTTCTTGTGCCCTGAATTGTATTTGTTGTTTGAAGGTTTATGCAGCTGAAGAGAAGCTATACTATCATGGACAGTGAATGTGATTTTTGTTTGTGCTTTTGGCCAGCAAGGCTACAAAGGAAGTGAATTATCCATTCTGTTAAAAGACTGTGTATCCTGCAATATTGAAAACCTTTAAACAGACATTTTTAGTTTGTGTTTGTTTTTGGGAGAATACTCTGTTTCACAGAGACCTGAACCAATATCCTGTACGTGATGAGAACGAACCATTGTGTAAAATAAATTCTGTCATTTGCCTTAACCCTTGGAGCCTAACTACAGCTTTTTGTCTGATCCGCACATACAGCCAAGCAAAGACTACCTTTCCCAGAAGGCACTACAGGGAAATAGTTGAAAGGGGCTTAAAAAGCAGACAGCAAAAGTTCCTATAAAATAACCACGCCCCTCATAGCTTGAGGCGAGCGATGGCGGCGTGACAGTGGCGTAGTTGGCAGGATTTTCTACCACTCAGGATTTCCACTGTTCAGGATTTACAACATTCAGGAGTTACGCTTACCTGAGTGGTAGCACAGAGGTTGACAGAAAGGACAATTTTTGTTCATTGAGAGGCAACACCTGAACAAGATATCGTCGGAGATGGATCCAAAAGAGCTGGTACAATGGATGGCCACGCAATTTCAATGCCAGCAGGAGTTGGCCCAGCTAGCGCAGGAGAATGCTGCAGCAGCTATGAGGGAGCAGCAAAAGCCTATCCTGGACTTAGTGGAAGCCCTTATTTATTTACATTCTCTTATATACCACGCTATTCTGCATCAGTGTGGTTTACATTGAACAAACTGAAATTACATTGAAAGGGCATTATAACTTGAAGATAACTATTTTACAGGGAACATGGGCTATGGAGGGTTAAGTGGCTTGCCCAAAACCACAAGGAACACCTGTGGGACTAGAAACCCCAGTCCTTCTGGCTCAAGGTTGCTGTCCTCTAGTAGGATTTGAACCACCGACCTTACGGTCTGAAGTACTTTGCCCCAACCACTAGGCCACTCCTCCACTCCATCCCAGGAGCAAGGAAGTGGAGGAACACTAACCATGGAGAGACCAGCAATGCAGCAAATGGACAGTCTAGCAGGCCCACACACCAGCGGGGCATTCACTTTTAGAAAACCTTCTCCTGAGGACAATATAGATGACTTTTTAGAGTCATTTGAGAGAGTGGCTCAAGCTGTGGGATGGCCAGATAACCAGTGGGTGGTGAGATTGGCAACCTCCTTAACAGGAGAAGCACTAGCCGCATATAGGGCTATCCCAGCTGCCGAGGCCATGGACTATAATGCTGTAAAAATTGTAATTAGAGACTGATTAGGGTTAACACAAATGTTATAGCACCGTATGTTTAGAGCCAAGGTCCTAAAGGCCAGCGAAACCCCTAAGGCCTTAAGCCAGAGGATTTGAGGCTTAGCTTTAAAGTGGCTAGCCCCGGAAGGAAAAACTATAGATGCGGTGGTGGATATGGTGATATTGGAGCAATTTATGGCTGCAATACCAAAAAGGGTACAATCTTTTCTGATTCAGCAGAACTGCCAGAGCACAGGAGAGGCAACCCTTTTGGCGGAGCGCTACATGGAAGCTGAATGGGCGTTTCCCCCAAAGGCAGGCCCTCCAAAGGTAGAGGCAGAGGCCAGTTTTGGTTTATCAGAAAAGAAACAGGGAAATAATGTAAAATGTATGAAAACCTATGTGTCTGCTCATGAGTGTAAATGGGCTGAGAAAAAATGTTATTGTTGTGGGGAGGTGGGACACCTGCAGAGAGGATGCAAAGCCCGCATGGGGTTGACTGGTGCCAAGGGGAAACATTTAGGAGAGGGATTTCTCTTAAGTGTTAACATACAGGGGGTCACTACCCATGCTCTGCTCGATTCTGGGGCCGACCAAAGCATGGTGTCACGGAAGCTTTGGCAGGCAATTGAGGCCCAGGATGAGTCTAGTCAGAGGAAGCCAGAAGGGCGAGTCCAAATTAAGTGCATCCATGGAGCTGCTTCTTTCTACCCTGTGTACAAAGTAATGATAAAAGGGTTGGGGGTGCAGAAAGAAGTTCTTGTGGCAGTGGTTCCAAAGCTACCCTATGATTTAGTATTAGGAAGGGATTGGCCCCAATTTAGAGAAGGATTAGAAAATGGCCTAAAGCAGAAGGTTGGGTTTGTCTCCACCCGGTCTCAGACCCAGGCCCAGAGGGATGGGTCCCCTGAGGATTCTCTGAGTGGTTTGCCCTTGCCTGATGACCTGGAGAACCCTCCATCTTTTAGAATCAGGAAGGAGAGGGCTGAAAAACGCCGCAAGAGGCGGTGTAGGGCTAGGGGAAGGGCTGAGATAGGGACTGGCCAAGGGTTACCCTGGGTATCTGCCGAGTTGGTTAAAAAGTTTCCGTCCTACCCTAAGGAGCAACAGGCAGACCCAGCACTTACCCGAGCATTGGAGTACGCCCAGATTGCGCAAGATGCCCTTCCTAGATTTCTTTTGGACAGAGGGGTATTGTACAGGGAGAGTCGCGAGCCCTGGACAGGGACGTTTAGAAAACAGTTGGTGGTTCCCGCAGTTTTTAAGGGATTGGTCCTAAGGCTGGCCCATGACCATCCGGTCGGTGGCCACAAAGAGGTGCAAGGGACCCTGGACCAGATCCTTGCATGTTTTTACTGGCCTGGGATCTTTAGAGAAACTGCTCGGTTTTGTGCTGCCTGTCCCTCGTGTCAGCATGTCATGGCTACTCGGCCTCCAGTAGTACCAATGATCCCAACCCCCATAATTTCTGACCCTATCGGACGAATTTCCATGGATATAGTGGGGCCCCTGATAAAAACACCCCGTGGGTTCCAGTATATTCTTGTTATGGTGGATCTAGCCACCAGGTTTCCATGAACCGTAATGGCCACAACTTCTTGAACGAACACACTTTATAACTTTGTGAAAAAACTCGTTCACCGTCAACAAACACTGTGATATCACAAATATCACACGAGCCACAACTCTGATGACCAAACTGCTGGCTACTTTCAGTGCTCTCTTTTATCACTGGCAAAACTGCTGGACTTAACCATTCCTTTAAATTACGGTGCCGTTGCCACACACAACGCACCCTATATAGTTTTTATATAGGGCCAGTATCGCATAGTTTAGAGTTGGGGGCGGATTGTAAAAGAGATAAAGAACACTTCTAATCTGGGAAGTTGAAATTGAAAGTTTTTCATGTGGATAGTTGAGTTTTATGAAGAGTATATTTATTGAAGAGTTTCTCCAAGATTAGAGTTCTGTTTGCTTTTCACGAGGTCATTGATGTGATAACGCAATTTGCCTTATTAAGACGTGAGTCTAAAATGGCAATGCTCTCGTTTAACTGAGACCTCTGAAATTGAAATTCTCTAATCCAGTGTTTGTTGACGGTGAACGAGTTTTTTCACTAAGTTATAAACCAGGTTTCCATGGGCAATCGCTTTACGCAATATTTCCGCCAAAACAATAGCGTTGGAAGTGATAAAACTATTTTGCGAAGTGGGTTTTCCCCGGGAAATATTAACGGACCGTGGGTCCAATTTCTTGTCAAAGTACCTGGCACAGGTCTGGGATGCTTTTGGAGTGCATCGTGAAAACAGCCACCTATCACCCCCAGTCTAATGGCCTGTTAGAAAGGCTAAATCAGACAATAAAGCAGATGCTAAGACGAGGCTTAGACGGGAACATGGCAGAGTGGGATGGGTTGCTTCCCTTTGTTCTGTATGCCTGCAAAGAGCGGGTACAGGCCTCCCTGGGGGTATCTCCTTGTGAATTAATGTATGGTCGGCCCCCTCGGGGAGTCCTGGATATATTACAGGAGCAATGGGTAGAGCCCGAGAAAGAGGCCATGGGAGTCCCGCACTTTCTCAGGGATTTCAGAGGGCGGTTGAATAAGACCTCTCAGGTGGCTGAGGAGAATTTACGGGCTAGTCAAACTCGCCAGAAGGAGCGGTATGATCAAGATGTGAAACCCCGCCAGTTAGTTTTGGGAGAGAAAGTCCTAGTGATGGTGACGGGTCCTGCCCCAAAATTTGAGTTCCAATGGAAGGGATTCTGGAAAGTAGTCAGACAAGTAGGCCCAGTATCCTACGAGGTAGAGGGTAGTAAGGGTCGTAGACAAGTTTACCACATAAGCGTGCTCAAGCCCTGGCAGGAAAGGTCTGGGGTGGCCGGTTTATCTAAGGTAGAGCATCGGGCAGATGCCTTATCCCAAATTACGGACTGTTTGGAGGAACCGCAACAACCTCCACCAGCCCGTAATATCTTAAGTAGGGGGGTATGTGGCAAGGAGGCCTATCCAGAGTATGAGGGAGGACGAAGAGACAGGGAATTTACCCTAGTAAAGGGCCCCCTTTTACCAAGGCAGAATAGGAAGGACACAAACACAGCTAGGAATCAGAAAACTTCCACATGGCCCACATTTCATGCTCCCCCTAGTGGAAGGGAGGGGAGAGGATACAGAGCCCAGAACCCCTTAGGCAGGGAGTGCTTCAAGTATGCAGGTGCACGAAGTCAGGCTGATTGCCATCACCTGGCTAGGGAGGGGTGGAAGAGAGAGCCCTGGAAGTATAAACTGAAGCCAGACTGTGAGAGCAGGGTCGTCGTCATTGTGAGGAGTAGCAGCAAGGACGGAGGTAGCAGCAAGAGGAGCAGCAGGGGAGAAGGAGAAGCGGGAAGCCAAACTGCCATGAGCCGAGGCACAGCTTCAAGCTGGCAAAGCTTGACCGGTGCAGAGTCGAGCAGAGCCCCTGAGCTGCCAAGAGAGGAGAGTGCTAAGTGGAATATAGCACATCTGCCAGAGGGTTTGAAGCCAGGAACAGGAGAGACTCCAGGATTCCCCGGGAGGCTGGCAGCTGAGGACTGTGAGCTGGGAGAGTCTGAGCCTATGCAGCTGGGAGAACCTGAGGTAAAGCTAAATGGGGAAGAGATTCCTATGGACTGTTCTGTGTGCAAGGCTTTAAACCTGAGAGAAAACAAGCCAATCCTGAGAGAAAACAAGCCAATCCTGAGAGAGAGTTTACCAGGGAAGGGAACCCATAGTCCACAAGCCAGTGGCCCTGATTCCCTCTTGTTGGTAAAGGGAAAGGTCACAAGGACTAAGGAGTAACCCTGGAAGCTGTGAAAAGCTTGTTAAGCACCTGCTGCAGGAACAAGGACACTGGGGTAAGAAAGTAGCTTTTGTAACAGAGCTTTCTTGTGCCCTGAATTGCATTTGTTGTTTGAAGGTTTATGCAGCTGAAGAGAAGCTATACTATCATGGACAGTGAATGTGATTTTTGTTTGTGCTTTTGGCCAGCAAGGCTACAAAGGAAGTGAATTATCCATTCTGTTAAAAGACTGTGTATCCTGCAATATGGAAAACCTTTAAACAGACATTTTTAGTTTGTGTTTGTTTTTGGGAGGATACTCTATTTCACAGAGACCTGAACCAATATCCTGTACGTGGTGAGAACAAACCATTGTGTAAAATAAATTCTGTCCTTGGAGCCTAACTACAGCTTTTTGTCTGATGCGCACATACAGCCAAGCAAAGACTACCTTTCCCAGAAGGCACTACGAGGAAATAGTTGAAAAGGGCTAAAAAAGCAGACAGCAAAAAGTTCCTATAAAATAACCACGCCCCTCTTAGCTTGAGGCGAGCGGTGGCGGCGTGACAGAGGACACTGTAAAATTTGTAAAATACATGCTGCTTAAGTGTTTCCTGGATCCCCCCTCGCCGACGCTATTTGAATTTGAAAGAGCGCATAGGGAATTGAGGCATAGGCCGGAGCCATCAGCGAATCCATGGGCTCTTATTGTGAAGTTACTCAGATTTCAGGACCGAGAGCATATCATTAGAGCAGCAAGGAGATCAAAGTTTGTGCTCTATAATGACTGGAAAGTATACGTATTTCCGGCTTTGGCTGCGGAGACAGTCAAAAAAAGGAAGGATCTACTGAAAGTGAAGGATTCCTTGGCAAAGAAGGGAGTACAAGTGGTGATATGGTATCCGGCAAGGCTCACAATGGTGGTGAGGAGAACGAGGAGGTTCTTCAACTCGCCGGATGCCTTGGAGAAGTTTCTAAAGTTGCAGAAGGGACTTTTTATGGGGAGCGACGGTGGTCACAAGGAGGTGGTGAGCCAGTTGCCCCCTATGGAATCAGATGGAGAGCAGTTGACGACAGTGGAATGAGAGAAGAAGCAATAGCGGACTTGTGGGTGCTAGAATGCTGGTACAGAAGCAAGGAAGAGATAAGGAATGGACAGGTACTAACTTCATATGAAGCTCAGTAATGAGACTGTGAGATGTGGGGACAATATGTTATATGATGCATGAAGGGGAAGGATAGGGTATGTATGCATGGGGGAGTGGTTAAGGGGTAGGAAGTTGGGGAAGATAAGGGGGAAACTGAGGTGTTGGGGAAGTGGCAACCCTCCCATTGTCTCCCATGGTTATTAATAGGAAGGCAGAAGAGAGTGGGGATAGGTATTGAGGAGGAAGGGAGAGGAGGGAGAGCGGGGGAGGGGACTTGGTGAAAGGTGTGGGATAAGAGGAGGGGCGAGGAAAGAGGACAGGGCTAATGAAGGTCATTAAACAAAAAAACTGTGAAGGGGGGTTGTGGCAAAAGGTGTTTTTATTTATCTATTTACATTCTCTTATATACCGTGCTATTCTGCATCAGTATGGTTTACATTGAACAAACTGAAATTACATTGAACAGGGCATTATAACTTGGAGATAACTATTTTACAGGGAACATGGGCTACAGAGGGTTAAGTGGCTTGTCTAAGACCACAAGGAGCACCTATGGGACTAGAAACCCCAGTCCTTCTGGCCCAAGGTTGCTGTCCTCTTTTGGGATTTGAACCCTTGACCTTCTGGCCTGAAGTACCTTGCCCCAACCACTAGGCCACTCCTCCACTCTGTATAGTTGTTTGATAAGTTATGGAATTGTTGTAATTAAGCTCATGCTGTCAGGTGCCCAACAGATAAGCTCAGGGAGAGATACCGGAGGGGAAGTAAAGACTAGTAATGTTCACAAGGGAGGGGTATAAGATAGCCACCCTTAATATGCGGGGAATTAATAGCCCAATTAAAAGGAAAAGGATACTCACACAATTGAATAGGGCTAAGGTGGATATTGCAATGCTGCAAGAGACACATCTGACAAATGAGGAACATGAGAAATTAAAAACCCAGGGGTTTGTTCAAATGTTCTGTTCGTCATATAACTCCAAGAAAAGGGGGGTTGTTCTAGTACATAAGCAGGTTTTGTTTGTCCCTTATGCTTCAGGTGGTGATGCAATGGGTAGGATAGTGTGGGTGGTTGTTAGATCAGAAGGAGGTGTCATTTCTCAATCTATATGCCCCCATTGGGAAGAAGGGCTCCTTTTTTAAAAAAGCTTTGCAAGATTTTGGGGAAAAGGGGACTGGATTAACTGGGGGGGGGGGATATGAGTTGTATGTTGGGTCCTAGGGATAGATCCAATTTTCAGGTAAAGTTGCATGGGAAGAATGGAGGGGAACTAAGGAAGGGAATGGAGGAGTTTGATTTGGTCGACATATGGTGGTGGGAGAATCCTGGGGGCGGGAGTACACCTGTTACACCTCAAGGCAGGGCACATATTCTCGATTAGACTATTTTCTGGGGAAAAGAAGGCAACTTGGGGTGCTGGAGAAGATAAATATTCACCCTATCGTGTTATTAGATCACGGGATGGTTACGGGGATGTGAATGCCGCAGGGGATGGGGAGGGAGTGGGAGAAAGAGAGTTGGAGGGGAAATGTTTCGATAACAGAAGAGGGGAAGGCCAAATTCCAGCATGCCTGATGGGAGTACTTGGAGCTGAACGATAATGGGGAGGTGTCGGATTCCACGGTGTGGGATAGTGGGAAAGTGTTTATGAGAGGGGTGATGATCCAGTTTGGGAGTCAAAAGAAAAGAGAGAGGGAGAAGGAGAGGCAAGCATGGGTGAAGGAGTTGGAGGTGTTGCAGAAGGAACATAGTAGAACAGGTTCAAAGATTACCCGGCAAAGGTTGTGCCGGGTACGGGCAAGAATAAATACCCTAGACCTGGAAGGAGTGGAGAGGCTTATGAGGGCCACTAAGAGGAATTTTATGGAAGGAGGGAACAAGGCTGGACGAATGTTGGCAAGGCAATTGCAGAAGAAGAGGGAAAGTTGGACAGTGACGGAGCTTTTGGGTAGGGAGGGAAGTAGGGTAGTTGAGAATCAAGGCATTTGTAAGGAATTGCGGCATTTTTATGAGCAATTGTATAGTGGGCAGGGGGGGATCACCAAGGAGTTGATTGATGGGTATTTGAACAGAATTAGGCTGCCTAGGATGGAGAAGGAGACTGCGGTCTGGATGGGGAGATCCATCAGTGCAGAGGAAGTGGTTAGAGGGATTAAGAAACTTCCCAAGGGGAAAGCGGCAGGCAAAGATGGATACCTGGCAGAATATTATCACATAATGCGAGATGAGGTTGCACCGTTCTTGGCCATACTCTTTACGGGAATCATGCAGGGAAAAAAGATTCCGGATTCGATAGCACAAGCTAATATTATAGTAATCCCTAAAGAGGGGCGGCCTCCTAATAGATGTGAGAACTACAGGCCTATTGCATTAATTAATAGCGATGCTAAGCTGTATGCAAAGATACTGGCGAATAGGCTGGAGGGGATCTTGCCAGATTTGATTCACCCTGATCAGACAGGGTTCATCAAGGGTAGGGCGATTGCGGATAATGTGAGGAGGGCGGTTAATCTACTCCACCTTGTCAAGGTAAAGAAGTTACCAACGTTGTGTGTGGCACTGGATGCTGAGAAGGCATTTGACAGGGTGGAGTGGGCCTTTCTGTTCGAGGTGATGGGTAGGATGGGATTGAATAAGGCTTATATACAGGGGGTGAGGACGCTTAATCAGTGCCCATTGGCAAGGATTGTGGTGAATGGGCACTGCTCAGAGTTATTTGGTCTCCAGCGGGGGATGAGGCAGGGTTGCCCCCTGTCGCCATTGTTGTTTGCAATAGTGATAGAAGCGCTTATTATAAGATCATAAGATATGCCATACTGGGTCAGACCAAGGTCCATCAAGCCCAGTATCCTGTTTCCAGCAGTGGCCAATCTACGTCATATGTACCTAGCAGTTTCCCCAAAAGACACAGGTTCCACAATGCTTGTATTGGGTCAAGCATTGATATCCTGGGTCCCTTTTTAATAATGGTTTATGGACCTTTCCTCCAGGAACTTGTCTAAACCTTTTTTAATTTACTACATCCTCTGGTAACAAATTCCAGAGTTTGATTACACATTGAGTGAAAAAATATTTCTCTTATTTGTCTTAAATAGTTTACCCTGTAGCTTCATTGCATTTCCCCTAGTCTTTCTATATTCTGATATCGTAAACAATCGATCTACGTTTACCCGTTCCACTCTGTTCATTAATTTATTGACTTCTATCATACGAGTATCTCCCCTCAGCCATCTCTTTTCCAGGTTAAAGAGCCCTAACCTTTTTAGCCTTTCTTCATAGGGGTATTCTTCCATCCCCTTTACCATTTTGGTGGCTCTTCTCTGAACCTTTTCTAATAACACTATATCCTTTTTAAGATACGGCGACCAGAATTGCACACAATATTCAAGGTGCGTTCGCACCATGGAACGATACAGAGGCAGTATAATATCCTTTGTTTTATTTTCCATTCCTTTCCTTATGATGCCTAGCATTCTATTTGCTCTCTTGGCCCCCGCTGCACACTGGGCGGAGGGTTTTAACATGTTATCCACAATGAGGCCTAAATCTTTTTCCTGGGTAGTGGTTCCTAATGTGGAACCTTGCATCATGTAATCATAGTTTGGGTTGTTCTTTCCTAGGTGCATAACTTTGTACTTGTCCACATTAAATTTCATCTGCAATTTTGATGCCCAGTTTTTCAATTTATCAAGATCCTCTTGCAATTTTCCACAATCCACATGGGTTTTAACAACTTTAAATCGTTTTATGTCATCTGCAAATTTGATAACCTCACTCGTTATTCCCTTTTCCAGGTCATTTATGACTATGTCAAAAAGCAGCGGACCCAGCACAGATCCCTGGGGTACACCACTATTCACCTTTCTCCATTGGGAAAGTTGGCCATTTAGCCCTACCCTCTGCTTTCTATCTTTTAACCAATTCCTGATCCACAATAGTACACTGCCTCCTATTCCATGACTCTAGTTTTGCCAAAATTCTCTGATGAGGGACCTTGTCAAAGGCTTTCTTAAAGTCCAAATACACTATATCAACCGACTCACCTTCGTCTGCCTGTTAAGGGAATAACAAGGTATCATACCGGTGACGGTAGGAGATACGCAGCATAAGATCCTTCTATATGCAGTTGACACGTTGATATTTATGGCAAAGCCGGTGGAATCCCTTCCTGTGTTGTTAGAGGAATTGGAAAGCTTCTCGGGGTGTCAGGTTTTAAAGTGACTTAGCAAAAACGGAAGCATTGGTGTTGGGGGGGGATGGGGAAGGAGGAGATTACAAACTTTCTCTTCCGGTGGGCCCAAGGGGATATTAAGTACCTGGGGTAAGAATCACTGCAGACCCTGGGAAGTTGTTTGAGTTAAATTATAAACCGCTGGCAGGTAAAATTAGTGAGGAGCTTTCAAGGTGGTCGGCACTGCAATTGAGTTGGGTTGGACGGGTAGAGGCCATAAAAATGAATATCATTCCAAAATTTCTTTTCTTGTTTTCCCAGCTGCCCATCCAGATTCCATTTAATATTATTAAGAAGTGGGAGGCTTGGCTGGTAAGACTTGTGTGGGGAGGTAGAAGGGCGCAGATAAAGGTGCGAAGGTTGTTTCTTTCTAAAGATCGAGGGGAGATCCGCTTCCCGTCCTTAACTTGGTATTATCGGGCCTGTGGTTAAGGCCTGGCGAGATCATTATCTGAGGGGGGGAGGCGGCTTGGGTGGGGTTGGCGAGAGTAATAATGGGCTCCCAGTCGTTTTTTCAATGATTAGAGAAGGGAGTGGAGGTAGATAAGAGCATGAGCGGGAATGAGCACCCATTGCTGCGGGCTATCTTGGTGATTAACAAAGTGGGGATGAAAAAGGAGTGGTTTCCATCGCCATTGTCACCATGGGCTAGAATTGGAGATTATTCACCCTTTAGGGGTATGGAATGGATAAAGTGGGGGGAGCAGGGTAAGAAGAGGGGGGTGGAAAAATTTGCAGACCTTCTGGAGAGGGGGGTTTTAGATCGCATCAGGAGTTGGAAGGAAGAATTCAGGGAAGAATCCCAGTTTATCAATACTTTCAGCTTAGACATTTCCTAGACAAAGGTGATGTTAGAGAGCAAATTACAAGGCCGAGCTCACAAATGGAGTTGGCTCTGTATCAATGGACTTCGGCGAAAGCAGTAATATCAAAGGTCTACAAAGTCCAACTGGAAGAGGAGGAAGAATGCGACTCAGGTACATAAAAATAAATGGCATAAATGGGTGGGGGAGAATCTGGATGAAAAGATGTGGGGGAAAATACATGAGAGTATAAGAACACGGGGGTTTCGTCATGGAGGCAGACGCAGTTCCAGATAGTACATGGGTTGTATCTTACTCTGAAGAAGCTGTATTTAGCCAGAGTGAAGCAAACAGATTATGCTGGAGAGGGTGTACTAGGGTTGGTACATTTTTCCACATGTGGTGGGAATGCCCGGTAATAAAGCGGTATTGGAGGGAGGTGTGGGAGGGATTGCTGGGGGGAAAAGGGGGGTTAACCAAGGAGGCTCAAGGGAGTTGCTATTGGGAGGTATGGGGAGGGGGGTAGGGAAATAGGGGGAATTGTTAAATGAGAAGCTCAAATTGGCAGCAAGAGTGGCAGTTGCATGGAGATGGATGGTGGAGAAAGGTCCTTCTCGGGCAGATTGGAATTTAAAAATTGAGGAGGCGATGAGATTCGATTTGTTAACATACCGGTTGAGGGGGAAAGAATGGATCTTTCACAAAATATGGGATCCTTATCTAAAGGGACAGAAGGGGAGGAGGTGAGGAATTTTGGGGAGGGGGACATCTCTCTCAAAAAGAGTCAATAAGAGGAGGGGTGACAGCACGAGCAACCTGTTGGGTTTTTGAATTAAGTTGCTGTTTTTGCTTTATTATGTGTAATCGTGTGAAAGGAAGGAAAGGGGTATCCATATGTACAAAATATGTATTCAATTGGTAGTTGAACTGTATTTGAAATGTAATCGATTGTATGTGGAATTTATTTGATATGCAAATGATGCAGGCGAATAGGTAGTGGAAGGAGTAATATATCTGGAAAAGGGAAAGCAGTGAGGGAGGGGAGAAGGGGGGAAGAGGGGGGGACATTGTATGTAAAGGAAATGATGTAAATGGAATAGTTTTTCACTTTATGTAAGTTCCTTTCTTTCACAAAGTTTAATAAAAATATGGATAAAAAAGTGTATATCATTCTAAACATAACACTGAATCATACAGTCCTAAATGCCACCATATTTGGGCCTGCAGTGTCTACAAAAGGACTTGGAAGGTGCTCATTTGAACCCGGAGCCCAAAGCAAGCCTTGATGTATTAATATTCTATTTTGGCCAGAGGGGAAGAATGCAGACAGGATGTTAAAATGCATAGGGAACATATACTAAATTTTGAAGAAAAAATTATTAGTTGAACGAATGGGAAATTGTATCATACTGAAATACAAACTTGAAGAAACCAGGACCTTATGGTGCTGTTGCAACTAATGGGGTTATATCTAAAAAATGTAACTTTAATGTTCCAGTGATCCCACTTGTTGTATCGCCTTCACAAGGAGTAGTATAACAAGAGTATTATGAACATTCAAATGTGTAGGATTCAATTTCATATATTGAAATGCTCATATTTTCAAGGTCAGCCAAGCTGGGTGCAGTTGGGTAGTGAAGGGGAAAGATTGGGATGGAAGTTGAATGCCGGGGGATTATATCAGGGGAGGTAAATGCAGGGAGCTTGTTTCAGGGGGTGGGGATCAGATGGGGTTGATGTCACATCTCCAGGGGTTTTTGTAGTAGCGTAAATTGGGCAGGAGCCAAACTATTGCACTGCTGGTAGTACGTCTGCACTTAATGCTATGCCGGTGGTGTTAAGTGCAGCCACACTGTTGGCAGTTTTGGCAGCTAGCGTACAGTAACATCCTGCGTAGCAGCTGTCACTGGCTGCCACAACCAATCTCCACCACAAACTTTCTTTGATTCCATTCCTACCTGCACTAAGCACTTAACATGAGTTTTTTACCACTGCTCTGTTTTAAGCACACAATAACTGTTTGGCCCTGCATGTTAGCGCACAGTAAAACCCAATGCTGAGTGCTTCGGGAACTTTAATAAATAATGTCCCTAACTTTCCTAGTTCACATTGGATTGGTGTCATAAATATTTGTCAAATTATATTAAAGGAACACCATTCACAAAAAGATAAGTGGTTAATCTAATTTCTATTCATCCAACTCAAACTTGGCATAGGCTAGAATCAGCTTTGTTCTGAAAAACCTGTAAAGATTTTTTTCTTTATATATGGTACTCAATATCATTGGTGGGGGGAGGGGGAGAGGGATTACCGAAGAAGTAATTGAATAACTCTTCATTTTTAACTTGAGACCCGAGGAGTATTTGCATTTTTCAATGTATGCATCTATACAGCTTTTGCATCCTTCAGGACATTTCATAAAACATGCTATTTTTCAGAAAATGGACAGAAATAAAGATGGCGTGGTTACGATTGAGGAGTTCATTGAATCTTGTCAGAAGGTAAACAGTGAGACTATTTTTTGGTTCTTTTTTATCTATATATGACAATATAGTATATACAGACACACATTTATGTATTTATTTATTTTGGTGTATGCTTACAGCTCTAAAAGATCTGATACATATGAAAACTGAAGCCCTCTTCTTATCTGTAGTTAGAAGCAAGTGGAGAGAGGATGTATCACCTTTTTCTCTGAGGTATCACCACTGCCCACCACAGCTGTGATCTGATGAGCAAGTCTGTGATGAAGGATGTAGTTGGCCTTTCTACATCAAACCAAGACCGTACCTAGCTAAAAATGCATCCTGTGCAATTAACGAATCTGGTTCCCCCTCCACCCAGCCACATGCAGTAACTTGCTGTTTTTGAGCTTCCTGGAAGCCCAATAATGATAACAGTGCCCCCTTATATGCTTGCGTCCTGTGCAGCCACACCGCTCACACAGCCCTTGTTACGGCCCTGCGTCAAACCAATGGGCAATGATCATATTCTGGATTTATTTAGCCAAATTACAAATGTAAATCGCAGACCCTCAAAAATATAGAAGCAGTCAATTCTGGAACAAATGTTGCAGCTATAAAAAGAAAATGTCAAGAATGTGAAACTTGCATGGATTCAGACGGGACGAGAAAAGAGGAATTCCTCATTATTCTTATTTAGGGGTATGTTTACTAAACCGTCTTAATGCTACCGGTGCTAGTTGCAGTGATAATGTGAAGAATGCCATATAAGGAATGGGCGTTCCAGTCCTAAGGTAGCAAGAATCTATATTGCGCGATAGTGGGCTCCATGGCACGTTAACCCTAAGTACATGCCAGTGCAGTATTAGAAGCTATAACGATGTAGCCCACTGTTTACTGCAATGACTGTGGAAGCAAAGGTCATAGGTTTGATCCTGCAGTGGTGTAATCTAAAAAGGCTGTCTGAGCCATTTTCTTTTAATTTAAATCAGTGCAGCCAGCAAAAACACCCTCACAGTGCCGTAACCTAAGGTGCCTCATAAGGCGCCCTATAAGGCGCCCCATAGGTCACATTATAAAGTGCCCTGTCTGCCAAGGCACCCTATAATGTGCGCTATAGGGCACTTTTCAGGGCGCCTATGAGGCACCTTAGGCTACAGCACTGTGAGGGTGTTTCTGATGGCAGCACAGATTGAAATGAAAAGGAAAAGCCTCAGAAAGCATTCCTAAACAACACCACTGTGGGATCAAACCCATGACTGCTGCCTCCATAGTCATTGAAGTAACGAGTAGGTTACATGTCTATAGCTACTACCATACTGCTGGCTGGCTACAAAAAGACTGCAGGTCACTACACAAACTGTCTGCTGTGGTTACCAGGATAGGGTAAACCCACCCGTACCCATGATGTACTGCACATGCAGATCAGCAGTCTACAGCTGATCATATAATGGGGTATGCACCCCCACAGCAACTAGGCCTGGTAGGGGGAACTGACAGTGTGTGTTACTGGCACAGAGTAGCTACAGACCGTGACATTGTGCGGGTCCTGTGCTCACCCTGAGGGTGAGGTGGGGCACCCAGCACCAGGTCCGCAGCACCTGGCTTGGCTGAGATAGGCTATACTGCAGGTCCCTATCAGTGCCAGTGTGTGATAGGTAGTCCTTGCAGACCCACCTAGAATATACCTGTGTCCATCTGTATTTCCCAATCATGTCTAGCCTTTGTGGACTATGATGGAACCAGAATAGTGCATATCCTGTGTGGATGCCAGGGTCACATGTTATAGGTTAAGGGGGGTGTTTGGACCCAAAAGCAGATTATGTAGCACCACCCAACCTGCCCTCTGTGGCTCAGGGTGGGGGGACAGGCTCTCCCATCAACAGATCCACATTGTACATCTCTGCAATGGTGGCAGTAGAGAGTACCATCAACCCCAGCCCTGCTGGGGAACAGGCACCCTACAGGGCAGTTGATGCAGATCTGTACACATCACATACGGCAATGGCAGACAGGCAGAACACTGGAAAAGCTCAGTTGCCCCCCACCACTAGCTGACATTCACCAGCAGAGGGCACAGTCAGGCTCCACTCACTATACCCTGCAAGGTGTTCAAGCCATACACATGCCAACTGCAGACAATCTGCTAGTTAGTACATAGTGCATGCTCCTGGAAGAACTGTGTGCACTGAAAAATGGGACGTGAGCATATACACCAAGCAGGTATGTCAGTGATTAGGCCCCAGAAAAGAAAAGCCATAAATACCACTTGAGAGAAATGCTGTATAGCACTATGGGGGAACCTAGCCATGCCTTGGTCACTGCTCAGTCAGGGTGAGAGTGACCTCCCAGAATGACATGCTGTGGCCACCTTGTCCGTGCAGGTGGTGGTGGGGCACTACAATGTCCCAGCCATTGCCTTATACCCTGTGCAGATGCATCCTGCCCAGGCCACCCTGTCCGGACCATACCCACAGTACCTTGCTCCTCATTATGCACATTGACAGGCTAACACTGGAAACAGTACAAGCAGTGTGGGCTGAGTAAGGTGTAGGCAGCCACAACACACTGGATAGACATACATACACTCCCACACCTATGCCAGCATTGTTCAAATATGGAGGTTTGTGGCAGCCCTGGCCACCACAACAGTCCTGGGCACAGTGCGGGCATTGCTATGGTACACAATACTGTTGGGGTCACTCCCTGGGGTGGTAAACACTGTCAGAAGCAATAACTGAAACACAGTCCACAGATATCAGAAAGGTTGCTATGATTAATCTCTATCAACAAATCGTGTTTAACTTAGGATTTGTTAGCTGACATTAATCATAGCAACCTTTTGATAAATGTGGAACGTGTTCCCAAGTTTAGGACGGCATTGCTAAGGTATGCAGGTGCCAGTATTGGGAGATGCTGCTCCGCGCAGGGCCCAACAGCCTGACTCTCCATGAGGCTTTGGATAGTGGAGCCTGTGGTTGTGGGTATTTCTGCCCCTGTTGGCCACTGCTCTAGGGCAGAGGTTGCCAACTCCGGTCCTGGTGGGCCAAACACTGTTCAGGTTTTCATGCTGTCCCTAATGAATATGCATGAGATACTTTTGCATACAATTGGGGTGATGCATACAAATGCAGCACAGGCATATTTATAACATGCAGCACAGGCATGTTGGGAAACTCTGCTCTAGGGATTGCGCATGCTTATGGTGTCTGTGCTCTGTAGGGTAAAATACAGGCGTTTCAGGCATGTTTAATTTATCTGCAATAAAGGTTCTGTCTTTATTACCACGGTTTAGTACTGGGTAAAATATGGGGACAAGGTTGGTGGGAACCACAGCTGGTCCACCAAGAAAACAGCAAATTGCCACGGAAAGCACAAAAACCAGTCCTAAAACGTGGCAGAAAGGGTAAGAAAAGCCTTTATTATTTCAGGGGGTGAGTAGTGCCAAACCCAACACTGGCCGTGTTTCGTAAGAAACCTCTTCAGGGGTATATGGCTCCACTGTAGGTAAATACATAAATAAAATCAAAAACATAAAATAAACAATTAAATAAGTAATCAAATGGATAAAAAACTTACAATAAATAAATAAAACAAAATAAAGGCAACATATGTGTAGTACTTAGGAACATCTAAAGGAACAAAGTGCTAGGGAGAGGGAAGGAGGGGGAAGGGGGGAAGGAAGGAAAGGAACAAGGAGGAAAGTGAAGAAGGTAGTGGTGCTATTAAAACAACTAACATAACAATAAAGCATTACATTTATATGAGAAACCATCATATATAAAACAACCATGTAAAAACAATAACAACTAATAAAATATAAGTGAAAATGGAACAGCAACAATATGCACCAAGTTGCATATAAATGTAAAAACCATTCAATAAATAAATCTAATACAAAATGATATGACACTCCCATAATAAATAACATAAAACCATCATAATAAAAGAGATAACCACTAATTAAAAAGAAGAATAAAAAAGGAGAAAAAACAGGAGAGGACTGATAAAACAATACATTGAAACTATATACACTAAGGGGTATGTTTACTAAACCGCGCGGCGCACAATAGCGTATGCTAATGATGCACTTAAGTGCTCTTAAGTGCCGCGCACGCGTGCGCGTCACATTAACTGGCCAGCGCACGTGTGCGGGGCGTTGATGTGCGATAGAGGCGGGGAAAGGCGTACGGAGGGCGGAGGAAGGCCCCCGAGGGACAGAGGGACGGGGTCAATGGGTGGAGAGTGGGAGGGGAGAGGCTCCCCGCACAGGAGCGGGGCTGAATTTCGGCAATAAAAATACCGCGAGTGAAACCCTCGCGTTAGAGCCGATTTAAAGGGAAGAGAAACCATTTCCGTCAGCAATGTACAGCAAAACCGGGGAAACCTGCAAAACGTGAGCAGTGTGATAAATGTGCACAGAACAAAATAGCAAATATAAATTGAAAATGACCACAACAAATTCCAAATAAATTATAATCCAGCTGGGCAACAGTGATATTAATGGGCAACCATAAAAAACACTCCCATGAAAGCTCCAAAGAAAAGAAATGATTTTTGGAAGGGTCTACGCTCCGTAGACTCGTTCAAAAAGCACTGCATTTTAATGGAGCTTTCCTGGGAGTGTTTGTCATGTTGCCCATTGATATCACTGTTGCCCAGCTTGTTTTTGGGGTTTTTCCCCTTTTTTGGAGATCATTTTTGAGGTTTAATTGCACCTTTGTCCCCATACAAGGTAAACGAGCCCACAGTAAAATTGTGCAGAGCAGGGTGTCTGACTCATGCGGCCAGGTTTCCTATCTCCAGAGACTGCACTATCTCTGTGGCCACAGTGTGGTGCAGCACACACAGCCAGTGTCTGCAGAACCAAAGAGTCACAGGTTCAAATCCCAGCTGGGGCTACTGCCAACCCAGTCCCCATAGTTTTACCCACCACTAAACAGTGATAGTACAGACACTCCTTTATGGCAGAGAACATAAGCATGGTTCCAACACCTATATTTTACCCTACACCGCACACAAACCATAACAATGGGCATTACCTACAGCCAAGTCCCCCAAATTTAGTCCTGGAGTGCTACATCTCAATCAGGTCATATGCTTTTTCCCAGATAGGGACATGTCTGCATGTTGGCGGAAGGGTACAGGTGGTGGAGGGGGCAGTGGCTGCAAACCACAGCAGACAGTGGCCTAGGCCTGTGCAGGCTGGCACCGTCCACTGCAAGACAGACTCTGTCAGATGTACAGTCATGGACTCTCCAGGGAAACAAACGGAGCAAGAGACGGAAGGAGGTTTGGACCAGACTGCTTTATTGAAGATGATCCCTACGCGTTTCGGCTTACGCCTTCTTCGGGGGACATACAGCTACCATGAGTTAAAACAAACATTGTTATACAATGGATATACAACATATAAATCCAATAAATAATATGATATATCAATAAAAACAAATAAATAAATAAATAAATGTGTAACGAAAATATTAGAACAATAAAATGACTAATATATTAGTAAATGTTACGTTTAGACCAACCAGAGGACAGAGAAGAGAGTCAAAAACCATAAAACAAAATAATAATAATAATAAAGATCAGTACAATAAAATAAAATAAAATCAATTAGACAATATCTAATTAAATCAAATCAAGTAAACGAGGGCCGAGACAGAGAACTAAAATATTATAAAAAGCAAATAAACACAAATTGGTAAAAAACGTGAATACAATTCTGTACATAAATAAATATAGGTAAAGTTGTATATTAAACAAATAAATATGATAATAATGAAGCCATTGAATAAATATGTAAAATATATAAAAGTATATAAATCCGAATAAATGTAATAGAATAATAACATACCAGTATTGTAAGGATGGAGATGTCTCATAAAGACAATTTGGTAAAAAGCACTATATGTTGATAGCGCCGTAGTTGATGAGGTTGTCTCTTAAAGACAATTGAGTCGTAGCACTATATAATGGCTATGAAAGGAAAAACTATATAATCACTAATTAGAACAAATAATATATGAAAGACAAAACATCAAATGTACCAAAAATCAATAAATAAATACATAAAAATAGATAAAAGGGGAATAAAATGAATGATAATAATACTAATAAATATCTATAAAGTAATATAAAAATACTTAGATACAAGTTTATGAACTATAAGATGTTAAACAAACTTAAGACATGCGAATAAAATAAAATAAAATACTTGTAAAACAATAATATATTAAAAAGAAAAAATATAGAAGAGGAATTGGCACATGATAAAAAATATGGTGAAAATATAATAAAAATACATATAAATATTAAATCAAAGAAAAGACACAGGTGAGTAGATCTATAAACAGAACATGTGTTATATCAATTGGAGCTACAAAGAGGACCACAGGAAAAAGAATAATGAATTACGAATATAGTGAGTGTAAGTCTCATGCTATCAATGGGGAGAAGAAAAAGGGGTTTTAATATTCTCAATGGACGTATAACCGTGAAGGAAAAGGACGGAGGGGAACCGGGTTGTTTCAAAAGTAATAGAACATGTAGAATGAGATTAAAGTGCTAATTATTAAGCACAAGTTTAGAGCAATAATGTAACAAAACCCATGTTCTGCTGTTATATATGTTTTAGTAAGATCAAGGATATGCATGAAGGAATATACTGTGTGCTAATTGCATCAATGTATTTAATGTGATTGTGCAACTGATTTTGCGCATGTTAATTGAGTGCAGTCGACATACCTCAATATAGAAAATCACATGATGAACTAGGCAAAAATTACTATAATATGATAAAAATGAATAAATAAGAAAAGTATTGAATGGAAGAACTATGGATCAAAGGATCCGTAAAAAGGCGCATTCATGTGTTATATCAATTGAAACTGTGAAGGGAACCGCAGGGCGTAATGGAATGAGCTACGGATGTATGATGAATCAGAACCTTGTGTTTCATAAGGGGGAGAGGGAGAGTTGGATGGTATCAATGTGCTTTAGACATGGAGGGAAAATGTAAATGGTGAATAGATTAGATAAAGATTATTAGATAGTGTATAATGAGATTAAAATACTGAATGTTGAAAATAAATTTACAACGATGAACTATCATGGGGATATGTATTTGTAAAACAAGGAGTGTGTAACAAGAAGTATTCTACATTCTAATACATCATATATTTACCGTGATCGCTGAGCTGGTTTTGGCACTTAAATATAAGGAAACATATTGGCGCGGGTAGTAAATAATCAGTCAATGATACACTTTATATTGTAAAAAATAAAAATAATAATATAATGAAAAATGCGTGCTATTAAGTAGGAACTGAGTGAATCAGAGTATTTGAGACGGAAGGAAACTGTGAAACTAAAAGTAGAGAAGGTTTGAGCGAGATAATTACGACCTCGGTAACACCCGAACTTAAATCAGAACTTAAAGACCAACCGGATGTATGAAAATGAACCGTACTTACTGTTTAAGCAGGCAAATGTAGCATAAAAGGTACCTAAATGGGGAAATGCCAAAAGGGAGCGTGCCGAATTTTACACATAATAACATCAGGGGCTAGCACTGTGTGACAGTTGTTTTATAGACGCCGATTTTCGCGCCTTTTTTCAAAAGAGACGTCACAATTGGGCGGAGCTAAAAAAGAGTCAATACGGACAACTATATACAAGACAAAAGAATGCGTGTTATTGAGTAGGAACTGAGTGAATCAGAGTATTTGAGACGGAAGGAAGCTGTGGGACTGAAAATAGAGAAAGTTTGAGGGAGATAATTACGACCTCGGTACCACCCGAACTTAAATCAAAACTTAAAATAAACCGGATGTATGAAAATGAAACATACTTACTGTTTAAGCAGGCAAATGTAGCATAAAAGATACCCAAATGAGGAAATACCAAAAGGGAGCGTGCCCAATCTTACACACAATAGCATCAGGGGCTAGCACTGTATGACAGTTGTTTTATAGACGTCGATGTTCGCGCCTTTTTTGAGAGAGACGTCACAATTGGGCGGAGCTAAAAAAAGAGTCAGTGCAGACAACTATATACAAGACAAAGTTAATATAAGTGTATCATCAATCGATGTATACTACGGAATATTAGTTTGTGGTGTGTGTATAAAGAATATAATGATATGCTATAAAACAAAATAAAAACGTCGAGTTGCATACTGATTACACAAACCCCGATGAAAGGGAAAAAAAAACAATTATAACGGCATGAGTGGGGTTCAGTATTTACAGCGCATGCTCTGGCGTTTTTTAATTTTCCGTTTCAACATTAGCGTTTGAGACACTGTAGAAGTTTTCTTCTTGAACTGTAAGTGTGTGGTTTAATAAGGTTTTTTCTTGCGCCCCCTTTGGAGTCTTCTGTTGTTATCTTTTATGCATCTGCCGCTTACACTCATGCCATGTTATAATTGTTTTTTTTCCCTTTCATCGGGATTTGTGTTATCAGAATGCAACTCGACGTTTTTATTTCTGTCAAAGGTTTTGACAACATCGCTGGACTAATTATAGAAGGTCATCTTCGACTTGTAAGTGGTTTTTGTTTACCACTTTTGTTTTGGTGATCAGCACTCGGTGGGATCTGGCAGAACTTTATTTTTTATTTTTGATCGTAATTCTCGTGTTTTTGAATGCCCTTATGCAATTGTCACATTCGAGGGTTCCCTATTCCACATAGGATTAACATTTTATTCATTCTTAACACATTTGCACATAATTCATTTATTTATTATTCGTGGCAATTCCTTTATGCATCAAATCGCGATGGTTTATTAATTTATTTACCTTTTACATCACGTGTATCTACTACGGGCGCAGGAGAAGCGCCTGTACATGTTTTTTAATGTTATTTTTTATCATTTTTGCATTTTAAAGCCAAAGATGTATATATTTTGGTTAGATAATACCTTTACTTTTTACAGGTAACAAATATGTTTTGGACTACGGTTGCACATTTCATTTGGCAGCACAAAGTACAATCGTTGTAAAACCTTTTGTTTTTATTCTTTGCTTGCATTTTATGGATTATGCATTCTTCTCTTAGGTTTCATGGTCCTCTCTAGGATCCTATCAGAGAAAGGGTTTGTTCAGTCAACATACGGTTTAGTGGTAGGTTCCTACGCTTTTTACTTTATTGATCAACATCATTTTATTGTCACATAATGGGTGTCCACTGATTCCCTCCAGCTCCTTTTTTGTTCTGTAGTCTCCTCATGATACATGATATACTATAAATTCTTAAGGCATATTTTAGGCATATTTTAGGCACATCAAGTGTTCATTTAAATATTTTTTCTTTTACCTGTTTAAGTTGGTTATCAATATGTTTAATGTATTATACACTGGTTTTTGTAGTTTTAGTGTATATAGTTTCAATGTATTGTTTTATCAGTCCTCTCCTGTTTTTTCTCCTTTTTTATTCTTCTTTTTAATTAGTGGTTATCTCTTTTATTATGATGGTTTTATGTTATTTATTATGGGAGTGTCATATCATTTTGCATTAGATTTATTTATTGAATGGTTTTTACATTTATATGCAACTTGGTGCATATTGTTGCTGTTCCATTTTCACTTATATTTTATTAGTTGTTATTGTTTTTATATGGTTGTTTTATATATGATGGTTTCTCATATAAATGTAATGCTTTATTGTTATGTTAGTTGTTTTAATAGCACCACTACCTTCCTCACTTTCCTCCTTGTTCCTTTCCTTCCTTCCCCCTCCTTCCCTCTCCCTAGCACTTTGTTCCTTTAGATGTTCCTAAGTACTACACATGTTTCCTTTATTTTGTTTTATTTATTTATTGTAAGTTTTTTATCCATTTGATTACTTATTTAATTGTTTATTTTATGGTTTTGATTTTATTTATGTATTTACCTATAGTGGAGCCATATACCCCTGAAGAGGTTTCTTACGAAACACGGCCAGTGTTGGGTTTGGCACTACTCACCCCCTGGAATAATAAAGGCTTTTCTTACCCTTTCTGCCATGTTTTTGGACTGGTTTTTGGGAACCACAGCTGGGACATGAACTTGTGATCTTCTGCCCTTGAACACACTGGCTGTGTGTACTGCACCAAACTGTTGCCACAGTGGCAGATCATTCCCTGGAAATACCATGACTGTTCGTCAGACAGACCTTGTCTGTTGCAGTGCACGGCACCCACCTAAATGGGGCTTGGCCGTGGTCTGCTGTGTGCAGATGCCACTGCCCCCTCCACCACCAGCACCCCTCCGCCACCATGCTGACATGCCCTTGTGCCGGTGGTGCTGGTGATGCGCAGTCCCAGGACATCCATTGTGCCGGTAGGCAGCTGCCTATGGTGTGGGTTCTCGGGTAGGGGTGCCTACATGGACATGCGCGCTTTCCCCCGGCACTGCCTGCCAATGTTATGTGCCCTGGGGGTACCTGCTGGGTAATATCCCCTGTGACACTGTGGGACACACACTCATGCCCATGTTGGTCCCTCGTCAGTTGCTGTCTTGCTGCTTTACATTTTCGACATTCCTATGTGCCACCTAGGCATCTGCCTACTCCGCACTGTGCCCCAGCTGGACCAAAGCATGTGCTGCCTGCAGCCCCCTGTATCCCATTTACAGCATCAGTACAGTTGCCCTTTCCTACATGCCCACTCTGCTGTTGCTGCACATGTGCACGCCCTAACAAACCTGCCCAATATAAACGACAAAAACCCTGATCACCGCTATTTCAATGTGGGATCATTCACTTTGTAGGGGGACAGAGCATAGACCCTTCCTAACATGATATCTTCCTTTTTACGCTTTGTCAGTAGTGTTGCTTTATGTTTATCATTAATATCACAATTGGCCAGCTTGGTTATTGGGATTTCAAATGTGGTTCTGGTCATTTTATATGTTTATTTGCCTTTTTGGTTACTGCACATGTATCACTACTATCACATTTCTGGGTTTCCCTGCCTTTGCTGTATATTGCTGACTGAAATGGTTTCTCTCTCCTGCAAATGTTCCTCTAACGCAAGGGTTTCACTGGCATTAGCATTCAGACCCGGATTTCACAGCGTTAGTGTGCCTGGAGCCTCTACCCGCCCACTCTCCGCCCATTGACCCCTATCTCTGCCCTCTGGGAGGCCTTACTCCACCCTTCAGAGCCGGATTTCACAGCGTTAGTGTGCCTTAACGCCGCTGCCGACGTTATTGTGCGATTCATGACATCACGCGATAATGCGCGATAACGTCGCCGCTGCTATGTTAAGACGGTTTAGTAAACATACCCCTTAGTCACATCTTTGCAAAGTAGGATGCTATAAAGAAGAGGAAATGACTTGCCCAGGATCACAGAGAGCGAGCAGCAGAAGGGAATTACTGATCCCTAATGTTCTGCTGTAGCCAGTGCACTAAAATACTTCATAGCAAGTGCCCAGCCCGGAAGTGGCCTATATCCCGTTCCTGATGGAATCTTGCTGGTTCTTCCTGTTCTCCTTATCGCAGCTGTTGCAAGGTCATTTTCCCCTCTGTCACGATTCAGTGTTTTCTCTCTGCTTAGGTCCGGGTTTGAGAAGTTTTGTTGACTCTTCAGCAACCGCCATGAGAAGAACTGCTTTCCAAGCAGGCTGGTAGTCATAAGCCTTCCAGAAGAGGTGAATTAACTGCAAATAAGTCGAAAAATGTTTTTTCCCTCTTTCAAAAAAATGATTTTTAACTTTCACGTACAATGCAAGTGAAATGGACAAAGCTTTTGCTAGTGAACATATATGTTTAGCTGTCACTTTAGAATTAGCCCTTTGAAATATCAGCATTTTACTTATTTTATGCCACAATGCTTGTGATCTGCATTTATAGTCCTTCCGAAACTGCATAAACACAAAAGAAAGATAGAAAAGTGCTGTTTCAATAGATTTATACTAAGACTAGCAAAGTGTGTACCGTTGACAACATCAAATCAAATGTCTCTTCTTTGGGATTGATACTAAAATGTAACATGGAGATGAAAATGGAAAACAATTTGGAAGTAATTGGATTGGCTTCCTCTGTTATTGTATTTAAACTACAAATTTGATTATAGCCCAAATGGAAGACAGCTCCTCATTAGCTAATTAATTGTAAAAGATGTTTAAATGCTCTTCACATGAAATAATGATATAAGGGGTTTACTTTTTCTGCCTGTACCTCGGGTAACTAAGAATACAAGCACTGACCTTTGCTCTGTTGGAAGCTTTCAGGTAGTTGAACTATCAGAAATGTGCTGCCAGCCTCTGGTGAACGCCTGTCTCTTTCTGGAAATTTTAATTATAAGGTTTTAAGCATCCTGTATGGATGAATAAACCTACATAAGTTACTAAACTGGTCAGTGGTATCCAAGATGGTGATTTGCAGAGGCAGCTGGTTCTGATGCTGTTTCCTGATGCCGCGTCAGAGGAAGGTTCGTTTTGGGTTAGTTCCCCAGGCACTTCCAGGCCAGCCTCCTCCAACTTTCCTTTTATTGGTCCTTTGGAACCTCAGTCACAGTTGGGGGTGAGCAGCCCGGCTGAGAGGGCACTGGAGCCAGTGAGCTCAGCGTCTCCTTCGGGTAGTGACCTTACGCCCCCGGAAGTGAAGAGGCCTTCCAAACAAGCATGTCTTGGGGTTTGCTCGGAGGGCGAGGAAGCGGAGCTGCCTTGTGGAGGTGAATCTTTGCTGGGATCGCCACTGAGCGTTACTGTGAGTGGTGGAGTGCCCTCGCATTTTCTTTCTGCCCCAGAGACGCGGGGAAGGCAGCAGTCAACGTCTGAAGCAAGTGGAGTAGCTTCTTCTCCAGGACAACCCCTTGAGATGGCATCCACTACAGTAGAGCCGTCACCT
This sequence comes from Ichthyophis bannanicus, assembly GCA_033557465.1. NCBI lineage: Eukaryota > Metazoa > Chordata > Amphibia > Gymnophiona > Ichthyophiidae > Ichthyophis > Ichthyophis bannanicus. The sequence goes on from CM066034.1 coordinate 906,349,837, forward strand.
TTTACCTTTGAATTGCAGAGACCGGAGCAGTTTACTTTGGAAACCATTTGGTCGGCTATCAAGCAGCTTGGTGAGGCTATTATTCCTCAAGTTCAAAGTTTGCAAGTTCAGGCTTTACAGACTGAGAGAAATTACTCTTTGAACTCTGAGTCTATTGAATCCCTTAAAGCTACTGTTACTGAGCGTTTGGACTCTCAGGTTGAGGCATTGATGAAAGACTTTGGCAACATGAGGCGTCGGGTAGAAGCCCTGGATAACACAGGTACACTAAAAAATTTTTTTTTTAAACTGCCTCTAATGTTTCGATTGATTTTTATGTTTTTTGGTGCGCTGAATCCAAATCTGGTAACCAATTTGCTCCATCACGTACAGATTTTTTGCTACATTGGGTTAGCAGTTTGAGGTGAACGTTTCAGATTGAGTGCGATCGAGATAAAAGTTTCTTGGATGAATTCTTTATACTAATTGTTTAGTAGTTATTCAAATAAGAATAAAGAAAATTGTAACAAGGCAGCACATAAGAATAGAGTAATGTCAACAAAACACACTGTGATGGTAGCAAAATTGTCTGCACTTAAAACAGCCACATACATGTGCACAAACATTGAGCATATAAGAGCGAGGTTAGACACAAAGCAAAGCAAAGAAATGTGCAAAAAATGTTGTACAGGTATGTATGTAAGAATAGAAAATGCAAACCGCACCATTGCAATACATGAAGACAAACACCCGATGGTGTGAAAATAAAATTCTAATAAATGAGATCCGACACTGTTGTAATAACTAGAAATTTTTATTTCAAAGTTTAGTAAAAACACGATATTTGTCAACACAGTTTAGATTTTAAAGTCATTCTTGGGTCAATCAATCTCCTGGTGGGCCCGTTTCTTCTTCCCCCGAATGCTTCTCTTGGTGCGCTGCTTGGCGTATTTTTCATCTGGGGTTTTCCCGCAGCAGCAACCAGCAGAAATCAGCAGCCATCATAGTGGTGTTCCATCTTCCTTGGTACCTTCTCTCTGCGTCCTTGATGTCCTGGTGAAACCTTTCACCCTGTTCTTCACTGTACGCCCCCAAGTTTTCGGGAAAGTAGTTCACATGGGAGTGCAAGAAATGGACTTTCAGGCTCATGTTACAGCCTTGTACTTTGAAGGCATTGAGCATCCTGGAAACAATATCCTTATAGTTCTCATCCCGCCTGTTCCCCAAGAATTTGAGAACAACATCCTTGAAGGAATCCCAGCCTTCTTTTTCCTTCTCAGACATCGTTTCAGCGAATGCTCCATCTGAAATGAGTTTCCTTATATCAGGGCCAACAAACACTCCTTCCTTTAGCTTTGCTTCAGAAAGTCGGGGGAACTTTGAGCAAAGGTACCGAAAGCACTCACCATCTTTTGAAAGGGACTTGATGAATTGCTTAATGAGACCCAACTTAATGTGGAGAGGTGGTAATAGAATTTTATCACGAGGTACCAAGCTCTCATGAAGAACATTTTTCTCACCGGGTCTCAAATACTCCCGAATTGGCCAGTCTTTTTTCCCCCAGTGTAGGTCGCGGGCCCGGCTATCCCACAAGCAAAGGAAGCAGGGACATTTGGTGAAACCGGATTGCTGCCCTAATAGCATGGATAGAATTTTAAAGTCTCCACAAATCATCCACTTATGCTCATCATAACGAATCTTCTGAAGAATCAGGGCCAAATTCTCGTATTTTTCTTGGAGAATAACAGAGTGAGCAATAGGAACTGAAGCGAATGTGTTGCCATTATGAAGAAGAACACCTTTTATGCTGTCTTTTGACAAATCAATGAACAGCCGCCATTCAGCAGGATCATACTTGAGTTTAAACTTTTCCATCACTCCGTATATATCGTTGCAAAATACCAAATCTTCCTCTTTGCTGAAATACTTCAAAAATTGTGTCTCGCGGTTGCGGTACCAATAAAAAGTTGTTCCTGGTGACAATAGATTTTCTGTTTAAGCCGAGAACCTAGCAGTTGGGCAGCATCTTTTGGGAGTCCTAAATCCCGGACTAAATCATTCAATTCAGCTTGAGAGAAAAGTTCAGGTTTTGGATCTGGTTCAGTTTCAAACTCGGAAGTGCTGGACTCATCGGGAAAAGCCATCTGATGAGTCTCATCATGATCAGAACCGTCCACACAAATATGATCCAAAGATTTTGGTGGTTCAGGCACAGGTACTTCGTTGCTATGAGGCATAGGCCTAATTGCTGAGGGAAGGTTGGGATAACTTATTACATTCTTATTTTTTAAGTTGTATCCCTTCACAATGCAAGAGCAAAAATAGCAGTCACTGCTGTGGTCTCTTTGTTCACGCCACATCATAGGTATTCCGAAACGAAATGCTTGTTTTTTTACCTTTCATCCATAAGCGTAGATCTTCCTCACATGTCTTGCACACTTTGTGAGGAGCCCACGGTTTGTCTTGATCGCCTAACTTCAAACCGAAATAGGCGAAATATACTTTTTTAATAAATGCAGAAATGTTCCTCTGCCGCTTTTTCACGGTATATTCCCCACAAATAAAACAAAAACTGTCCGGAGAGTTGACGCAACCTCTGGCTCTGTGAGCCATCACAAATACACAGCACTGCAAACTACAATTGTAGTGAACCACTTCGGAATAAAGCTGGATTACGACTGAGCAAACAAAAGGTAATAATGAACTTGCAAGAAACTGAAATCTGACAGGAACGTTCATGTCGCAACCACCGTGTTTGAGCGAGCGAACGAGGCGAAGCGAACAGGAAAGAACATGCGCCAGCGCGAGTACTGGATTTAGCCCCCCGCCTCCCAATTGTCCTGTTAATGTATAAAATGAATACAAAACACTCTAAAATATCATGAGGGAGTGTTTCTAGTTAGTTAACCATTACAACCTCTATTTTGGGCCAAGAAAATAAACTGCAGTCGGCTAAAAAGAAATTATGTGAACATTCCTTATATGGGTAAGAAATCTAATTTTGCAAGAAAACGTGACGTGATGGAACATTTTGGCTATTTTTCCTGGATTCAGCACCCCAAAATCTATAGGAATCAGTTGCAAAACTGGAGGCAGTTTTTTGGTAGTGTACCTGTGTAATCATTCTCGATTGACTAATTTACGTAGGATTAATTTTTCTAAGGTGACGGGTATTTCTGCTAAAGAAATGTTTAAATCTTATTTATTAGAAGTTCTTGGAGCTTCCCCTGAGCTTTGTCCACCATTAAGATATATTATATACCTACAGGTCAAAAGGTTAACTCAGAGGCTGATTTACCTGGTTTACGAGGGGGAGATGTTTTGAATATTACCGCTATGTTAGAATCATCGAATATGGATATAGCTTCACCAGCCACTTGTTTAGTAACCTTTGCTTTAGCATCAGATAGGGAGTGGCTGCTAAAAATGTTTTTCAAGAAGAGTAATGTGACATTTAAGGGCTACTTGGTCCACATGTTTCCTGATTTAGCTAGAGAAGCCCAAAGGCGTAGGAAAGAATTTTTAATCTTGCGTCCAAGGGTTTCTCAGTTGAGTGGGTTCTTCTTTTTGAAATATCCCTGTAAATGTGTTGTTAAATTGGAAGGTAATTCCTATATTTTTTTCTTTCCATCTCAGTTAATTTCCTTTTTAAATGCCCGCGGGGTTGTTAAAGGTGGGACTGTTCTACACCTGTTCTACACCGACTTGATGATGCTGGCTGATATGTCTCTGCATAATTCCTATTAGAGTTATTGTTCTATATTGTTTTCCTATTTCTTTGGATCTCACAATTGTGGGCTAGAGCGGGTGTCTCGGGTTACTTTTTTTCTTCTGAATTTGTTACATGGTCTGTATTCCCTGATATCTCGATTTCCTGTACAAGTGACTGTATCCTTGTAATATATTGTATATTCTATAAATATAAAATAAAATAAAATAAACCTACATAAACATTATTATTATTGCTCTTATTATCCTTTTCTCACTCCAGTTTTTCTGCGCTCCTATGCTGCTCCTATCACCCAGCTATTCCTGCACCACTTGATTCTTTGAAATAGACTTACGCTGTAGCTTCTAACTTGAACTGCTCTTAAAAAAGAAAGAGTAGCTGGCTGAGATTTGTTTGTTGCAGATTTTTTTGAGAAAATATGTAATTGCTTAACAATTATTGCAGAACAATAATTATTAAATTAGCTAAAATTACCCATTTAAAATGAAGCTTGCAATAGGATCAACAGGGCTCAGACAAATGTCTATCACAACCATAACCTAAGTACATAGAACATAAGATATGCCATACGGGGTCAGACCAAGGTCCATCAAGCCCACTATCCTGTTTCAAACAGTGGCCAATCTAGGTCACAAGTACCAAGCGGTTTCCTCAAAGGACACAATGCTTGTATTGTGGCAAGCAGTGGATTTGCTGAGTCCCCTTTAATAATTGTTTATGGACCTTTCCTCCAGGAACTTGTCCAAAACATTTTTAAGCCCAGCTACATTAACAGCTTTTACTACATCCTCCGGTAATGAATTCCAGAGTTTGATTACGCATTGAGTGAAAAAATATTTTCTATTAGTCTTAAATAGGTTACACTGTAGCTTCATTGCATGTCTTCTAGTCTTTCTATATTTTGATGGTGTAAACAATTGATCTATGTTTACCCATTCCACTCCATTCATTTATTTATAGACCTCTATCATATCTCCCCTCAGCCATCTCTTTTCCAGTTGAAGAGCCATAACCTTTTTAGCCTCTCCTCATAGAGGTATCCTTCCATTCCCTTTACCATTTTGGTGTCTCTTCTCAGTACCTTTTCTAATAACTCTATATTCTTTTTAAGATACGGCGACCAGAATTGCACACAATATTCAAGGTGCAGTTACTCCATGGAATGATACAGAGGCATTATAATATCCTTTGTTTTATTCTCCATTCCTTTCCTTATGATTCCTAGCATTTGCTTTCTTGGCCGCCGCTGCACACTGGGCGGAGGGTTTCAACGTTATCCACAATGACAAATAAATATTTTTCCTGGGTGGTGATTCCTAATATGGAACCTTGCATTGTGTAACCATAGTTTGGGTTGTTTTTTCCTAGGTGCATTATTTTGCACTTGTCCACATTAAATTTCATCTGCCATTTGAACATCCAGTCTTCCAATTTATCAAGGTCCTCTTGCAATTTTTCACAATCCACATGGGTTTTAACAACTTTGAATAATTTTGTGCCATCTTCAAATTTGATTACCTCTCTCGTTAGTCCCATTTTCAGGTCATTTACAAATATGTTAAAAAGCAGCAGACCCAGCACAGATCCCTGGGGTACTCCAAAATTCACCTTTCTCCATTGAGAAAATTGGCCATTTAGCCCTACTCTGTTTTTTATCTTTTTACCAGTTCCTGATCCACAATAGTACACTGCCTATCACATGACTTTTTAATTTCGCCAGGGGTCTCTCATGAGGGACCTTGTCAAAGGCTTTCTGAAAATCCAGATACACCATATCAACCAACTCACCTTTGTCTACCTGTTTATTCACACCTTCAAAAAAACATAACATCACTATCTACATGTTCAGTCATTTTTTTCTTTACAATGGTTTCTACCATTTTTCCCAGTACTGATGTTGGCTCACCGATCTGTAGTTTTCTGGATCACCCCTGGAACCCTTTTTAAAAACTGGTGTTACATTGGCCATCCTCCAATCTTCAGGTATTACCGATGATTTTAATGATAACAAATAGCAGACCTGCAAGCTCATATGTCAGTTCTTTCAACACCCTTGGATATATACTGTAGGCCGGGTCCACCTACAAAGCCTCCCCAATTACCAATAAACAGTTCAGACGACAGTTGCTCAGCTACAAAGAAACTTTTTATTTGGCACAGCAAACAAATGGTTATAGATGCAGATAGCAAGTGCCTGTCTGAGGGACAGCGGGGCAGACTTCTCTCTGCAAGGGGAGAAAAGAACTGCCCAAAGACCCTCTAAAATTGCTGTCTTATATATACCTCTCTGCTTCAAATTCTAAATAGTTTCAGCAAATGCAAAACTCTTTCCCAGGGCCTTCTATGGTTATGCAGCTGGATCTGCTGATCAAGGCTTGCCTATCTATGCAATCAATCATAGCCCTCTGCCTCCTCCTGTGTTTTTTCCATCTGCTGGCACCAATTGAAACCTTCAGGGCAAGAGCATTAGTTGAATTCCTGGCTTGACCTGTTTGAACCTAGGCTTATATCCTTGGACACTTCTGTCCAAAGTATAGCTTTTTTTAGGCTTTATAACAGTAGTAAGTTGCATGTACTCTTTTCCTGTTGCCCACCTGTTTTGTGCCAACCATATGTTGCTGTGTCTGTTTCAAACAGGCCAGAGTGCAGTTATAAGGCAGATATATATGCAATCATAAGGCAAACATATAAAGCAGATCTGAGCTGATTATCCCTTTATTCCAATTATCCCTTCATTCCCCACTTTTTCTTTTCCTTTTTTGTCTGTGTGGAGGGAAGCGAAAGTAATCCCACTAAGGGGCATGGATAACAACCATTTGAGACAGAGAGGGATCATTGAGAGGCAACCGCTGGTACTGTTCCATAGATACAATGTACATGGTATTGGTGCTTTGCATTATCATTTTCGTACAGCATCCTAATAAAACAGAAAAAATACAGCAGGCAAGAATACCAAAAAACAGCAATACTTAAACGAGTTATAAAGAAAGCTGTTAGGCCTCCTCCGAGTCCGGAATACCAGCAGGCAACATTCTAAGAGAATGGAAGACATACAGCTTGCAATAATACTGAACACATCAAATATTCAACAAAGTGATGAAGAAAGCTTTGAAAATGTTACAGCAAAACTTGAGCTGGTGTGCGTATTGCAATTCCTGTAGCCCAAATGGCTTGTAGATTTTCACAAAAGTCCCAATCAGTCTTAATAGTCTTTATTTTCAGATAATTTGGGCCTGCTTCCCAGCAGTTTTTCAGGACTGCGTCGTGCGCTTCACCTGTCTCTGATGTTTAAGTATAGTTGAGTTCAGAGGTCTTGGGGTGGACTGTTTCATCTGGATTATGGCCAATTTCCTCTGCTGGAATCTCTGGATTGCAATTGGTGACATGGTTCCAGGTCCCATTCAGAAGAGCAGCAACCAATATTAAATGAAAAGACTAAAATATTCTAGATTAGATTTTACAATGAGACACTGCAATGTGACAAACATAATTTCATCCACATTTACTTAAGATCATAACTATCTCATATGGTATCAACTGTGTCTCTCAGTTTGATAAACCTCTTGTCTCTCCATCACTGGAGATTCATTTGCTGGTAGGAAATACTCCACCATACTCTTAACTGATCTTTACATATTAATAGATTAGACAAGTTGCACACACATATTCTGCAAGTTTGGCAAGTTTCAGAATTACTCCAATTTTTATTTGTGAAAATTTGTCATCAAATCATCCCTCTTTTTACCCATGCATGTCTGGCCAGGACATACAAAGGCAAAACGAGGCAAAAAGCATCTGGAAGTACCACATGGCCAGTGTGGATGTTCCAAAGCATATCATGGTGCAAAATGCACCTAGCCTGTCTCCAGGTGTCTATTTCCAATTGTTGAGTAAGTGTTGGGGCTTAAATGACTTCCTGAATTAAAGATTCTGGAGACAGCATAGTTGAATAAAATTTGCTTACATATTCATTAGGCAGATATGTCACTTTAAATAACCTTCATCAGTTTAATGTCCATCAGAGTACCACCTCTTAATTGGCATGCTAAGATCATCAAACAATTGTTAAAAACTTAGTATTGTGGTAAACAAATAGTATATAGGAAATATAAATTTGGATTCTTCTTAATAAATATAACAACATGAGTAAACAGTGTCTTTTTTTTTTTCACCAACTTAATTGGTATGGTTCAAAAATGGACATATGTGCTCATTCAAAATAGCAATTGTCTTAAACAATCTGAATAAAGTCCCTACAGTATAAAAATATTTTTGTAACATTTTTATAACGGCAGTCGTAATAGGACAAATCATGACTTTTAACATGACAGCCACATGTCTCTCTCTCACGTATGACTAGAATCTATTGTATATACTGTTCTCAGTGAGAGTGCTGAACAAGGCAAAATAATTATCCTGAGTCTTTCATTACACTGATACTGTTGCATGTTAGAGGGAGACTTCAAAGCAGTGCTTGGGCTAGCTTCACCTTACCAGCATGCTATCTCAAGAAATGCAAATGGACAACAGAACTAGACAGACATGTTAAAAAAACAAACCTCTGTGCTGTAGGAGACTTTGTCTAATCAATTCAACTTAATGTTATTGTTTTATGTGTAAATAACTTTACAAATATTCTCATATTTTTCTGGGAACTAAGCTCCATTTTTCACCAAATTTGTTCTGCAAGTGTGTAAACTAAAGTAAATTTGTATGTCATAGTGCTACAATATAGTGTATTCCTAAAATTGAAACTTAAAAAAAATCTTTCAAAATAAAGTACACTGTTTTCTCTGGACCCCAACATATAAAATTCAAATACAGAAAAACAGATGAATTTATCCTAAAATTCAGCAACTCCCGTGTTACTGTCCTTAGTCATTAGTCATTAGCACTGAGCTTAAGAATACAAACACTCCCTTTCACATTTAAATGAATGAGACTGGTGTCAAACTGAACTGACAGCAAACAGTAGATCTCTCTTCCTGTCCTTTAAACAAAAGTTAAAATAAAACTTAGTTACAGCTCTTTTGGGTTTCTGTCCTCTATGAAATACTTGCAACAATATATAAAATTCAGTTTTACTTTTAATTTTGCTTGATCTAAACCAAACATATAACTTTTCATTCACTCGGGGTTTAAATCATTTCCCAGTTGCATTCTCCTGTCAGGGCCGTCAAACCCCCACTCTGAAGGGCAAAGGACAACAAACAGATTCTCCAATTTCATGCCTTGATTATTTGATCTAACATCTAGGAGCACTTGAACAGCTGACAGCTAAATACAAAGCTATCAGTCATTAAGTACAGCAGCCCATCTGATTAGAATAGAGAGGCTTCCCTGAGAGACCTCGCCAAACCACCCCCCCCCCCCCCCTGGGCAATCCCGAAAAGCAGCATACCTTTTAGCTTGAGAAACTCATGAACCTTAAAAAACAAGTAAAAAGTATTTTCTTCATAATCTTTTATAAGGATTTTCTCCAACAATGTAATACTAACTAAACATCTTTGCATCACATGGTTACATATTTTCTTAAACGGATTTTCTTTTAGAGCTATCTTCCTTGGTTGCAAAATCCAGCTGTAATCTTTTTCCTTTATCAGCTTGATCTTAAATTTGTAAAGTCATAAGAACATAACAAAACTGATCTTGTATCACTGAGTCAAAACTAATCTTAGCATCACAACAATTTTTTTATTAATCTCTTGTTAATTAGGATCTTCCACATTTGTTAGAAAAATCAAAATAAGCTTCTCAAAAAGTAACACATACATAGGAATTCGTTCCGCATTGTGTACAGCTGCCCTATGACCTAATCAGCATAAGCTTTCTAACAGACCCAGGCAGAGCTATTTAATCTTCTGACACACAGAAAACAGCAGACAAATGTTTCTTAACCAGGATATAATCAGATCCCAAATTTAAAAAATAAAACTTACACATATGGATTAGACTTATTTACTGCACACAAATATGCACAGGGGAAAAAAAAACAATTTGAAATTTTCAGGCTGTACTTGTAACTGTAAACTATTTTTCTTTGTTTTTCTACCAGTCAGATCACTGCACACAATAGCTGGCAGTTCAGAATAAAACACTGTCAATTACACAGGTACACTAAAAAAATTTTTTTTTAAACTGCCTCTAATGTTTCGATTGATTTTTACGTTTTTTGGTGCGCTGAATCCAAATCTGGTAACCAATTTGCTCCATCACGTACAGATTTTTTGCTACATTGGGTTAGCAGTTTGAGGTGAACGTTTCAGATTGAGTGCGATCGAGATAAAAGTTTCTTGGATGAATTCTTTATACTAATTGTTTAGTAGTTATTCAAATAAGAATAAAGAAAATTGTAACAAGGCAGCACATAAGAATAGAGTAATGTCAACAAAACACACTGTGATGGTAGCAAAATTGTCTGCACTTAAAACAGCCACATACATGTGCACAAACATTGAGCATATAAGAGCGAGGTTAGACACAAAGCAAAGCAAAGAAATGTGCAAAAAATGTTGTACAGGTATGTATGTAAGAATAGAAAACGCAAACCGCACCATTGCAATACATGAAGACAAACACCCGATGGTGTGAAAATAAAATTCTAATAAATGAGATCCGACACTGTGGTAATAACTAGCAAATTTTTATTTCAAAGTTTAATAAAAACACGATATTTGTCAACACAGTTAGATTTTAAAGTCATTCTTGGGTCAATCAATCTCCTGGTGGGCCCGTTTCTTCTTCCCCCGAATGCTTCTCTTGGTGCGCTGCTTGGCGTATTTTTCATCTGGGGTTTCCCGCAGCAGCAACCAGCAGAAATCAGCCATCATAGTGGTGTTCCATCTTCCTTGGTACCTTCTCTCTGCGTCCTTGATGTCCTGGTGAAACCTTTCACCTTGTTCTTCACTGTACGCCCCCAAGTTTTTGGGAAAGTAGTTCACATGGGAGTGCAAGAAATGGACTTTCAGGCTCATGTTACAGCCTTGTTCTTTGAAGGCATTGAGCATCCTGGCAACAATATCCTTATAGTTTCTCATCCCGCCTGTTCCCCAAGAATTTGAGAACAACATCCTTGAAGGAATCCCAGGCTTCTTTTTCCTTCTCAGACATCGTTTCAGCGAATGCTCCATCTGAAATGAGTTTCCTTATATCAGGGCCAACTAACACTCCTTCCTTTAGCTTTGCTTCAGAAAGTCGGGGGAACTTTGAGCAAAGGTACCGAAAGCACTCACCATCTTTTGGAAGGGACTTGATGAATTGCTTAATGAGACCCAACTTAATGTGGAGAGGTGGTAATAGAATTTTATCACGAGGTACCAAGCTCTCATGAAGAACATTTTTCTCACCGGGTCTCAAATACTCCCGAATTGGCCAGTCTTTTTTCCCCCAGTGTAGGTCGCGGGCCCGGCTATCCCACAAGCAAAGGAAGCAGGGATATTTGGTGAAACCGGATTGCTGCCCTAATAGCATGATAGAATTTTAAAGTCTCCACAAATCATCCACTTATGCTCATCATAACGAATCTTCTGAAGAATCAGGGCCAAATTCTCGTATTTTTCTTGGAGAATAACAGAGTGAGCAATAGGAACTGAAGCGAATGTGTTGCCATTATGAAGAAGAACACCTTTTATGCTGTCTTTTGACGAATCAATGAACAGCCGCCATTCAGCAGGATCATACTTGAGTTTAAACTTTTCCATCACTCCGTATATATCGTTGCAAAATACCAAATCTTCCTCTTTGCTGAAATACTTCAAAAATTGTGTCTCGCAGTTGCGGTACCAATAAAAAGTTGTTCCTGGTGACAATAGATTTTTCTGTTTAAGCCGAGAACCTAGCAGTTGGGCAGCATCTTTTGGGAGTCCTAAATCCCGGACTAAATCATTCAATTCAGCTTGAGAGAAAAGTTCAGGTTTCGGATCTGGTTCAGTTTCAAACTCGGAAGTACTGGACTCATCGGGAAAAGCCATCTGATGAGTCTCATCATGATCAGAACCGTCCCACACAAATATGATCCAAAGATTTTGGTGGTTCAGGCACAGGTTACTTCGTTGCTATGAGGCATAGGCCTAATTGCTGAGGGAAGGTTGGGGTAACTTATTACGTTCTTATTTTTTAAGTTGTATCCCTTCACAATGCAAGAGCAAAAATAGCAGTCACTGCTGTGGTCTCTTTGTTCACGCCACATCATAGGTATTCTGAAACGAAATGCTTGTTTTTTACCTTTCATCCATAAGCGTAGATCTTCCTCACATGTCTTGCACACTTTGTGAGGAGCCCACGTTTTGTCTTGATCGCCTAACTTCAAACCGAAATAGGCGAAATATACTTTTTTAATAAATGCAGAAATGTTCCTCTGCCGCTTTTTCACGGTATATTCCCCACAAATAAAACAAAAACTGTCCGGAGAGTTGACGCAACCTCAGGCTCTGTGAGCCATCACAAATACACAGCACTGCAAACTACAACTGTAGTGAACCACTTCGGAATAAAGCTGGATTACGACTGAGCAAACAAAAGGTAATAATGAACTTGCAAGAAACTGAAATTTGACAGGAACGTTCATGTCGCAACCACCGTGTTTGAGCGAGCGAACGAGGCGAGGCGAACAGGAAAGAACATGCGCCAGCGCGAGTACTGGATTTAGCCCCCCCGCCTCCCAATTGTCCTGTTAATTTATAAAATGAATACAAAACACTCAAAATATCATGAGGGAGTGTTTCTAGTTAGTTAACCATTACAACCTCTATTTTGGGCCAAGAAAATAAACTGCAGTCGGCTAAAAAGAAATTATGTGAACATTCCTTATATGGGTAAGAAATCTAATTTTGCAAGAAAACGTGACGTGATGGAACATTTTGGCTATTTTTCCTGGATTCAGCACCCCAAAATCTATAGGAATCAGTTGCAAAACTGGAGGCAGTTTTTTGGTAGTGTACCTGTGTTATCTGTGCGGTCTGCTTCTAAGATTCTCACTTCAGTGTACAATACATTCCGATCCTAATCCATTAACTCAGAAAATCCATTCCATGTTACAATACATTCAGACAGACAGGAGGGGAAAAACTAGCTGTCTCAGCACATCAATAGCTACAGCAGACCCTGGAAGATTTTTCGTTGTTTTCAATGTTCTAAAGAAGACAGGAAGGACTAGGAAGAATAGAGACAGATAAACAAACACCGCTTGTCACTTGCGTTCCAGGGACTCCGGGCCAACGGTTTTACCCTCTCCAGAGACTGGGGCGTCTTACAAGCACATGAATATTGTGGAAGAAAATAAAAGCAAACAGATACGCTCTCCAGGAATTCCCAAAGAATTCTAATCAGTTCAGCTCCAAGGACCATAAAATCTACTGGAGTAGCCAGTAATGACAGGACAGGGTTTGCTAAAGACTAAAACTAAAAACACAGGACAGAGTTAAATGCATTATATCTAACAGCCTATCTGATCAGAATCCTGAAACTGAACTAGACCCACTCCCCCTTGGTTATTTAATTCAGCTGCAGTCAGCTCCATCATTCACCTTGATCTGAAACTTGTAAAGTAATTCATTTCAAAAAGATACTTAGAAAGCTATTCTTCAATAGATCTAATTGTCACCCTCTCTGGTCTGTGAGCATCCCAGATAAAGGGATCATCCCTGTTTTTCTATAAATATTCTCCTTAGCTGTCCCTCTTTCTAAAATCTGTAAACCTGGTGTTTTCACTGTTTGGGGACAGGGGCAATTAATTTCGCCTTTTACCAACAGCAAATTGAACCTCCTTATATACAGAGGCGCGCGTAATTTCGCTTTTAGGTGGAAATTCAAACCTCGTAGTTAACAGAGGCGCGAAATTAATCCAGGACTCATATAAACATACAACTCTTGCGCTTCGTCTAAACCCAGCCAATCTCCTCGCAGTGATGGGGGTATGGAAACGTGGATAAAGACACACACTCGCTTCATATCAATGATATGTACAGTCTCAAGCGTACACCAATCAATCCTGGAAAAAAAAAAGAGACCTAATATCTGGGCAAAACTTCCTTTCCCTAATCATTCCCTAATGTTACAACTAAATACAGAGACACTCTAACAGTTTTCTTACATAACAAAATATTAATTACATACTTACCCACCACTCGAACCCGGGCAAGTCTTCTGTCCTTTCATACAGACAGGGAAACTGAACACTCACCAATAGAGTCATCCTAGGGTATCAAAATCTCTCTCGACGTCACTCAGAGTGGTATTCCCATCTTCTGTACCAGCAGAAGAAATCCTCTTCTCCTAATGAGAAGGTATTCTCATCCCCTGTTTTTTTTTTTTCTGTGAAAAACAGGAGGTAGTCCCTCTGACAAATAAAACTGCAGTCAGAGGAGTCCTTGGGCAATTTAGAAAAATTTATGAGTGTCTAAACTCAGTTTAGAGGTCCCTGTTCGGGCGCCAATTTGTAGGCCGGGTCCACCTACAATGCCTCCCCAATTACCAATAAACAGTTCAGACGACAGTTGCTCAGCTACAAAGAAACTTTTTATTTGGCACAGCAAACAAATGGTTATAGATGCAGATAGCAAGTGCCTGTCTGAGGGACAGCGGGGCAGACTTCTCTCTGCAAGGGGAGAAAAGAACTGCCCAAAGACCCTCTAAAATTGCTGTCTTATATATACCTCTCTGCTTCAAATTCTAAATAGTTTCAGCAAATGCAAAACTCTTTCCCAGGGCCTTCTATGGTTATGCAGCTGGATCTGCTGATCAAGGCTTGCCTATCTATGCAATCAATCATAGCCCTCTGCCTCCTCCTGTGTTTTTCCATCTGCTGGCACCAATTGAAACCTTCAGGGCAAGAGCATTAGTTGAATTCCTGGCTTGACCTGTTTGAACCTAGGCTTATATCCTTGGACACTTCTGTCCAAAGTATAGCTTTTTTTAGGCTTTATAACAGTAGTAAGCTGCATGTACTCTTTTCCTGTTGCCCACCTGTTTTGTGCCAACCATACGTTGCTGTGTCTGTTTCAAACAGGCCAGAGTGCAGTTATAAGGCAGATATATATGCAATCATAAGGCAAACATATAAAGCAGATCTGAGCTGATTATCTCTTTATTCCAATTATCCCTTCAATACCATCCGGTTCAGGTTATCAAATTTGCAGATGACACAAAACTATTTAAAGTTGTTAAAACCCAAGAGGATTGTGAAAAATTGCAAGAGGATCTTGATAAATTGGAAGACTGGGCATCAAAATGGCAGATGAAATTTAATGTGGACAAGTGCAAGGTTATGCACCTAGGGAAGAACAACCCAAACTATGGTTACACGATGCAAGGTTCCACATTAGGAACCACCACCCAGGAAAAAGATTTAGGCGTCATTGTGGATAGCATGTTAAAATCCTCGGCCCAGTGTGCAGCGGCGGCCAAGAGAGCAAATAGAATGCTAGGTATGATAAGGAAAGGAATGGAAAATAAAACAAAAGATATTATAATGCCTCTATATCGTTCCATGGTGAGACCGCACCTTGAATATTGTGTGCAATTCTGGTCGCCGTATCTTAAAAAGGATATAGCGATTTTAGAAAAGGTTCAGAGAAGAGCCACCAAAATGGTAAAGGGGATGGAAGGATACTCCTATGAAGAAAGACTAAAAAGGTTAGGGCTCTTTAACCTGGAAAAGAGATGGCTGAGGGGAGATATGATAGAAGTCTATAAATTAATGAATGGAGTGGAACGGGTAAACGTAGATCGATTGTTTACGTTATCAGAATATAGAAAGACTAGGGGACATGCAATGAAGCTACAGGGTAAACTACTTAAGACTAATAAAAGAAAATATTTTTTTCACTCAACGTGTAATCAAACTCTGGAATTTGTTACCGGAGGATGTAGTAAAGGCTGTTAGTGTAGCTGGGTTTAAAAAAAGGTTTGGACAAGTTCCTGGAGGAAAGGTCCATAAACCATTATTAAGAAGTGACCGACGATATCAATGCTTGACCCAGTACAAGCATTGTGGAACTTGTGTCTCTTGGGGAAACTGCTAGGTACTGTGATGAAGAAGCTCCATTCTCCACCTTAAAAGCACAAGATTCACGGTATTTTAGTCCTGAAGCTGACAGGCAAGCAGGCCATGTGAGCAGCTGTTGTCAGGGACAACAGAAACAAACTCAGCCACAAGGTCTGAAAAAACACTCAGCTGAGAAACATTCCCTAGTTCCTGATAATGTGCACCTGAAAAGGGGAAGAGCTTACAGCCCTTATAAGGGCAGTGCAGGGAACACAGGGTTAGAACTGGCTGAACAGCGTGAACTAGGAGAACTAGCAGGACAGCGAGAACTGTTAGAGCAACGTGAGCAAAGAGAACAGGCTGTCTTACCTGAAGCAGCTGGCCGAGAGGAAGCAGGAGGAGTTTCCTACTTTGACCCAGGAAGTGAGTCAGAGATAGAGCCAGGAAGAATTCACCTGAGTTACTACCCAGAGTCCTACAGGAGGAAGCTGCTAGTAAGAGCAGAGAACAGGTGTGAATGTTCTGCTGATTGCAAACACTTTGGAGCACGGAGGCTACGTTCCAGCCGGAGTGAGTGGAAGCCAAAAGCAAAACTGTATGTATCAGGAAGCTGTGACCTGAGGAATGATTATAGTGGGAAGTTAAAGGTTGTGAATGATAGAAATTCCTACAGTGTGAATGCAGAGCAGCCTCATGCAGGAAATCCAAGGTGGGGGCAGGGCTGTAACTCCCAGCCGAGGGATTTGAGCAGAGAGCTGAGCAAAGAGCAATTGAAACCTCCAGAAAAAGAAAGATATTACCCAGAGGACGTGTGCATGTCTGAAGATGACCTTATAGAAGTTCCTAAGCCTCAGAGAAAACCACGCAGGCTAAAACCTGATATTAAGAGGGGAGAAGGACATTATCTATCCCAACCTGAGGATAGAACTAATAAGCTCTCCAGGGGTGGAACCTCCTATAGGAAGGGAGTTTATAAGAACCCCGAGTGGTGGCTTCCCTCTCTCCCAGACACAAGAGGCTATGAGAGCAGTTATTCTAGCCATAGAGCGAGTGCTACTGAGAGACACTGTGACGGCACAGCACAGGGGAACTTGAAAACATATTTGGATAAGGAAAGGTCTGAATGCGTGCAAGAACCAATGATTATTGACACACTCATTGAGTGTTCTTCTAACAGTGACCCAATGGACTGCACACTGATTTTGTCAGATAAAATAATGTCTTTGTGCTAGTCAGAGCTGAGCATAGTGTGAAAGGAAAACACTATAACTACTGAATGCTGGTTTCCACACAGTGAGACTGTGTGCTGAATTTGAATGCCTAACTTTATACTTTACTTTGAAGCAAGAAGAAATTGTTCTAAATGTTCCTTTATGTTTTTGCCAGAAAACATGGCTCATTTCTTTTGAGTACTTGTGTTCTGTTTATTTTGAATAATCCGACCCCGGGAGGGGAATAAATCCTTTTTGCCTTCAACCACTCGTGTCGTGCAACTGCATTCTTTGCCATCAGGCACAGGCCTGCTAGCCAGGAGGCAGTCTACCCACCTGGTGGTGACAGTACATATGACCTAGATTGGCCACTATTGGAAACAGAATACTGGGCTTGATGGACCTTGGTCTGACCCTGTATGGCATATCTTATGTTCTTATGTAGGTGATTTGCTACTCTTCAGTTTATCAAATAGTTGTAATACATCTTCCTGGTGTATCGATACTTCTTTCAATTCTTCCGCAGTATCATCTTTAAGTACCACTTCAGTCATGGGTAACATCCCTACATCTTCCTCACTAAAGACCTAAGCAAAGAATTCATTCAGTCTCTCCGCTATAGCCTTGTCCCCTCTTACTGCCCCTTTTACCCCTCTATCATCTAATGGTCCAACTGACTCTCTCACAGGTTTTTTGCTACAAATGTACTTGAAAAAGTCTTTATTGTGTGTTTTTGCTTCCACAACAAGTTTCTTCTCAAATTCTCTCTTTTCCTGCCTTATCTATGCCTTGCATCTAACTTGCCAGTGCTTATGATGTTTCCAGTTTTCATCATTTGGTTCCTTTTTCCATTTCCTGAAAGATGCTTTTTTGGCAACAACAACTTCTCTGACCTCATTTTTAAGCCATGCTGCAGTTTTTTTGGACTTCCTTCCACTTTTCGTAAAGCGTGGAATACAGCTGGTCTTGGCTTCCAAGATAGTATTTTTAAACAATACCCATGCTTGATCTACTGTAAATCTTTAACCCTTGCAACTGCTCCTTTTAGTTTTTTCTTAACTATTTTCCTCATTTTATCATAGTCTCTCCTTTGGAAGGTAAAAGGTAGTACTGTGGATTTCCTTGCCGTCCTTCCTCCATTTATTAAATCAAACACAATCATGTTATAATCACTATTGCCAAGTGGCCCCAACACCCTTATCTCTTGCACCAGATCATGTGTTGCACTAAGGACTAGGTCCAAAATGGCTTCCCCTCTGTTGGTTCATGAACCAGCTGCTCCAAGAAGCAGTCATTTATTTCATCTAGAAACTTTATCTCCCTAGCATGTCTTGCCATGACACTGACCCAGTCAATACCGGGGTAATTGAAATCACCCATTATTATTACTGTGCTGTAACTTTTGTTAGCTTCCCTGATTGCTTTGAGCATTTCATCATCCATTTGTTCATTCTGGCCAGGCGGTCGATAGTACACCCCTACTGCCATCGCTTGGTTTGCAGCTTGTCGTGCTGTGAGGGCTTGCGTGCATCAATGATGCTGAGAGCTAAACTATCGGTAGTTTAACTACTGGCAGGGTCTCCCAAGATGGACAGGTCTCAGCTGAGGTGCCAGACGAAGACAAACCACCCATCTGGGCAGCAGCAGAATGGGATAGTGTTGACGGCGGAGGATCACATTTCTGTGACAACGGCAACAACACCAAACTTAAACTGCGCGGAAGGAAGGCCCGGCAATCTACTTCTGTATCTTGCCATGAAAACCCAATGGATAGTTACAACAAAACAAATTGTGCTATGGTGCTGGAAGATGAGACTCCCAGGTCGGAAGGCACTCAACTAGCTACTGGGGAAGAGCTGAAGACTTTTCAGAGTAAAGCCAGCATTTATGATGTGGTTGGATCAAAGCCCTCGGGAAGTCTGACTGCTGATGTAGCTGCGCATGAAATGAGAGTCAGAAGCTGTAAAGATGTCTTACACATTGGAACATGGAACGTACGAAGCATGAACCAAGGGAAGTTGGAGGTGGTCAAGAATGAAATGGAACGTGTACAACTTGATCTGTTGGGTGTCAGCGAACTGAAATGGACTGGCATCGGGCACTTTGCATCAGATGATCACATGGTCTACTATGCTGGAAATGAAAGACAAAGAAGAAATGGTGTTGCATTTATAATAAAGAAGAAACTTGCAAGAACTGTAATGAAATACAATGCAGTCAGCGAACGCTTAATCTCTATTCGTCTACGAGGATTGCCTATCAACACAACTATAATTCAAGTATATGCCCCAACAACAGCTGCAGAAGAGAATGAAATTGAAGAGTTCTATGAACAAGTACAAGCTGAAATTGACAGAACATGCAAACAGGATATCCTGATAGTCATGGGTGACTGGAACGCAAAAGTTGGCAACAAAGAAGAAGGCAAAGTAGTTGGAAAATATGGACTTGGCAACAGAAATGAAGCTGGAGAAAGATTGATAGAATTCTGCAAGACCAATGATCTATTCATCTCAAACACCTTCTTCCAGCAACACAAGCGACGACTGTACACATGGACTTCACCCAATGGATTGTATAAAAATCAAATTGACTACATCTGTGGAAGTCAACGATGGAAAAGCTCTGTAACATCAACAAAGACAAAACCTGGAGCTGACTGTGGTACAGATCATCAACTACTAGTATGCAAACTCAAGCTAAAGTTGAAAAAGAGCAAACCACTCATGAATGCACCAAAATATGACCTTGAGAATATACCACTGGAATTTAAAGACTGCCTGCAAAATCGATTTGCTGCTTTAGATACAAATGACAGAGCTCCGGAAGAGTTATGGAATGACATCAAGAAGGTTGTGCTGGAAGAAAGCGAGAAGTCTCTACAAAAGGTTAAAAAGCAAAAACGGCCAAAATGGATGACGGAAGAAACTCTGAAAATTGCCCAGAAACGCAGAGAAGCTAAAGCCAAAGGAGAAAGAAAGACAATCGCAGAACTCAACAGAGATTTCCAACGTGCAGCAAGACAGGACAAGGAAAAGTACTACAATGACACTTGCAAGGAAATAGAAGCAGAAACTATTAGAGGAAGAACAAGATCGGCTTTCCTAAAGCTGCGAGAGTTAAAGAAAAAGTTCCAGCCTCGAATTGGAATGTTACAAGATGCTCAAGGTTCTATGTTGAATGATGCTGAGAAGATCAAGAAAAGGTGGAAGGAATATACAGAGTTTTTATATGATAAAGATCAAGTGGACCAACAGCCGTTTCAACCTATACCTTATGATCAGGAACCATTGGTGATGAAAGAAGAAGTTGAAGCAGCATTGAAAGCCTTATCAAAGAACAAAGCACCAGGCATTGATAGCATTCCCATAGAAGTATTGCAGCAATCTGATGCAGCTGTTACCGTACTTACAAGGCTCTGCCAAGAAATATGGAAGACAACATCATGGCCAACTGACTGGAAAAGATCTGTGTTTATACCAATACTAAAGAAAGGTGATCCAACTGACTGTGGAAATTATCGCACAATCGCTCTGATCCCACATCCAAGCAAGATTCTACTGAAGATTATTCAAAAGAGACTACAGCCATACCTAGAACAAGAACTACCTGAAGTGCAAGCAGGGTTCAGGAAAGGGCGAGGAACGAGAGACATCATTGCGGATGTGAGATGGATCCTTGAAAAGACTAAAGAATACCAAAAGGATATCTATTTGTGCTTTATCGACTATAGCAAGGCTTTTGACTGTGTAAACCATGAGAAACTCTGGGCCACATTAAGAAGCATGGGTATACCAGAACACCTGATCGTTCTCTTGCGTAATCTGTACATTGATCAAGAAGCAACAGTTCGAACGGAACAAGGAGAAACAGAATGGTTTAAAATAAGCAAAGGTGTAAGACAAGGCTGCATACTTTCCCCCTACCTGTTTAATTTATATGCAGAACAAATCATCAGAGAAGCAGGACTGTATGAAGACAACAGAGGTGTGAAGATTGGTGGAAGACTCATCAACAACCTTCGCTATGCTGATGATACCACATTACTGGCTGAAAGCGAAGATGATCTGAAACATTTGCTTCTCACAATCAAAGAACATAGTCTCAAAATGGGCCTGCACCTTAATGTAAAGAAGACAAAGATCATGACAACTGGCATAATCAACAGGTTCATCGTTGAAGGAGAAGAAATTGAAATTGTGAACAACTTTAACCTACTTGGATCAACTATCAATAAAGAAGCAACAAGCAGTCAAGAAATCAGACGACGCATTGCTCTTGGCAGAATGGCTATGAAAGACCTAGATAAGATTCTCAAGAGCAGAGATGTATCTCTCCATACAAAGATTCGACTTGTGCAAGCCATGGTATTTTCAATAACATCATATGGATGTGAAAGCTGGACAGTGAAAAAGACAGACAGGAAGAAAATTGATGCCTTTGAATTATGGTGCTGGCGGCGAATACTGTGTATACCATGGACTGCCCGAAGAACAAACCAGTCGGTACTAGAGGAGATCAAACCTAAGCTTTCTTTAGAAGCTCAGATGACAAGACTTCGACTTTCATACTTCGGACACATCATGCGAAGAGAGAGATCATTAGAGAAAGACATCATGCTTGGCAAGATAGAAGGTCAACGCAAAAGAGGAAGGCCAGCAATGAGATGGATCGCTACAATAACAGCAGCTACGGGTACCAGTCTGTCATCAATGAGCCGCCTGACTGAAGACCGAACACAATTTAGGATAGCTATCCAGAGGGTCGCCATGAGTCGACTCCGACTCGACGGCACTTAACAACAACAACAACTGCCATCGCTTTCCCCTTCCCCTTTTTACATGGAATTTCAATCCATAGAGATTCTGCAATGTATTTTGCATTCTGCAAGACTTTAATCCTTTGTAACTCAATGCCTTCTCTAACATAGAGTGCAATCCCTCCACCAATTTGATCTGCTCTATCATTACGATATAGTTTGTACCCAGGTATCACAGTGTACTACTGGTTGTCCTCCTTCCACCATGTCTCTGAGATACCAATCACATCTAACCTCTCCTTTAGTGCTATATATTCTAATTCTCCTGTAGCAGCAAAGCGCAGACAAACCAATGATACCAGGAGTCTGTTCAGAAGGTCCAAATCATTTATTTGTGCACAAGTCTCGAACCAATCAATTTCAAAATGGCTGAGCAAAGTTTTCAAGCATTACAACAACTTTTATAGACTTCTGTTCCATTCTAGGTATAGAAAAACATTTCATTGGTCCCGGTAATCTCCCGTACCTCCCGTACCTCTTCTATTGGTCCCGGTACTGATAAGTTTATCCAGTTATGTCCCTCCAGTGGGCATGACACCTGCATACCCCCCTTCTAGTCCCAATTACAATGGTCAGTTCATCAACTTGTTACTTTCACACTTTCAAGGTTATAGAACCAATTTGTACGTGCAGAGGAGCTGGGCTCTGCAACTCATCTGTCAGCACTCCCAATTATTTCTTTGCAGATGTACTTTTTCTTATCAGTAACTTTTAAACATGTTTTTCTGTATTTTTCCATCTTTCAATACTGCAGTTCTGCTTACCTAAGCTAATTCAATACTTCTACTGAGTTCTATCTTACAATAGCAGCATATTGGGGGATGTGCAATCCTATATGCCTCTCCACAGGCCTCATTTACAGGTCAAGCTAGCCATGCTGGCCTGCTTATGTTCGGACACTGTGGGTCACAGGCCTGCACCTGCCACATTCCCCCCTTTGATTAATCTCACCCTATTACTTAATAAGGTGTGAGAATTAAATCACTTTCTGAAGAATCACATCCTGGCTAAAGGATTTCTACCAGGACTGGCTGTATATAAAGCCATGATTTTTGTTGCGGTCTTCCGCTCTACTGTACTATCAATAGTGTTATGAATGGAACGCATACAACATGGGATTAAACATGGTAATAAGAAGATAACAGCAACAAGGATTAGTACCAATACGATGAAAGTCTTAAATCCTCCCACCCATGAAAAGAGGTTAGCAAACCAATTAGGAAATTTCAATGAGTGCCACGTCTGTACTGGCACATAAGCATGTCTTTGCATATCTTTAGCAATTTCTTCAACTACTTGACCTTTATCATCTATTTTCAAACAGCAATTGGTTAAGTTCAGCTTACCACATACTCCTCCTTCAGCTGCTATCAAATAATCAAGTGCTAAGCGGTTCTGATATATCGCAGTGCGCATCTAAGTACTTTGTCTAGCTAAGAGCGTGAGAGCATGACTAGTTTCATTGGTTATTATTTCAACTACTGCTTGTAAGCGAATGATACGATTAATCATATAAATTGGGGTACGATAACCATACATACCATCATCATTCCAAGTGGTGGGTCCATAATACTCAATAATTCTTTCTGGTGGCCAATCATCACCTTGCCATTTCTCCCACTTGCCTATCTGTAAGGCCTCTCTCTTTTGTCTTAGTGCTCTTTTGTGTCGGTGGGTAGTGTATACTGGGTATCCTAATTGTTCTCCATGTTCAGTGTTTAAAAGAAAGAAAGAAGGTCTGATGGTTCCTAAGACACATGCTCCTCCCCAGTGTGGTGGGAGTTGTGCATATGCTCGGTTTCCACAGATCCAATATAGGCCAGGTGGGGCCTGCCAGGCTTGGACTTTGGCAAGGTTAGTCCATAGACCTGCAAGTTCAGGAAATCTGGCTAATGGGTTAGGAGGTTCAGGATGTCCAATTCCTGACCACCATGCTGTCTTTGTGGTCGTGGCATTATAGTATTTCTGGCTAAGACAGACCAGCTGTCCTACCTTTTGGGTGAACTGGGGTCCAGTTCTGGCATAGCAAAGACGTCCAACGATTGAGTGCGCTAACACCCATTCACTGGTAGTCTTGTGTAATTCAGTCTGATTATAAATCATGGAATAATTCAATTCTTGGGCTTCCCATGGCCACTGATCTCCCATTTGGGTTCCGCCACAGAAATAACAATCTGTGATCTTAAGACTAGATACTACTGCTCCGGCTAATTCTAGAAATAAATTCTGTGAGGGGTGAGGGATCTCAAACTTATTTACATGCATGGCTTCATAAAAAGTATTATGAATATGATATTTAGATGACTTGTGGGCTTGGGTATTCAATCTGATATACACAATGGTCCCTGGATCTATTGCTCCTCCAGCAATACGTAAACCAAACTTATATCCTTGTTTCCATGCATGGGGATTGTGTATACGTAAGTGTAAGGGGTTACAAGCATCTTTCTGACATTTATCATTTGTGGTTGGCTTGGTTAAAGTAGCCATTCGTTTATCTATTTTCTCATCAGTTATACCAGTATTCCAGGTAGCATAAAAAACACATCCCCAATACGGGCAATAGTAGTCTGCTGCTGGGGCAGTACTATAGCCTGGTTCCTTTTTACCTGTACACTTTCTCCATCCCGTGGCACCTTCTGGACACATATACTTATGGTCATTTCGATACGCTTTCTCCCATGTACCACAGGTGGAATAACTATCTCTATTAATAGCATTGCATGCATCAAAATTCAAAACAGCAGGTTTAGTAATGTCCTTAAGTGGTGGCGTTGCAGCTAATATAGGTCCATCTGCATCCTTCCATCTTATTTCCATCGTGTAATAGGATGGATTCTGATGCGGATTATAACATGTCTTAATTTTCCCATGAGTGCAAACATTTAGTTCAGTGGTGTTATAGATACACCGAGTTACTGTCCCCTCGCAGGTATAGTAAGAATGATAAAGCAAAGTCTGAGTTACTTTCAGTCCAATTCTAGTAGAAGTAATGCAAGCAGTGCATGGAGGTAAAGCATAAGTCTGTTCAAAACCTCCAAAGAAGGCAACCAAAGCAAAGCAAAAGTAGAGATGCATGTCGATGTTGATTGGAGTTCTTCTGAATCCTCAGCTTGCTGATCTTGATCACGACGTTCTATTATTCTTCGTCCCGTTTGCTAATGAAGCAATTTAACGGGTGCTGAGTGTTGATTGAAGATCCTCAAGTTGTCCAGTACACATTGACCAACTTAGCAATTCAGTTGGCTTGTGGAGTCTGGCTTAGTCAGTGTAGTCTCAAAGTAGTGTGTCAAATCACACACAAATTGGGTTCGTTGAAACAAAGCTGTTGCTGCATGGAAAACAGCAATCCTCTTCGAAAGACTTGGCTGCTGCAAAGCACTTGTGATGAAGTGTCTATGCTGCTGGTTGCCGTCTCAGAGTAACTCGCAAGGGTACATCAGGGTGCTGTTCTGCTGTCCACTGCTCTGGTTCAGGATCGGCGGCGGGCTTGACTCTGCTGTGGTGGATCCAGGCGTCGATCTCGGCTACCTTTACTGCAGTTGGGGTAGACAGGATGACGGTGTACGGTCCCTTCCAATGGGGTTCCAACGGTGTCTTCTTCCAATCTTTGATCCACACCGAAGTACCAGGCTGGTAGGGATGCAAGGGTTCCGTCAAGTTGATAGGCAACTGGTCTTGGATCCACGTATGGAGAGTCTGCAGAACAAAACTAAGAGCTAGAAGTTCTTGTCTGGTTATTTCTGAACCAATTTGGGCTAGACTTCCTTTGATTCCCTGCACTATTGGTGGGGGTTTACCATACAAAACTTCAAAAGGGGAAAATCCTGTTGACTTTACAGGAGCTGAGCGTATTCTGAATAAAGCTATGGGGAGCACTTGGGGCCACTTCAATTGTGTCTCCTGACAAAGCTTAGACATTTGGGCTTTCAAGGTACGATTCATGCGCTCAACTTTCCCTGAACTCTGGGGTCTGTATGCAGTGTGGAGTTTCCATTGTATCTGCAAGGCTTTTGCTAACTGCTGAGTAACTTGGGAGACAAATGAGGGTCCATTGTCTGACCCTATTACTGCTGGAATTCCGAATCTGGGAACAATCTCTCTCATTAAGACTTTGGTAACTTCTCGGGCTTTCTCAGTTCTGGTTGGGAATGCTTCTACCCACCCAGAGAAAGTACATACTAATACTAATAGGTAATGGTACCCATTGGTTTTTGGCATTTCGGTGAAATCAACTTGGAGGTTGTGCATGGGGGTCACACCTCTTGACTGAACTCGGGGTGCTGTAATAAGGCCTTGCTTGGCATTATTCTTGGCACAAGTTTGACATTGTCGTGCTACTGAAGCTGATATGGTTGTCATCAGAGGGATGTAGAAATGTGGTCTGAGTGCTTTTTCCATAGCACTCTTCCCATAGTGGGTGGCTTCGTGGAAAGCTTTGACAAAGGATGGTCCTAACAGTTCAGGAATTACTATTCGTCCTGGGGGTTGACTGCCCTCTTCTGGTGGCAGCTCAATCCATCCGTCTTTCAATACTCCATTTTCTTTGTCACAATAGTAGTCCAATTCTTTGGTGGTATATCGTGGGGTCCATAGATTCAAAGGTACTGGAAACAATGCTGCTTGCATTGGCATAGCTTGTGGGGCAATTTGTCCTGTCATAGCTGCTTGTCGTGCTGAGGCATCTGCAAATCTATTTCCTCGGGCAACTTCTCCTTTTCCTGCTTGATGTCCTCTGCAATGCATGACAGCTACACGTGTTGGGGCCCATACTGCATCAAGTAACATCAATATTTCGGGACCATATTTGACTGATTTTCCTCCGGATGTGATGAGTCCTCTTTCTTTATAGAGAGCTCCATGGGCATGCAGGGTAGTGAAGGCATATTTGGAATCTGTATATACATTCAGTATAAGTTTTTCTCCTAACAACAATGCTCTGGTGAGTGCTATCAATTCGGCTTTCTGGGCTGATGTGCCTGAGGCTAGGGCTGATGATTCAACTACTTCGTGTTGAGTGACGACTGCATATCCGGCACAGCGTCGTCCATCAAGGATGAGACTGCTCCCATCAACATAATAGGTTTGGTCAGGATTGTCTATGGGCACATCTGTCAAGTCGGGTCGGCTGGAGAACACAGTCTCCATGACTTCGATACAGTCATGTTCTGGGAGTTCTTCACTGATAGGTATCAAGGTGGCTGGATTCAGGGCATGGCTCACTTCAAGTTGTATCTGTGGGTTTTCACATAACATGCTCTGGTACTTCAACATTCGGGAATTGGTGAGCCAATAATTTGCTTTTTGTTCCATAAGGGCAAGGACTGCATGTGGCACAGTGACTCGTATGTTCTGTCCTAGTGTGAGTTTGTCTGCTTCACTCACTAGTAGTGCTGTAGCTGCAACTGCTCTCAAGCAAGGTGGCCATCCTTTGGCCACAGGGTCCAATTGTTTCGATAGGTAGGCTACAGGTCGTTCCCAATTTCCCAATTTCTGAGTCAACATGCCTAGGGCATTTCCCTGTGCTTCATGTACAAACAAGTGAAAAGGTTTGTGGACATCTGGTAGTCCAAGTGCTGGTGATGACATCAATTCTTCTTTTAACTTCTGGAAGGCTGTGTCCTGCTCAAGTCCCCACTCCAGTGGTGACTTCTCTTCTCCTTTTGTGGCTTCATACAGTGGTTTGGCAATTTGGGCAAAGTTGGGTATCCAAATTCGGCAATATCCTGCCGCTCCCAGAAAGGCTCTGACTTGCTTTCTGGTTGTTGGAGTTGGAATTCTGCATACTGCTTCTTTTCTTTCTCTGCCTAATCTTCTGCTTCCTTGGGTGATACGAAAACCCAAGTATTTCACTTCTTTTTGGCATAGCTGTGCTTTGGCTCTGGAAACTTTGTATCCAGCTTCCTCTAGTAACTGCAAGAGATCTTTGGTGGCTAGTATACATTCACTTTCTGATACGGCAGCTATCAACAGATCATCCACGTATTGGAGAAGCACTCTCTTCCCCGGGGCTACTGGATAGCTTGAAAGGTCTTGATTCAGTGCGGCACTAAAGATGGTAGGCGAATTCTTGACTCCTTGGGGTAATCTTGTCCAGGTAAGTTGGCCCCCTCTTCCAGAGATGGGGTCCTGCCATTCGAATGCAAACAATATTTGGCTTACAGGGGCTAATCTTATGCAAAAGAATGCATCTTTCAAATCCAGTACAGTGAAATGGGTAGCTTCAGCAGGTATCAGTCCTAGGAGGGTGTAAGGATTGGGTACGACTGGATGTATGGTCTCAGCTGCATCATTTACTCTTCTCAAATCTTGCACTGGGCGATAATCATCTGTCCCAGGCTTCTTTACTGGCAAAAGTGGAGTGTTCCATGGGGATTGGCATACTTTTAGTAGGCCATACTCAAGCAATCTTTGTAGGTGGCGATGAATGCCTTCAATTGCGGCTCTTGGGAGAGAGTACTGTTTGACGTGCACTGGTGTAGCACTAGGCTTAAGGGTTACAATCACTGGAGCTATATGTTTGGCTAGGCCTGGGGGGCTGCCTTCTGCCCATACTCCAGGTGGTGCATCAATACTTTTCAAAGTTTGTTCAAAATAGGTATCTTGGATCGAATCATCAATGTAGTATCTCCATTCTTCTTCTCGGGGAACTGTCAGCAGCATCACTCCTGCTGGTTTGGTTTGGGAATTTACTGTCATTTGCATTTCTCCTTGTTCAGAGAAAGATATTTGTGCTTGAAGCTTGGCTAACATATCTCGTCCCAGTAGTGGCACTGGACATTCGGGCATGTAAAGGAATTGATGAGTTACTTGCTGTCCTCCCAGACTGCATATTCGGTTTTGAAGAAAAGACTTTGTGGCTTTGGCACCAGTTGCTCCTATGATAGTGACTGCTTTTGTAGTGAATGGGGCTATCTTTTTGTCTATTACTGAATGTTGTGCTCCAGTATCAACCATAAAGTCCATAATTTGGTCTCCTATTTGTATTCCGACCATAGGCTCCTGGAGACCTAAAGCAAACTTGGAGCCCGGTCTGTCCTAATCCACGTCATTCTCATCATGGGCTGGTGTGGCCAATGCTTGAATGGTTCCTCCTCTTTCTCGCTGGAATTGTTCTCGATTGGCTCCTCCTCGGCTTCGGGGATAGCTTCGTCTTTCTTCTCGCCACTGATGGCTGCTGTCGTCATCATGCTGGGCGTCTTCGAGTTGCGGGCACATATCTCTCCAATGTCCTTCCTCTCTGCAATAGGCGCATTGGTTCACGCCTAGTCTCTGGGTCCGGCCTCCGCCTTGACCCCGCCCTCTTCCTCTGCTCCTTCGACTAGGGACACCTCCCCTTTTCTGTTCCACTATGGCCGCAGCCAAAAAATCAGCTTTCTTCTTCATCTTTCTATCACATTCTCTCTGTCTTTCAGTATCACGATTCACATACACTTTATGAGCGACTTCCAATAACTGTGTTGCATTCATGCCCGCAAACCCTTCTAACTTCTGTAATTTGCGTCTAATGTCTGGTTGAGACTGGTTTACAAAAGCAGAATTCACCATACATAAACTTCCTGGTGCCTCGGGATCATAGGGAGTATACATTCTGTATGCTTCAGTTAATCTCTCATAAAAATCTGCTGGGCTCTCATCTATCCCTTGGATAACTCCTGTAACTTTGGAAAGGTTCATAGCTTTCTGGCCCCCCCTTTTCAGGCCTTGTAAAAAGCCTTGGCGAAAACGGGCTAGGGCTGTGGATCCTTCATCTGTATTTGGATCCCATTGGGGGTCTTCATTCGGGAATTCTCTCTGAGCTGCTTCCCTACGGTCTATTATATTCTGCCCCTGTGCCGGAGCTGCAGGGTTTTCTGCCATCCATTCAATAGCTGCTTTTCTAATTCTTGCTCGTTCTTCTGTAGTAAATAGGGTGGTCAGGAGCTGACGGCAATCTGGCCAAGTGGGTTGGTGAGTTTCCATAATACTAGTTACTAATTCTGTCAGCTCCTGGGGCTTACTAGTATAGGAGGCATAGTGCGACCTCCAATTTAATAAATCAGTTGTAGAGAAAGGGATATACACATAAGTTAGGGGTCCCGCTACCACTTCATCATTATCATTCTTTACGGGCACTCCCGGGACTTGCCGTAAGGGAAACAGTTTAGCTGCTATGGGTGTCTTTTGGGATCTAAGGGTTATTGTCGTTGCCTTTGCAGGAGTCACTTTCTTTTTCTCAACAGGTTTTGCTTTGGGTTTCTCTGTCACTGGCATGCTAGTGCTAGTGCTGACTTTCTCAATTATTTGTACACTTTCCTCCTCATCTGGGGGATCCTCTCTTTCTCCTTCTTCAGTCTCCACTTCTGACTCGCTTTTTAGGTCCTCCTCTTCTTTTCTCGCTAATTCTTCCTTTTTCTCTTCTCCAGGAGGGGGATCAGGGGTTGGGTCCCGCCTCGGCTCTGGCCGTCTCTGGGTTTCTGGGGCAGGACGCCGGGCTACTCTTACTGGACCTGGGGTTCGGGGCTGCCTGAGAGTTATTTCTGGGGAATCAGGATCTGCCAGGATGGGCTTCTTTCTGGCTTTCGTATCCTGCTCTTTCATTCTAGGCTGTTCCGTTTTCTGTCTAGAATCTGTTTTAGCTAACATTATTCTGCACTGTTCCTCATAACAGCGCTGCGCCCAGGGGGGCGGATCTTCACAAATACTTAACCAGGAATCTATATAGGGGTACTGGTCGGGGTGCGCTATCCGCACTCTACGGTGTATTGACTGAATAATCTCTACTTTGAACGTTCCCTCTCGGGGCCAGATGGGGTCTAGATCGGGCCACTCCCTAGTACACAAAATCTGCAAACGGGCTGCTGTCATTTTAATACCATAATCTCCTGAATATCCCTCTTTAAAATGTGCGATCATACATTCTAATGGAGTGTTTCTAGTAGACCCCGCCCCTCCCATTTCGATGTGTGCGCGCAACAACAGACAGAAGGGAAAAGGAGGGCGGACCGTGGGTAAGGGGTCCACACGGCCCTGGAAACGTATAAGGAGTACAAATAACAAGACAAGACGACAATCGCTTCCCCCTTTTCGCGACCTGAACGCGGTCGCCCGGTCAGGAAATGCGCTACTCAGGGGTCCGCCTTCACTTGGTCCGTGCTGCCAGACCTCTCATTCACACTCCGTTCACACAATCATGCTAGCAATGTATCCCAGAATGCATTCGTTTCTATCTATTCTGACTAGTCTTTTCCAATTTCCCAATTACAAAAAGGATGAGGGTTTCACCCAGCGAATTCCCATGCCAGGCTACTCGGCTCTTCCTTGAGAGGTGATCATGCTCTCTTACCAATTCCCAATATCTCGAGATTACAAATTCCAAAGTTCCAAGTTCCAATGGCAGTACTGCGCTTTCTATTTCTGTCTAGACCCAAAATCAAAACTATACTCACCGGATCCGGTCCTCAAACTTCCCAAGCAGGCGCATGAGTTGGACCTCGGACTCCCCTCACTCGGGTTCGAGGCGTTGACTCCAGCCGGACTCGTCACCCGCCGAGGTCCGACCAGCTCCCTCCGATACAAGGGACCGGTGGCGCCAGGGAGCAGCCCTCGTCGGAAGGGCGCGATCCCGGCAGGACCAAGCCTATAGAGGCGGAAAGTCGTGGTATATTGCCCTATATACACTTTGATTCCACAACTTCCCGGCCAATGCACCAAGGAATATGTAGCAGCAAAGCGCAGACAAACCAATGATACCAGGAGTCTGTTCAGAAGGTCCAAATCATTTATTTGTGCACAAGTCTCGAACCAATCAATTTCAAAATGGCTGAGCAAAGTTTTCAAGCATTACAACAACTTTTATAGACTTCTGTTCCATTCTAGGTATAGAAAAACATTTCATTGGTCCCGGTAATCTCCCGTACCTCCCGTACCTCTTCTATTGGTCCCGGTACTGATAAGTTTATCCAGTTATGTCCCTCCAGTGGGCATGACACCTGCATACCCCCCTTCTAGTCCCAATTACAATGGTCAGTTCATCAACTTGTTACTTTCACACTTTCAAGGATATAGAACCAATTTGTACGTGCAGAGGAGCTGGGCTCTGCAACTCATCTGTCAGCACTCCCAATTATTTCTTTGCAGATGTACTTTTTCTTATCAGTAACTTTTAAACATGTTTTCTGTATTTTTCCATCTTTCAATACTGCAGTTCTGCTTACCTAAGCTAATTCAATACTTCTACTGAGTTCTATCTTACAATAGCAGCATATTGGGGGATGTGCAATCCTATATGCCTCTCCACAGGCCTCATTTACAGGTCAAGCTAGCCATGCTGGCCTGCTTATGTTCGGACACTGTGGGTCACAGGCCTGCACCTGCCACACTCCCATCTTATTTTTTAGATTTCTAGCATTTGTATACAAGCATTTTGGAGACTGTATTTTATTCATATTAATCTGGTTATCAGTATGCAGGGGTAATTTGGAATCCTTAAGCTCTGTCTGCTCTGTACTTAAGGGCATTTGGGTTACTCTTGTCTTTATTGGAACCTCTCTGTCGATATGCCCTAACTTCAGTCTTTGCTAGTATCCTCAAGGATACATTGTTCCTTACCATGCGCTCTTGGATGACTGTCTAAGACGACATCAGTTCCATTAATGGGGCACCCTCATTTACCAAGGCAGAGAAGACATCATGCAGGGGTATCTCTAGGTGGAGTGGATGTCTGTGTTACATGTTGTAACCTGCCAGAACATACTGTGATCCTTTTAATCTCCAGGAGCAAGCAGGAATGAAGTCTTCACATATGGGGTATCGTCGGTACCGACGGAGCCTGCGCGGGAACGCTCCCCAGCATCCAATAGGAACGCTTTTGGGAGCATCCCTCAGCATATGCGCGCTGCCTCCCCACCTTTCCAACTGTCCCTCTTCAGTTAGGTTTGTAACTGAGTGAAAGGATAGAGGGAGAGAGGAAAGAGACAGAGAGATAGAGAGACAACTCCTAGGGGAGGTGGGTGGGTTGTGAATACTAAATTCCTGCTGTTCAGCATGCACATCTTGATTCCCTCCGGCCAACTGCATAGGTCCGCCTCACCCTCTGATCATCACCACAACCTACCTACAGCATCAGATTCCCCATTAAACTCCCCTTGACATACAGTCTTTTCTCACACCAAGAATCCCCTTCTCCTGAAATCCAGTCCCCCCTGCATCAAGAGCCCTCTCCCCTGATATCTGATTCCCACCATCAAGTACCTGTCACCAGACTCCCCCTGTGGCATGAAGAAACTGCTCAATGGCTCTCCAGCCCCAGATCCCATATCCAGTCTAATTAGGCTAAAGGCTGGCCTAATTTTCACTGCTGAAGCTAAATGGGCAGCAGCTGAATATTGTTGCTGCCTGGTTAGCTTTATGGTAATCCAGGCAACCCGGATATGGTCCTGGCATTGAATATTCGGGTCTAATGTTCAGTAGCAGTGGCTGCTAACTGCTGCCACTGGATATCAGGCTCATAGTCACTTGTCCTAAATTTAGTGGAAAGCACATCTGTGTTGCTTTTGATCTAACAACTGCCCCTTTTGAAGACAATAAGCAAAATGACTTTTATTCACTGCAATAGCTGTGGCACTTTAATCCTCAGGAAAACAATTTGGAGCCTTAGAGCTTGTACTGTCAGTCTTAAGTTATCTACTATGGAAAAAGAAGTTATTCAACTAAAGGAAGAATTAGCTGCAATAAAACAACCCTCCCTTAAGATACAACTTGAAAATGACCTATTACTACAAGCACTCCCATAAAGAATCAAGCAACCCAGGAAAGCGTAGTTAATCACCTGTAACAGGTGATCTCTGGGAACAGCAGGAATTTAGTCTTCACATATGGGGTATTGTCGGTACCGACAGAGCCTGCGCGGGAACGCTCCCCAGCATCCAATAGGAACGCTTTTGGGAGTATCCCTCAGCACATGCGCGCTGCCTTCCCGCCTTTCCAATTGTTCCTCTTCAGTTCTTCATTTTCCGTGGAGCAGACAGGACTCATACCCTGTCACCACAGAAAAATTCTTCTTTAATTTTATTTTCTTGTGGTCGTGCTTGCCTCCACATGACGCCTACCGCAGGGTCTTTTTTTTTCTTTTCTTTTAAAAAAGAAAAAAATTCTGAATTGTTTCTCTTCAGAAACTTTCTTTTTCGGTGCTAGGCACCATTTTGGGTACTAGGCCCCATTTTTCCTTAAAGATGGAAAAACCAGCTAGTGGTTTTAAAAAATGCACTAAGTGTGGCGGTACCATTTCCGTCACCGACACCCATGACTGGTGTCTTAAATGTTTAGACCCTGACCATTCTCCATCTGAGTGTCTCTCCTGTATGGGAATGACTAAAAGAGGAAGACAGAACCGGGCTGTGAAGCTCGGTACCCTCTTTTCTTCGGATGCCAGGTCCATTGCATCGATGTCTTCAAGAGCCTCGTCTTCCTCCCATGGATCTCAGGTAACTAAACATAAAAGCTGGTCCTCAAAGGGTAGCTCTTCTGCAAAGCATCGAGAGGCCATTGGCATTGCCCTTGAGGGAACCACACCGGCAAAACAGCCCCGGCAGGAGGCTTTGGCCTGCAAAGCATCAACAGGGTTCCATGATGTTCTCGAGGCCTCGCCCTCGACAGAACTACTGGTGCCATGCTCAGGTGTCCCGGCCGCCTTCACCAGTACCGACACCCAGGCATCGGCAGCGTCGATAGACCAGAGATTCCTCGCTATCGAGCGCAGTATTGCAGCTCTCCTTACAGCTGCGGTACCGTTGACACCGATGGTTCAATGGTCACCGACACCAGTACCGATTCCGGTACCGGCAGAGATACCGGTACCAGCACCGATGGTACCAGCCCCGGTGGGAATTCTTTCCATGCCGTCTTTGCCTGGCATCGAAAGATCAGTACCAGATCAGCTCGGTACCGACTTCGATCGATACCGGGACCGTGCCTTGCATGAACATCATGATCAGAGATACTTTGAATCCTCAGATTCCGATGACTCTGATAATTCTGCTGGCACCAGAGTTTTTCTCCTGGAAAACTCTTCTTCTCCCCAACACAGAATGTCGCCTCCAGAGGACATGTCCTTTCAGGATTTTATTTGTGATGTTGCCAAAGCCCTTTCAATCAATTCTCCAATATCCTAAAGCTCCAAAGGAGGCAGCCACTCTGCCCATTCATGAAATCCTTCATGATTTGATGCTCAGAATGTAGGAGATACCTTTGACCACATCTCCTCATTCTAGGAGGCTTGATACCATGTATCGAATTCCACCATGTCCTGGATTTCAAAAAACTCAGCTGCCTCACCATTCCATGGTAGTGGAGTCAGCCATGCGTAGGATGAAAAGTGCAAAGAGACATGCATCCAATCCTCCAGGTCGTGAATGCAGGACTCTTGATGCTTTTGGGCGACGAACCTTTCAAGCTTCCATGCTTTCAGCTAGGATCAGCTCATATATCTTATATATGGGTATGTTCCTCAAGGAGGTCACAAGAGATTTGGAGCTTATGAGCCCACTTCTCTCAGGTGACAGACGACAAGACTTCCTTACACTTGTCAGGCATTCTCAAGATGTCTCCAAGTTTGTCAATCGTGCAGCCTTTGACTGCTTTGAATGCATCAGCAGAACCTCTGCTATTGCCATTGGTGCATGATGGATTGCCTGGCTTCAGGCATCAGACTTGGAGATTTGGGTACAGGATAAATTATGCAACATCCCTTGCACAGGAGAAAATCTCTTTGGCAAAAATTGGCAGGAAAAGGCTAATGAGATAGATTCTGACAATATCACCTTAGATAGATTGTCAAAATCCAC
This sequence comes from Ichthyophis bannanicus, assembly GCA_033557465.1. Taxonomy (NCBI): domain Eukaryota; kingdom Metazoa; phylum Chordata; class Amphibia; order Gymnophiona; family Ichthyophiidae; genus Ichthyophis; species Ichthyophis bannanicus. Next base: position 906,385,382 of record CM066034.1, read on the forward strand.
AGCCACTCCAGCCAGGAAGAAACCCTATAAGAAACCCTCTTTCAGCAAAAAGAGGAAGTTTTATCCATCCTATACCCAGCAAGGCCAAGCTCACAGTCAAGTTGCCCGAAAGGGACAACAACAGCAATTCAAACAGCAGAAGAAGCCAAAAGGCCCAAGAGCTCCACAAGCTCCGCAGGTTCAGCCCCCTCAAGGGCTTTGACTCCTTCCTAGAGAGCTTGGCCTTCCTGCCTCTGAGGGGTCCAGAACCCCTAAATATTCCAGGCAAGCTGTGTCATTTTGCCAACAGATGGCACCAAATAGCAGCAGAAAATTGGACTCTGTCCATTGTAGGAGAGGGGTACAGGCTTTATTTTCACAGCATGCCCCCTCCTACAATCTTAAGGCAGACCAATTCCCAAACATCTGCAGACAATCTATTGGATCACGAGGTCTCAACTAGCCCAAGGGGCAATAGAGGAGTTACCCATTCTCCAGCAGGGTACAGGGTTCTACTCCCCCTATTTTCTTATTCCAAAGAAAACAGGAAGACACAGACCCATTCTGGACCTCAGAGAATTGAACAAATACCTGTTCCGAGAGAAGATCAAAATGATTTCTCTAGGAACTCTTCTGCCATAGCTTCAAAGTCAGGATTGGCTTTGTTCTCTAGACTTAAAGGATGCATATACTCACATTCTGATCCATCCAGATCACAGGAAGTTCTTACGATTCCTTTTCAAGGAAAAACACTTCCAATACAGGATTCTTCCCTTTGGTCTGGCTTCTGCACCAAGAGTATTCACGAAATGCATGGCAGTAGTAGCTGCATTCCTGCGAACCCTAGGGATTTTCGTCTTCCCTTACTTGGACGACTGGCTCATTTGAGCCCCCACGGTTGCAGGGGCCAGCTCTGCACTGTCTCGCACAATGCGAATCCTCACAATATTTGGGATTGGTAATAAACTTTCCAAAATCCCAACTTGTTCCTTCCCAGTCTCTGAAGTTCATAGGAGCCTGTCTAGATACCAGACAGTCAAAGGCTTTCCTTCCACAGGCCCGGTGTCTTCGCATAATGCAACTAGCTTCTCAAGTTACTGGGACAGTTACTGGGACAAATGGCATCCACAGTCCATGTAGTTCCCTATGCTCGCCTCCACATGAGAGCAGCCCAATGGACCAGGGCCGGATTTACCTTGAGTGAGGCCCTACGCCAACAAAAATTGTGGGCCCCCAGCAGGGGCGGCCCAAGGGGGGTGCGGACCTCATTTGCATAAGGGGCCTCATTTGCATAAATATTTGCATAATGTTACCATATACTAACTTTTAGTAAACGTGCCTCTTAATGAGTGTATGGATAAAGAAAGACTAAAAGATTTCTACATTACTATAATCCAGTGCCAACTGCCAGACACATTAGGAACTACTACAAACACTGCCCATAGTAAACCCGCCGTATCCTAACAGCACTACCAGGACTCACAAAAGCACCATACTCTACCAATCAAAAGGCAACACTGCAAATATTAAACCAATACATTTCAGAGAACAACAATACATGACCTACTGGGGAAAGAGAACAAGTGGCAATGTCAAATAGGAATTATATAAACAGAACACCTCAGCTCAGTTACACATGCAGAACATAGACCATCACCAAACAAGTAATCACAATTTAGAAATAGGAAGACAATAATTAAACTGGGAATCCCAAAAGCCAAACTTGGAATGTACAACACTGTAGAAATAAAACTATACATTAATTTGCTCTTGTACTAAACAAAGCGCAGATGTTAATGATGCACATTTACCAGAGCTGACATATTCCAATTAATAAATTCAAAATAAAGAGATATTTTTCTACCTTTTGTGCATTTTTTTCAGCTGCAATTGCTCCAGCCACTTTCTTCTGGTTTCTGGTTTCTTCGTGTCTTCTGCTAACTCTCCATCGTCTGCTGTCCATTTGTCCTTTCTTCTCTCTTCTAGATTTTTTTCCATTCTCTCTCTACATCTGCTTTAACATACTAATCTTTCTCCTTTTGCTCTTTCCTCATTCCTATTTCATCCACTCAAATTTTACCCCTCCATCCTCAATCCCCACTTACTCTCCCAATACCCGGCCAATTGTAGATTTTTTATCCCTCCCACACAAAATATTTTCCCTTCTCCATTTTACTCTTCCAGCCCCATCCCATTCTAATCCTCCCCCAACATCAGCTCCCTTCTAGTTCCAGCCTCACCCAGCATCCATTCCCTTCTAGTCCCTGCATCAGCCCATTTTCAGTCCTAGCCATCCATCAGCCCATTTCCAGTCCTAGCAACCCCCCAACCCAATACCAGTCCTAGCCCCCCATCACCCCACTTACAGTCCTTAACCCCCCATCACCCCATTTTCAGTTTAAGCCCCCCCTATAACCCATTACCAGTCCTAACCCCCCATCAGCCCACTTCCAGTCCTAACCACATCAACCCATTTCCAGTCAGCCCCCCATAGCCCATTGCCAGTCCTACCCCCCCCCCATCAGCCCACAGCCCATTACCAGTCCTAACCCCCCCAAAGCCCATTGCCAGTTCTAACCCCCCCCAACAGCCATTACCAGTCCTAACCCCATATGCCCACCTCAATTTTTAACCCCCCTGCCCATTTCCAGTCCTAGCCCCCCATAGCCCATTACCAGACATCCCCCATCAGCCCACAGCCCATTACCAGTCTTAACCCCCCCAAAGCCCATTACCACTTCTAACCCACCCCAACAGCCCATTACCTGTACTAACCCCATCAGCCCACCTCCAGTCTTAACCCCCCTGCCCATTTCCAGTCCTAGCCCCCCCCCATAGCCCATTACCAGACAGCCCCCATCAGCCCACAGCCCATTACCAGTCTTAACCCCCCCCAAAGCCCATTGCCAGTTCTAAGCCCCCCCAACAGCCCACAGTCCATTACCAATCCTAACCCCATCAGCCCACCTCTAGCCTTAACCCCCCCCCAGCCCAGCCCAGCCCAGCCCATTTCCAGCCACAGCCCCCCAACAGCCCATTACCAGTGCTACCGCCCCATAGCCCATTACCAGCCCCAGCCCCCCAATAGCCGATTACCAGTCCTACCCCCCCCATAGCCCATTACCAGTCCTACCCCCCCCCAAAGTAAAATTTAATTTAAAAAAAAAACCTGGTGGCTGCCGCCGCGGGGCACCCTCTGCTGCCGCGGGGGCCCCGTCTACAAGCTGAAGCCGTCGGGTCGGGTCGGGTCGGGTCTCTCTCCCTCCCTCCCTCGCTGCAGGCTGCAGGAGACGCGAAGGGAGAGCATCTCCTCGCGTCTGTGTTAAGCCCACAGGGGCTGATGGGAAATCCCATCAGCCCCTGCGGGCTTAACACAGACGCGAGGAGACGCTCTATCTTCGCGTCTCTCGCAGCCTGCAGCGAGGGAGGGAGGGAGAGACCCGACCCGACGCGACGGCTTCAGCTTGTAGACGGGGCAACCGCGGCAGCAGAGGGGGCCCCGCGGCGGCAGCCACCAGGTTTTTTTTTTTTAATTGTGTGTGTTTAAAAAAAAATACCTGGTTCTTTTTTTGTGGGCCCCTGCCGGCTGTGGGTCCTACGCCATGGCGTACATGGCGTATGGGTAAATCCGGCCCTGCAATGGACCCTATCCACACAGTGGACACAGGCCACAGGACGTTTGTCAGACAAGATAGCAAACTCTCATCGGCTGATCTTGTCCCTTCAATGGTGGCAATCACTGGAGAATCTTTCGGTGGAGTCTCCTTTACAGCAACCCCTATTCCAGGCCACCCTCACAACAGATGCATCATAGGTGGGTTGGGGAGCACACCTGCATCATCTATCTACCCAGGGCACCTGGACTCCACAGGAGGCTTGTCTTCACATAAACCTCCTAGAATTAAGAGCAATCTATTTAGCTCTTTGAGTATTCCATGCCCAGCTCAGCTACAAGACAGTCCTAGTCTAAACGGACAATCAAGTAGCCATGTTCTATGTGAACAAGCAGGGCAGAACAGGCTCTCTGTCATTATGCAATGAAGCTTTACAACTTTGGGCCCTCACCAGAGAGCATCAAATCCACCTTCTCATGGTATATCTTCCAGGCATTCAAAACCTTTGGGCAGACAAACTCAGCCGAGTATTGCTGCCTCACGAATGGTCTCTCCACCCAGACCAGGTGACAAAGATATTTCACATCTGAGGGACTCCAGACATAGACCTCTTTGCAAGTCCACTGAATGCCAAACTTCCCCGGTTCTGTTCCAGGGTTCCAGCTCACAATTGTCAGGCAAGGGATGCTTTCCTCCTTCACTGGGGTCAGGACTTCCTCTATGCCTTCCCACCCTTTCCTTTCATCCCCAAAACACTTTCAAAGCTTCAGAGAGACAGAGGTCATATGATTCTCACAGCGCCACGGTGGCCACGCCAAACGTGGTATCCCCTGCTTCTACATCTCTCTCAAGCTGCACCTCTGGAGTTAGGGTGTGCTTCAGATCTCCTTTCCCAGGAGAGCGGGACGCTATGGCACCCGAATCCCCAGTCCCTGCATCTCACGGCCTGGTTGCTGAGAACTTAAATCTTCAGGATCTCAACCTTTCCCAACAGGTAAAGGATATCCTTCAGGCTTCTAGAAAACCTTCCACAAGACGATCTTACGCCTTTAAGTGGAAACGTTTCACTATATGGTGTTCCCAGAAGGGGTTAAACCCCCTGGTGATACCTTTGGAGTCGATACTAGAGTATCTACTTCATTTATCAAATTCTGGTCTAAAGACCAATTCAGTAAGAGTCCATCTTAGCGCAATTACAGCTTCATGTAAGCCTCTAAATGGACAACCAATTTCCTCTCATCCTCTCTTGTCCAGATTTACGAGAGGTCTTCCTTTAACAAAACCACCCATCAAACCACCACTGGTGGCGTGGGATTTAAATCTAGTTCTTGGGCAGCTCATGAAACTGCCTTTTGAACCTTTAGCCACTACTACCCTAAAGATTTTGTCCTGGAAGGTCATCTTCCTAATTGCAATCACCTCTGCACATTGCATTAGTGAATTGCAAGCCTTAGTGGCTGATACAGTGTGCAGCGGCGGCCAAGAGAGCAAATAGAATGCTAGGTATGATAAGGAAAGGAATGGAAAATAAAACAAAGGATATTATAATGCCTCTATATCGTTCCATGGTGAGACCGCACCTTGAATATTGTGTGCAATTCTGGTCGCCGTATCTTAAAAAGGATATAGAGTTATTAGAAAAGGTTCAGAGAAGAGCCACCAAAATGGTAAAGGGGATGGAAGGATACTCCTATGAAGAAAGGCTAAAAAGGTTAGGGCTCTTTAACCTGGAAAAGAGACGGCTGAGGGGAGATATGATAGAAGTCTATAAATTAATGAGTGGAGTGGAACGGGTAAACGTAGATCGATTGTTTACCTTATCAGAATATAGAAAGACTAGGGGACATGCAATGAAGCTACAGGGTAAACTATTTAAGACTAATAAGAGAAAATATTTTTTCACTCAACGTGTAATCAAACTCTGGAATTTGTTACCGGAGGATGTAGTAAAGGCTGTTAGTGTAGCTGGGTTTAAAAAAGGTTTGGACAAGTTCCTGGAGGAAAGGTCCATAAGCCATTATTAAGAAGGGACCCAGGATATCAATGCTTGAACCAATACAAGCATTGTGGAACCTGTGTCCCTTGGGGAAACTGCTAGGTACATATGACCTAGATTGGCCACTGTTGGAAACAGAATACTGGACTTGATGGATCTTGGTCTGACCCAGTATGGCATATCTTATGTTCTTATGTACTCTTTACACTAGGTTTCATCATGATAAGGTTGTCCTCAGAACTCATCCACACTTTATGCCAAAGGTGGGTTTGCCTTTTCATTTAAATCAAGCGATTTATCTTCCTGTATTCTTTCAGAGGCCTCATGCCTCTAATGCAGAGAAGAACCTTCACACTTTGGACTGTAAAAGAGCCTTAGCTTTTTACCTACAAAGAACACAGCAACATAGAAAGTCTTCCCAACTTTTTATTGCTTTTGATTCTAGTCGTTTGGGACTTCCCGTCTCCAAGAGGACTTTATCCTAAGGGATTGCACAGTGCATATCCTTTGCTTATGAGAGTAAGAGTCTTCCTCTTCAGGGCCATGTCACAGCTCATAATGTGAGAGCTATGTCAGCCTCTATGGCTAACCTTCACTCTGTGTCTTTTGATGACATTTGTCGAGCAGCCACCTGGACTTCGGTACATACCTTTACAGCCCACTACTGCCTAGATCAGGGGTCTCAAACTCAAATTGCTTTGAGGGCCAAATCAGGACTTGAAAAGTAACCCGGGGGCCGCATAAGACGCGGGGCCTCATTTGCATAAGGGGCCTCATTTGCATAAATATTTATATAATGTTACCATACACTAACTTTTAGTAAACAGGCCTCTTAATGAGTATGGATAAAGAAAGACTAAAAGATTTAGAAACAGGAAGACAATAATTAAACTGGGAACCCCAAAAGCCAAACTTGGAATGTACAACAACACTGTAGAAATAAAACTATAAATTAATTTCCTCTTGTACTAAACAAAGTGCAAATGTTAATGATGCACATTTCCCAGAGCTGACATATTCCAGTTAATAAATTCAAAATAAAGAGATATTTTTCTACCTTTTGTGCATTTTTTTTTCAGTTGCAATTGTTCCAGCCCCTTTCTTCTGGTTTCTTCATGTCTTCTGCTAACTCTCCATCGTCTGCTGTCCATTTGTCCTTTCTTCTCTCTCCTAGTTTTTTTTTTCCATTCTCAATCTACATCTGCTTTAACATACTAATCTTTCTCCTTTTGCTCTTTCCTCAATCCTATTTCATCCATTCAAATTTTACCCCTTCATCCTCAATCCCCACTTACTCTCCCAATACCTGGTCAATTATAGATTTGTCATCTCCAGGAACAAGCAGGAATGAGTCTTCACATATGGGTACGTTGGTACCGACGGAGCCTGCGCGGGAACGCTCCCCAGCGTCCAATCAGAAAGCTTTTGGGAGCATCCCTCAGCGCCTGCGTGCTGCCTTCCCGCCTTTCCAACTGTCTCTCCTCAGTTTTCGTTTTTCCGCGGAGCCGGCAGGACGTCTTCCTGTCACCGCAGAAAATTTTTTCTTTAAATCTTTTACTTTTGTTTTCTTGTGGTCGCGGCTGTTTTCCCGACTCCACCGGTACCGCCGGTGGTTTTTTCTTTTCTTTTTCCTAAAACTCAGGGAGTTTTTTTCCCTCTGTTTCTGTCTTGAATTTTTGGGCCTGTAAGGCCTCTCCATTATGGAGCCTTCTTCTCCTAAGAAGTGCCTTAACTGTGGAAATACAGTTTTCTTTTTAGACTCCAATAACTGGTGTCTAACCTGTTTGGGTCCTGACCCCTTTCCTCCAGAGCCATCAGGCTACAATATTATGAGAAGAAATTCTCCATTTCGAGTTTCCCTCGATGCAGTTTTCCCTTCCAGTGTAAGGGCACCGACCTTTTCTTCTCTACAGGATCAGGTAACCCACAAACAGTCTGTTAAGACTAGCCAATTCTTGGGTGGTAGGTCTCATGCCAAGCATGATGACGGCTCCGGCCTTGCCCTCAAGACCTCATTGACTTCAAAACCCCGGCGGGAGTCTTCGGTCTCCAAAGCCTTTCAGGGGTTTCAGGTTGTTCCTGGGGCTCACCCCTCACAGAACATACCTGAGCCATGCTCGGGGGTGGCATCCGCTTCGAGCGGTACCGATAACCCGGCATCGGCACTGGTGTTGAGCGATCCACTCCTCACCAGGGATCGTCATCTGGTGTACTCGGTGCCTTCGGGACCGATCGATACCCAGATTGACTTTCCGGTATCGGCAGCTCCGTCGATACGACCCCTGACTTCGGTACCATCTAGACATGCATCGATAGATTCGCTTCCTTCGATGCCGAGTCTAGAATCGATATCTAGTCTGGAAGACTGGGTACCGACGGATGCGCAGTACCGGGGATATTCACCGAGACTTTTGAGTTTCCTCGGTACCGTTTGAGCAGCCTCCGATGACTGTTTCGATGTCGATATCGCCTTCGATTCCGGCTCAGCTACCGGTATCGGTGTCGATGCTGGTACCTGCAGGAACATCGGGACCAGCTCCATCCATGCTTTTTTCACCAGGATCGCTCCTTTTTATACCTAGTTTGGAGTTTGATACCTAGCATGGACGATACAGTACTGACGGTTTCAGGTCATACCCGCCAGTCCCAGTATCCATTCATTAGAGATCCTGCTTTGCACCGGACAAGTACTGGTGCCCAGCCTAGTTCTTCGAGTTTAGCCTGTCCAGGGATTGTTCCCATTGGAGATCCTTCTTTTCAGAAATTTCTCCTTGACATGGCAACATTCCTGGCTATTCCTATCCCTGGCTATGATCCTACACAAGGCTTTTCTGGGGAAAAGGAAAATATAATGCTTCCTTTACATCATTCTTTACAGGATCTTCTTCTGAAAATATGGGAAACACCTTTAAGGGCTTCCTCACCTTCTACAGCAACTGCTCTTCTGTATCAGGTGCCCCCCTCTCCAGGGTTTCAAAAGACTCAACTTCCCCATCATTCCATTGTAGTGGAATCAGCAATGAGGAAGGTAAAAAGCAAGAAGAAGCATTCTTCTTTCCCGCCAGGTCGTGCATCTAGAACACTAGATGCCTTTGGACGTCAAACCTTCCAAACATCTATGCTGGCAACAAGGATTCTCTCATATTTTTTATATGAGTCTATCCCTTCAGGAGGTCACAGAGAAATTATCTCTTTTGACTCCTTTTCTTTCAGAGCCCAAGGCTGCAGACTATTCCTTGCTTCTTAGTCATAGCCAGAATATCTCTAGGTTTCTTTCTCATGCTTCCCTAGACTCCTTTGAGTCTGTTAGCAGAACCTCTGCTATAGTCATAGGAGCACGACGTAGAGCCTGGCTCCAAGCTTCAGACTTGAGCAGATGGGCACAACAAAGACTGGGTAACACGCCTTGTACTGGAGAAAATCTCTTCAACAAGGAGTCTTTGCGTCAGGTTGCTCATTGCTCCACTGACTTCCCTGCTTCTGAGGGCCATCCTAAACCTTCTCCTTCCCCAGCAGGTAAGAAATGCCCTACCAAACCTCCTTTTCCTAAAAGAAGAAGGTTTCATTCTTCTCCTGCCCATCATGCCGATGTTCCCAAACAGGGGAAACCTCGCCCTGGTCTGAAGAATCCAAACTCAAGCCAGGAAAATTAACCCTCAATAGGGTTCCAATTAATCTGTTATAACATACAGTCCACTTCTTCTCATTAGAAGTTTTTTCACTGTTTTTTCATTTAAACCTCTACACTTGGATTCCTGTTTCCAGGACATCCACTTGTTTTTAGGTATGCTGAGCTGTCAGGATATTCATGTCTATGGGTCACAGGATTTTCCTCCTCTTCCTACACTGAAGAGAGGTTTGCCAACTATCTCATGATAGTTTTTTCTGTACCACCATGAATTTTTTCCTTCTACAGACTTACCGTATGGCAAGTCTCACCTCAGCTCCTATTTTTTCTTTACCTTCTTTTCCAGGGTTCCCCTGTAAGAGTGGTATCATACCAATGGAAGGCTTTCTTAGCCTTTCCAGTCTTCCTTTCCATTCCAGTGTAGAGTTCTTTCTCTTGAGTAAACCCCTTTTTCCTCATCTGGGCAGCTTGTCAGATAGGGACGGGATATTCTCCTCTTGTTCTGTCTGTTCTCTCTGTTAAAAACAGACAGATCTTCCTGCTCTGCCATTCAGCAGCTGCCCATGCAGGAGCTTCAGTGATTGGTCTACTGGTACTTTTCTATAAGTTCCAGTATTGTCTTCCACTACTTTTATCTAACCTTAGTAGTGCTTCCAGGATAGTGCTCATCTATCTTGGATAATCCTTATAACTTCTTTTCTGCCATCTCCAAATCCTTGGAGTTGACAGCATAGTTGAGCAGGCAGCTGGTTGTCTCCAACAGCCAGTTTTCTTTCCCAACTCTCCTGCTTAATGCTCTCTGCAATCTTACAGAGAAGCTTTCCACTATGGGCCCTTGCTAGAGAGCATGAGGGTTTTTTCTCTAATGACTATCCTATATGGTTGAAAAGGGCTTCCTCAGTCACCTCCCATGACTGTGAGGGTTCTTACACCCTTCTATTTCCTTTTAATAAAGGACATAAGCCTTTCCTACGTGACAGTCTAAAGAGTTACTAAATTCCTACAGGAAATATGCTCTTTTTCCTTGCAGCTCGTCCTCATGGTATCCTAATCCTTCATGGACAGCATATATTTAACTACATAACGCATGATACCCCACCACTTGTCCCCCAAGTGGGTCTACCTGGTGTCTCTTCCTATGCGTATTCTGTCCCTTCACCATGTTAGAGTTCTACTGGACTCAGGACTTGCTGTTTACAGACTAATATTATCCTCTGTGTTCTCGCAACCAGCCTGGTTATTTTACTGGGTAGCATTCTACTCCATCTTTACCAGAGGGAATAGATTCTCTATATCTTCTCAAGTAGGTTCCACCTTCTTGTTATGAGATGAATCATTCCTCTTCACATCTTCCATGTGAAGATTCCTGTAGACATATCTCTTTCTGCTTAATTGCAGACATTTCTCTTTAGACCTATATATATATTCATATAGGTTCATATGTCTATATGCTTTCTTTAGACGTATATGTCTGTCAGCCATGTGTGCATAGACTATACCCCCTGGATCTCACCATAAACATATCTATATATATATATATATCTACACACACATATATATATATATATATATATATATATGCATATATATATGTGTTTCTCTGTTGAGATACTTCTTTTAGGTAGATATGTATTCACATACTTATCTCTCTAACTGTCTGTGCTCATAAAGGTGTTTTTTCCTTCCTATCTGTTCCAGACAGTGGGTTTTCACATGTTCATACTATTTCACAGTATGTTTCGGCTCTTATGCACACAACCACTGCTGTGGTACTGACAGCTCTTACCATAACCTTAGGTTCAGGTATCCCTGAAGCTCCCTATTCCTTTATCTTCCTACCTCTCGTCAGTTAGGAGAGACGTGGGGGATCTTCAGTAGATCTGAGGTTTCCAACTCCTCAGACATCTGTCCTTCCTTGGGATTACGGGGTTTTCTCCATACCCCTTCTTCCCTCAAGGACTAAGCCAATTTTGTCCAACTCGGTCAGTCTTCCTCTTTTGCTCCTAACTATAATTAACTTTGTAGCCAAAAGAGTTTTCAGCTTTTTCCATAAAGCTTTCTACTAAAGACCTACCGTTTTTGTTCTTCCCCAGTTGAATCCTGGGGTCACCTGTCAGTTCCAGATTTTGACCTTCAACTCACTTTTGTGAGGTCATCTTGAAGATTCCTCTACTGGATCCCCAGTAGATTCCATCAGCCTCTCTACTTCCTGCAATCCAGTAGGTGAGGTCCATATGGTGATTGTTCATTTCAATACATTTCATGATACTTATCATATATACAGGGACTCCTTGTCTGTAGTCCTATTTTTAGGTCAGCTGTCTCCTACAGCTCCTCTCTTCTTCAACTCCTACCCTCCATCCACGAATGCCTGGGCATATGAGGTGGAGCATGTTTCAATCACCAACATGCTAGGGCTCCAGGCATCTTAGCTTGGGAGTCCCCATATGTGAAGACTCATTCCTGCTTGTTCCTGGAGATAGCACAGTTACTTACCTGTAACAGGTGATCTCTGGGAACAGCAGGAATAAGTCTTCACAACCCACCCACCTCCCCTAGGAGTTGTTTCTCTCTATCTCTCTTCCTTTCCTTTTTCTCTCTTTTGTCTCAGCTATAAAACTCAACTGAGGAGAGACAGTTGGAAAGGCGGGAAGGCAGCATGCAGGCGCTGAGGGATGCTCCCAAAAGCTTTCTGATTGGACGCTGGGGAGCGTTCCCGCGCAGGCTCCGTCGGTACCGACGTACCCATATGTGAAGACTTATTCCTGCTGTTCCCAGAAATCACCTGTTACAGGTAAGTAACTGTGCTTTCTCTCCCAGACAAAATATTTTTCCCCTCTCCATTTCACTTTTCCAGCTCCATCCCATTCTAATCCTCCCCCAACATCAGCTCCCTTCTAGTTCCAGCCCCACCCAGCATCTGCTCCTTTCTAGTCCCTGCATCAGTCCATTTCCAGTCCTATCCTAGCCTCACCATCAGCCCATTTCCAATCCTAGCCCCCCATCAGCCCATTTCCAATCCTAGCTCCCCCCTCACTCAGCCCATTTCCATTCCAAGCCCCCCTCCCCATCAGCCATTTGCAGTTCAAGCCCCCCTTCCACTCAGCCCATTTCCAGTCCTAGCAACCCCCCTAGCCCATTACCAGTCCTAGACCCCCTATAGCCCATTACCAGTCCTAACCTCCCCATAGCGCACTTCCAGTCTTACCCCCCCATCACCCCATTTTCAGTCTTACCCCCCCATAGCCCATTACCAGTCCTAGTCCCCCCATAGCCCATTACCAGTCCTAACCCCCCAATCAGCCCACCTCCAGTCCTAACCCCCATCTGCCATTTCTTACCCCCCATCACCCCATTTTCAGTCTTACCTCCCCTCATAGGCCATTACCAGTCCTAACCCCCCCCCATAGCCCATTACCAGTCCTATCCCCCCCATAGCCCATTACCAGTCCTAACCCCCCAATCAGCCCACCTCCAGTCCTAACCCCCATCTGCCCATTTCCAGTCCTAGCCCCCACCATAGCCCATTACCAGTCATAAACCCCCCTGCCATTAGCCCACTTCCAGTCCTAACCCCCCATTACCCCATTTCAGTCAGCCCCTCCAAAGCTCATTACCAGTCCTAACTTCCCCCATCAGCCCACCACCAGTCCATCCTAGCCCCCAGCAGCCCAGTTCCAGTCCTAGCCCCCACCGTAGCCCATTTCCAGTCATAACCCCCCCTGCCATTAGCCCACTTCCATTCCTAACCCCCATTAACCCATTTCAGTCAGCCACTCCATAGCTCATTACAAGTCCAAACTCAACCCATCATCCAACCTCCAGTCCTTCCTAACCCCCATCAGCCCATTTCCAGTCCTACACCCCCCCTCCCTCCCTCCCTCCCATCAGCCCAGGTAAATTTTAAAAAAAAACCTGACTTCGGCTGCTGCAGCAGCAAAATCAGCTGTCCCGCGGCCCCTTCCCCTCTGCCCGGAGAGCCCTGAGTCTGCTTCATCAGCGGCGGGCTTTTTAAGCTGCGAAGAGAGTATTTCCCTCTCATGCGGCTTAAGCCTATTCACTTTTCAAGCCGCGCGAGAGGGAAATACTCTCTTCGCGGCTTGAAAAGCCCGCCGCTGATGGAGCAGACTCAGGGATCTCCGGGCAGAGGGGAAGGGGCCGCGGGACAGCTGATTTTGCTGCTGCAGCAGCCGAAGCCAGGTTTTTTTTTTTTTAATTTGACAGTTGATTCTGCCGTTGCCACAGCGGCAGCAGCAGAAGCCAGGGTTTTGGGGGGGTTTTTTGTTTCCCTCCATCACGGGCCGCACAAAGTTCTCTCGTGGGCCGTGTGTTTGAGACCCCGGGCCTAGATAAAGCCTCCCATCGGGATGCCTTCTTTGGCCAGGCTGTTCTTCAAAATCTCTTTCAAACCTAATAGAACTCCTACCCACCAACCCTGGTGGGATGCCAGAGATCCATGGAAGGAAGCATGGCCCACCTCATCATAGGTGGCAGCTTCCTGGGGTCATCTCCCTGGCATCTTCAGCTAGGGAGTCCCCATATGTGAAGACAAACCCAGTCAACAACGTGGAAGGCAAGGAAGGAACTATTATTTATTGAACACTTATATTTCATGAAGCCAGGCCCGACACAGGCCGTGTTTTAACTATTATATAGTGTTCAATAAATAATAGTTCCTTCCTTGCCTTCCACGTTGTTGACTGGGTTTGTTGAGAGGCACGTGGATTTGTGCTTGATTGTTGGACTGGTCTAGTCCCATATGTGAAGACTACATTCCTGCTTTTTCCTGGAGATAGCGTAGTTACTTATCTGTAACAGGTGATCTCCGGGAACAGCAGGAATTTAGTCTTCACAACCCACCCACCTCCCCTAGGAGTTGTCTCTCTATCTCTCTGTCTCTTTCCTCTCTCCCTCTATCCTTTCACTCAGCTACAAACTTAACTGAAGAGGGACAGTTGGAAAGGTGGGAAGGAAGCGCGCATATGCTGAGGGATGCTCCCAAAAGCGTTCCTATTGGATGCTGGGGAGCGTTCCCGCGCCGGCTCTGTCGGTACCGACAATACCCCATATGTGAAGACTAAATTCCTGCTGTTCCCAGAGATCACCTGTTACAGGTGAGTATCTATGCTTTCCTGGGTTGCTTGATTCTTTATGGGAGTGCTTGTAGTAGTAGGTCATTTTCAAGTTGTATCTTGAGGGAGGGTTGTGTTATTGCAGCTAATTCTTCCTTTAGTTGAATAACTTCTTTTTCCATAGTAGATAACTTAAGACTGACAGTACAAGTTCTAAGGCTCCAAATTGTTTTCCTGAGGATTAAAGTGCCACAGCTATTGCAGTGAATAAAAGTCATTTTGCTTATTGTCTTCAAAAGGGGCAGTTGTTAGATCAAAAGCAACACAGATGTGCTTTCCACTAAATTTAGGACAAGTGACTATGAGCCTGATATCCAGTGGCAGCAGTTAGCAGCCACTGCTACTGAACATTAGACCCGATTATTCAATGCCAGGACCATATCCGGGTTGCCTGGATTGCCATAAAGCTAACCAGGCAGCAACAATATTCAGCTGCTGCCCATTTAGCTTCAGCAGTGAAAATTAGGCCAGCTTTTAGCCTAATAAGACTGGGTATGGGATCTGGGGCTGGAGAGCCATTGAGCAGTTTCTTCATGCCACAGGGGGAGTCTGGTGACAGGTTCTTGATGGTGGGAATCAGATATCAGGGGAGAGGGCTCTTATTTATTTATTTAGACAGTTTTGTATACTGCCTTATCCTTCAATCAAAGCGGTCACAACACAATTGGGGGATACATTTAACATGTGGGGATATGAGACACATACACTAATACTTACAGGGAACATGGGCTATGGAGGGTTAAGTGGCTTGCCCAAGACCACAAGGAGCATCTGTGGGACTAGAAGCCCCAGTCCTTCTGGCCCAAGGTTGCTGTCCTCTAGTGGGATTTGAACCCCTGACCTGGCCTGAAGTACCTTGCCCCAACCACTAGGCTACTCCTCCCTTGATGCAGGGGGGACTGGATTTCAGGAGAAGGGGATTCTTGGTGTGAGAAAAGACTGTATGTCAAGGGGAGTTTAACGGGGAATCTGATGCTGTAGGTAGGTTGTGGTGGTGATCAGAGGGTGAGGCGGACCTATGCAGTTGGCAGGAGGGAATCAAGATCTGCATGCTGATCAGGAGCAGCAATTCTAAAAAGCTGCTCCCATGCTGTAGAGAGGCCTCCATGTGCAGTCCTGCATGACCTTATATAGTAACTTATTTAACAAAGGCTCTGCCAAATGCATTGGGTATGTTTCTTGTCCAAACGTGGACTTTTAATGTCCCCTCTCTATGTCCTATCTAAACTCTGCTTTGAAGTCTATTACCTTCACACCAAGCAGGCACCAGCTATCTACGTTTTTAATGAATGACTTGCCAGATACAATGGCTACCCTAACTCTTCCCTCTCATGCAGACAAAGCTTTGGTTAAAGAGGATAGTGCAAAATCAAGGCTGATTGTGGCTGTGATTGATTTTCATGCCAGTCTTTTAACTGGCATAGAAGTTTTTAAAGCAGATAATTTTCAAAGAATTGCCATCATTATTAGAGAGCACAATTTCAAAAGGGATTTTCCCAGGTAAATAAGCAGTTATCTTGATAAATTCCTCAGGCTGAAAATTGTCCTCCTTTCAGTGGATAAATGTACATGCATTGTTCCACAGTATTCATACCACAGGGCACAGGGAGAAGGGGCAGGGCCAAGATGGGGCAAGCAAATTACCTGTAAGAATTTCATTTTGAAATCCCTACACATGCTTTATAACACATACGTTTTATTGCAAAACTGGTGCAAAGTCTGTGGGTGCTTTTGTACCCATGATACCCATCAGTTCCAGTTTATATCTGCAAACCTGTAAACTATCTGGGCAGTCTCAAAATTGCTCCCATAATGGGGACTGAAATTGAGGGCTAAGATTATAATTCTAAGGAGCATATTTACTAAACCACAGTATTAGCACCAAGTTTGCCATATGCTAAGTAGAGCACACTGTTAGCATGAGGCCATGCGGTAAAAATCCTACACTAACTGGCTTAGCTTGTGATTGGGCAGAGGGTGTAATCTTGGCCTTGATGGTACATCTCAGTTAGCATGGGTGTTATGGGTGCACGCCAGCCGTGAATGTTGCCGCTAGCATGGCAGTAAGTACACTCACATGCCAGCTAGCACAGTGTGGTGTGTTACCAATGCACAAATGGCAGGGGGATGGGAACCCCCCCAAGTTAGCAAGGGTCTCAGTGCTAAATTTATGGCTCAAACACGTGCTAACAGCGCACCCTTGGTAAACATGCCTGTAAAACTCAACATTTCTTGGGTGCGGAATTTATCAGAGTGCAGTATCAATAACAGTGCACAAAGGGCTGTTAGGTTGTATATAGTACTGTTAAAATGCAATTCTTAATTTTTAAATGCCCTGTTAATCCACACAAAGCGCTTCTGATGTTCTTACATTTTCTTCTTTCTTCTTTTCTTCAGGATGAAAATATCATGAGGTCCATGCAGCTTTTTGACAATGTGATTTAGCCCCAGCCAGGTGGATTTCCTTGTGGTTTAGTCCTAGGCCTCGTTTAGGATGGACATTTTCCTCTCTGCACAAGTGTGTGACAGCTTGTTAGAAAAACTAATTATAACAAACAATCTTTTGTAAGATTTTTGGGCAAACTTGAGACATAACAATCAGAGCCTTTGAGGGAAGATTCTCACCTTCTCTGCCCCCATCTCCCCTTACAAATCTTTCCCATCCCATCATGCCAGGTGTTGAACTAACTAAAATTTTGAATTCCTCAAAGTAGTGAGGAACGATACTTTGCCAGCATCAGAAGAAAAGATATGCTGTCATTAGAAGATTCATTGGACATCTTGTTGTTTTCTTCAGCATGAAATCTGACTTTTACACCAAAATGAACTTCTTGCTGATTTCCAAAAAAGAAGGAACTTTCTATCTTGGGCCTGAGTCTGATGGCAGCTGATTCCTGCAGAAGACACTAGGGGTGTTCTCAATGATTACTTCATCCAGCTGCAGCCATCCCATGTTTTCCTCACCCCTTAATCACAGTGCAATGATACAACTCTTTAGGATTCACTAATAGTAAGATCTGAACTGAAGCAACTTTGGGCATGAATTTGATTGCTAAATTACTGTTGCTGGCTTAAGAAGCTTTCTAAGTAGAGTCTATAAAACCTTAATAGAGTTTGTGCATAACATCCAGCTTCAGATCCAGTCTAGATCTAATGGCGGTATCCTTTAATATTCAAATCACACCAATTACCTGCTAAGTTTATTTGTACATGAGCTGATTTATTTTCTTTTAGTGTTTTTTTTTCATGGGAAACTGAACATAGCTGAAGGGGTAGTAACCCATATTATATGCTTTCTGTGCTTATTTTTCAGATTTTATTTCAAGAAATGTTGTTTTCAGCTGCCCCTTGAAATTTCTGACCATCAATGGTGCTGGCTGGTACTGAAATAGTACAAGACTGACTTCTATATACAGGGACATTAGAGAAAGTGAATCCAATTTGGAGTTTGGAGAAAGCATGATGGAAAAATTTAAGCAATGTGGAACCTTTCTACTTATCTGTGCTGGGTCGAAAGTGGGTTATCGAGCAGCACATCTGTTGTCTAGTCCAACAGAGTAGAAACAAATGTGCTTTTATGGTCCCATTATAAGAAGCTACAATTTAAAAAAGGGTGGTGAGACCATTATGCCTCTTTATGAGAAGAGATAACTCTGTGCCCTTTTTTTGGCACTGGATGCTAGTTGACCAATTTAAGGCAGAAATTCTTAGTACTGGAAAATATTTACAGCATAGTATCCCCTTAATATTAGCTAGTCAGAGCCCTAGGGTTGAAATTAAGTATTAGTAATATTCTTTGTAAAATGTATATTCACCTCTTAACTCACAAAAAGCTAAGAGGCCCTTTTAATAAACATTGCTAAGAGTTTGCACTTAACGTGGGATACCAATGCATGTTAAGTACAAAGCCTCTGCATTAGCTCTCAGGGGCATGTCCTGTCTTATCCTGGCAGCTAACATGCGTTGGGGTACCCTAGCGAGCATCAAATAACATGGGGACAGTTAACTCCACCTATACAGGTGAAATTAGGTAAACCCACACTGTATGTCATGCTAACTGCATTCGTACGCTACTGTGTTAGCCACGCCCATGCTCCAGTTCTACCCATCCACTGTCCATGGTAGCATGTGAATGCCAGTTAATGTACATTTCAGCAGTCGGAAGCTTGCCTGCCCAAATGGTAGGGTTCACTGCAACCTGTTACCGCTCATTAAAGCGCACATTGATTGTTAGTGGTATTTAGTAAAAGGGCTTCTAAGTATATGCAGAGATGTGCATGAATGTGTGTATATTATAGACATCCACATATTATACACTCGCTAGTATATATATGATACAGGTATTGGCAAAGTCATGTACTATTCCATTGGTCACAAAAAATGTGGCTCATTTCTCCTATCGAGTATATTCTCCTTTAATAATGCTCTGTATTTGTTTGATTCAAAGCCATTGTGCCTCAACTCCCACCTAAATTAAATTACATAGTGGTATCACTTCTCTATTCTAACCTAGCATTCTAAATATGTGTCTTGAAGGAGGTTCCAGAGCTACTAGAATTCTAGAAAGAAGGACCGCAAAGATCCAGGCTCCATTGTACCCAAATCGTCCCTGATACATATTAATCCGTTCTAGCCCTTAAGTTTCAATGATCGAGATTAGACTACTTCCCTAAGGAATTTATTTCACTACTTAACTATCCAAGCAGTTAGAAAAATCTTGCTAATGTCTAACTTAATTGATCTTTGTTACAATGTATGCCCAATGCTTCTTTTCCAGTTCCCAGTGGAGACAGAGAAAAAATGATCACCATCTTCTTTATTGCCCCTTTTCTGATTTTGAAAGCTATCATGAAACTACTCCCTCAGTCTAATTATATGTGGACTACAGAGATCTAACTGCATCAGCCTTTCTTCATAGGTTATGGGGATAATTTAAAAAAAAACATTTTTGTGGGGTAAAACAGTTTTTTACACACAGAAAGAGCCTTTTATAAAATTGTTGGGAATAAATTTTGCATAAATTCAGTTGCACACAGCCTACATAGAAACATGACGGCAGAAAAAGACCACATGGCCTGTCTAGTCTGCCCTTCCATATCAACCACTACAACAGTCTCCTTTTCTTCTTTAGAGATCCTCTGGGTTTCTCCCATGCTTTTTTTAATTCAGATACTGTCCTCTAGCTCCTCCATAGGGAGAATATTCCACGCATCTACCATTCTTTACATAAAGAAATATTTCTGCATATTACTCCTGAGTCTATCCCCTTTCACCCTCATCCTATGTCCCTTCATAGCAGAGCTTGCTTTCAATCGAAAGAGGCTCTTCTGTGTATTTATGCCATGGAGGTATTTAAACGTCCCAGTCATACCATCTCTATCCCACCTTTCCTCTAAAGTATACTACTAACCATTTTAGTAGCCGACCTCTGCACGGACTCCAACCTGTTTATATCCTTTTGAAGGTGCAGTCTCCAGAACTGCATACAATACTCCAAATGAGGTCTCACCAAGGACTTACACAGAGACACTATCATCTCCTTTATCCTGCTGACCATTCCTCTCCCTTGCTCCCAAGCATCCTTCTAGCTTTCGCCATTGCCATTTCTACCTGTTTAGCTACTTTAAGATCATGAGACATAATCATGCCTAGGTCCCGCTCTTCTTTTGTGGACAAAAGTACTTATTTATTTATTTATTTATTTACATTCTCTTATATACCGCGCTATTCTGCATCAGTGCGGTTTACATTGAACAAACTGAAATTACATTGAACAGGGCATTATAACTTGGAGATAACTATTTTACAGGGAACATGGACCTTACCTGACAGCCTTTCCGCAATATCACTAACAAAGATGTTAGAAAGAATCGGACCAAGGACAGATCCCTGCGGTACTTCACTGGTAGCCTCCTTCTCCTCAGAATGAGCTCCATTTACCTGTACCCTTTGACGCCTCCCACTCAACCAATTTCTTACCCAAGTAGTATCTTTAGGGTCAGTCCCTAGGGTGCTCAGTTTGTTTATAAGTTGCTTGTGTGGAAATGTGTCAAAGGCTTTACTGAATTCTAAATACACCACATCTAGGGCTCTCCCTCAGTCCAACTCCCCAGTCACCCAGTCAAAGAAATCAATCAACACCCAGTCAAAGAAATCAATCAAATTTGTCTGACAAGACCTGCCTCTGGTGAATCCATGCTGCCTCGGATACAGTAATCTATTGAATTCCAGAAACCTCACTATTTTCTTTTTTAGCAGGGCTTTCAATAATTTACTCACCACCGAAGATAAACTAACCGGCCTGTAGTTTTCTACCACATCCTTGCTTCCGCTTTTGTGTAAAGGGACCACATGTGCCTCTCTCCAGTCCTCTGGATCACTCCCGACTCCAGTCAGTGGAGCCACTAGAACGTCCCCCAAGTTCCCTCAGTATTCTCGGGTGTTTCCCTTCCGGTCCCATTGCTTTGTCTACTTTTCGTTTAGCTAGTTTCTCATGAACACAGTCTTCTGAAAATCGTTGGAGATGCCCCTCGCTCATAGGCGGCTCTATAATGAGGCCAAGTGAGGTGGTGGCCTCAAGCGGCAGCTTTTTGGGCTTTTTGGGGGCAGCAGAATTGCCCCCAAAAAGACCGCCGTCACTGCCTCACTCAGCCTTCAAAATAAAAACAAAACGAAACTCCGGCGTAAGAAGCAGCTGCTGCTGCTGCTCCAGCAGTGGCAGCAGCAGAATGAGGAGCCCCGCGGCTGCCCGCCCGGAGAGCCTGCTGGTTTCCCCTGGTTTCGCCAGCTCCCCTTTGCAGAGCCGCATCGAAGGGACAGTGTTTCCTTTAACTGCGGCTCTGTTAAAGCTGAGCCCACAGCACTGATGGGAAACAAGAAATCCTGTTTCCCATCAGCACCTCAGGCTCAGCTTTAACAGAGCCGCGTGAAAGGGAAACACTGTCTCTTCACCACGGCTCTGCAAAGCAGAGCCGGGGAAAACAGAAGGCTCTCTGGGGGGGGCAGGCGGGCAGCCGCGGGGCTCCTCATTCTGCCGCAGCCGCCACTGGAGCAGCAGCGGCAGTTGCTTCTTAGGCGGGAGGTTTATTATTCTTTCAATTTCCCTGGGTTGGGGGGATCTAGGACTGGAACTGGGCTGATGGGGGGGGTAGGACAGGAACTGGGCTGATTGGGGGGTTTAGAACTGGAAATGGGCTGATGGGGGGGTTAGGACTGGTAATGGGCTATGGAGGGTAGAACTGGAAATGAGCTGATAGGGGTTAGTACTGGAAATGGGCTGATCAGGAGGGGGGCTAGGACTGGTAATGGGCTATCGGGGGGTTAGAACTGGAAATGGGCTGATGTGGGGGTTAGGACTGGAAATCGACTGATGGGGTTTTAGAACTGGAAATGGACTGATCAGGAGGGGGGTTAGGACTGGTAATGGGCTATTGGGGGGGTTAGAACTGGAAATGGGCTGACAAGAACATAAGATATGCCATACTGTGTCAGACCAAGGTCCATCAAGCCCAGTATCCTGTTTCCAACAGTGGCCAATCTAGGTCATTCGTACCTAGCAGTTTCCCCAAAAGACACAGGTTCCGCAATGCTTGTACTGGGTGAAGCATTGATATCCTGGGTCCATTCTTAATAATGGTTTATGGACCTTTCCTCCAGGAACTTGTCCAAACCTTTTTTAAACCCAGCTACACTAACAGCCTTTACTACATCCTCCGGTAACAAATTCCAGAGTTTGATTACACGTTGAGTGAAAAAATATTTTCTTTTATTAGTCTTAAATAGTTTACCCTGTAGCTTCATTGTATGTCCCCTAGTCTTTCTATATTCTGATAATGTAAACAATCGATCTACGTTTACCCATTCCACTCCGTTCATTAATTTATAGACTTCTATCATATCTCCCCTCAGCCGTCTCTTTTCCAGGTTAAAGAGCCCTAACCTTTTTAGCCTTTCTTCATAGGAGTATCCTTCCATCCCCTTTACCATTTTGGTGGCTCTTCTCTGAACCTTTTCTAATAACGCTATATCCTTTTTAAGATACGGCGACCAGAATTGCACACAATATTCAAGGTGCGGTCTCACCATGGAATGGTATAGAGGCATTATAATATCTTTTGTTTTATTTTCCATTCCTTTCCTTATGATATCTAGCATTCTATTTGCTCTCTTGGTTGCCACTGCACATTGGGCCGAGGGTTTTAACATGTTATCCACAATGACGCCTAAATCTTTTTCCTGGGTGATGGTTCCTAATGTGGAACCTTGCATTGTGTAACCATAGTTTGGGATGTTCTTCCCTAGGTGCATAACTTTGCACTTGTCCACATTAAATTTCATCTGCCATTTTGATGCCCAGTCTGATGGGGGCTTAGGACTGGAAATGGGCTGATCGGAGGGGGCTAGGACTAGTAATGGGCTATCGGGGGAGGGCTAGGACTGGAAATGGACTGATGGTGGTTTAGAACTGGAAATGGGCTGATGGGGGGAGACTAGGACAGGAAATGGGCTGATTGGGGTGCTAGGACTGAAAATGGACTTATTGGAGGGTTACGACTGGTAATGGGCTGATTGGGAGGCTAGGACTGGGGTGTGCTGATAAAGGGGATAGGACTAGAAATGGGCTGGGACAGGAAATGGGCTAATAGGGGAGGGGATGAGAGTGCTGCTGGCCCTGGAAGAAAACTAGAGGCTAGGGCTACAAATCGGCTGATGCGGGGGGATGGTAGAATAGGACTGGAAGGGAGCGGATACTGAGAGGGTCTGCCAGGGGAAGGATGGGGCAGGAAGGGAAGGAGGGGGCTGGAAAGGAGCTGACACCTGGAATGTACCGAAGGGGGACTGGAAGGGAGCTGACACTTGGGGATGGGAGTGGTAGGTAGCTGGGTAATAGGGAGGAGGCTGGAAGGGAGCTGACATGTGAATGGCACTGGAAGAGAGATGGACAGAGGGTAGGGTGATTGGAAGGGAGCTGACTGGGGGGTGGCACTGAAAGTGAACCTGGGCTGATACCTGGGATGGTATTTGGACTAGAAGGGGCTGGACAGTGGGAAAGGAGGGGAATGGAAGGGAATGGACACAAGTGGCAGTCATGGGAATGAAAGGTGGTTGACATTGGAAGGTACTGGGATGGGAGGACTGGAAAGGGGACTGATACTGGAGAGGGTTACTGAAACTGGAAATGGGCTGATGGAAGGAAGTGAAGAAAACAAAAGAAGAGATAAGAAATGGCAGATGGACCATGGACTATAGACCACAGAAAGAGAGCTAAGAGAAGACGGGAAAGCAGAAGTCTCAGATCGGGACCAGCATGATCAGAGAATAAAATGGTCAGACAACAAAGGTAAAAAAAAATAATTTTATTTAATTTTGGTGATTAGACTTTGTGCTATTTTTATATTTTACACAGTATTGGGGAACTGCATCTCTTATTTATCTGATGTTGCACTGCATGTGGACTCTGGCTTCTTGGGGTTTCAGTTTAAATTTTGTCTACATATTTTTATTTTTACTTTAGATTGTGGTTACTTATTCTGTACTTGGTGAGGGTCGATGTTGTGCGTGTGTGACTGAGATCAGGTGTTCTGTTAACATGCAGTTTGTATATAAAGATCTATACTATACTGTAGTAATTTGACTTGTTCAGCTTTTCATATAGGTATATGGATGTTCCAGGGCACACTGTAGTATTTACAGTGACGCCTTTTTCGGATGGGCTCCTTATGTGACTTTTGAAAGTTTGTGCTGATATGGTATGGTATGGTAGGTTTGCTTTTTGTTGTAGGTTTTTTTATTAGTTCACAATATGCCTGGTACTGGAGAATAGTGGTTGTTAGTGAGATGATCAGAATCAGATTTTGTTTTTAAATATTGAGTTCTCTGGGTGAATGTCCTGGGTCTGCTCTGCACCTACTGTGGATGCAAAATATATGTTGAAAAAGAAAAAGGGAGAACCATAGCGCAGTTTATAACAAAATAAAAATGGGTTATAATTTAGTTTTATAAACTGTGCTATTGATTCTTGCTGTCTTTTAGTTCCTTGGTGTGCAAACAGGACCGTACCTAGCCCTGTGCAAGCAGTGCAGCCGCACAGGGTGCAAAGGCTTGGGGGGTGCATTTTGGCTCTCTGCTGTTGCCTTGCTGCCACTGGCAGGACAATAGCAGGCAGTTAAAATACGCCCAAAGCCTTTTCGCAGCACTTTAAGCAGGTCTGGTCCCTCCCTCCTCCGACACGATGTCAGAGCAGGGAGAGACAGATCTGCTTAGAGTGCCAGTGCTTTTCAGATTGGGTGCATGCCCCCCCCCCCTCCTCCTCCCCATACCTCCGTACAGTGCTGCCTGCTCTTTCCCTGCTGCTGGCACCGCCGTGAAAAAAACAGAGGGCGGCAGCAGCAGGGAAAGAGCAAGCAGCGCTGGATGGAGGTATGGGGGGAGAGGGGGGCGTGCGCCCAAGTTGCAAGTCGCACAAGGCGCGATTGCAGTTTGATACGGCCCTGTGTGCAGACATATTGCATTTCCTCCATATAATCTAATCGGCTTTTTTATTTGGTTCAGTCTCTGATTGGATTTCTGAAAAAGCCCCGCCCCCCTCTAAGGTGATGGGGGGGAGGGCGCCATCTCATTCTTCGCCTCAGGCAGCAGACTGCCTTGAGCCTCCCCTGCCCTTGCTTCTGTTCCTGTTTATGGGTGTTTTCTGAGGTCGTGCTCCTGGTCCTTCATCTGTGAACACAGAACAGAAATATTTCTTAAGCAATTCCGCTTTATCCTCATCAGCTTCTACATATTCCTCCCCTTCACCCTTGAGTAGGACAATATCACTTCTGCCCTTCCTCCTCTCACTAACATAGCTGAAAAATGTCTTATCCCCCCATTTTATTGCATTGGCTGTTTCCTCTTCTTTTTGAATCTTTGCTTTCTTGACTACTTTGCCAGCCTCTCTAAGATTTTCCAAATATAGATGCCTGTCTTCCTCTCTCTGTGTGATCTCTTGTATTTCATGAAGGTCTCCCTCTTTTTCTTCACTTTTCAGCTACTTCTTTTGAGAACCATAGCGGCATCCTTTTCCTTTTACATTTATTTACCTTTCTAACAAAAGATTGGTTGCCCTTAAAATATCTCCTTTCAGTATTTCCCACAGTTTTTCTATATCCCTCAGCTGTTCCCATCCTGCTAACAACACCTTGAGGTATTGACCCATCATGGTAAAGTTAGTTTTCCTAAAGTTTAAGACCTTTGCTTTTGAATTGATTTTATCCTAATACTGAACCACACCATCTGGTGATAACTGGATACGAGATGATCTCCCTCTATAACATCAGAAACCCTTTCACCATTGGTAAGCACCAAGTCCAGTATGGCTCCTTCACGTGTGGGTTCTGTTACTAGTTGCCTGAATAGTTCTTCCTGTAAAAAATCCAGTATTTCCTTACTTCTAGATGACGCTGCAGCAGGGATGCTGTTATCAATTGCCTGAATAGTTCTCCCTATAGAGAATCCAGGATCTCCTTACTTCTAGATGATACTGTAGCCGGAATGTGCCAGTCTACATCCGGCATAGTGAAATCCCCTATCAGTGGTACTTCACCTTTCCTGGCAATGCTGAGTATGTCTTCTATGAAATCTCCATCTGCTACTTCTTCCTGTGAGGGAAGTCTGTATATCACACCAGTGCAAATGGATTTCTCTTTACCTCTTTCTCTTTTAACCCACAATGCCTCCTCTCTCCCTTTTAAGCCCTGTATTTCCTTAGCTTTAATATTATTTTTTACATATAATGCCATTCCTCCTCCCCTTCTTCCTACCCTATACTTTCTGAATAAAGTATAGACTAGTATAGTTACATCCCAGTTATCGTTGTCTGTGAACCATGTCTCTGTAACTGCCACTAAATCTAAATCAGCCTCTTCCATTAAAGCCTCAACATCTGGGATCTTATTTCCTTTGCTATGGGCATTTATACACACCGCTTTCCAGATGTTGCCCTTTTTAACCATTTCCATAAAGGTATTTAATGTTTCATTTACCTGGGGACGTTCACTTACCTGGGAGCTTTCTGCACCGATCCCCAACAAATCTAGTTTAAAGCCTTCTTCAGTAGGTTAGCTAGTCTGCTACTGAAGGCACATTGACCCTTCTTGGGCAGATGGATGCCATCTCTGTTCTGCAGCCATTGGAACAGCATTCTATAGTCCAGGAAACCAAAATGCTTACGATGACACTATCCACGCAACCATGCATTTATCTACAGGATGCGAGCTTCTCTGCCTTGGCCTTTACCCTCAACAGGGTGGATTGAAGAGAACACCACCTGTGCATCTATCTGCTTCACCCCCTGTCCCAGAGCCATGCTTGTTTCTCTGACCTGAGTGGAGGCAGGGGTGGGTTTGGGAAGGAGTTAACACTTACATACTATTTGTATGTACAACTTTCCTTGTTTATTTTATGTGCATATGTATGCAATTTATGAAGTATGCGCATAAACACTTATGCGCATACTTCATAAATTGCATACATATGCACATAAAATAAACAAGGAAAGTTGTACATACAAATAGTATTTGTAACCATGTGCATATATTTTCTGTAGTGTCATTTTCCAAAGGGAAAATATGCACATACTCTTCCTTAGAAAATTGGCGTAACCTATGTGCATACCTGCTGCACAAGTGAGGTGGATTGTCATAAAATTACCCTCCCGATTTTCTAGATGTCAGTGCCATTCCTGAAGCAAATAAATTGTGCTCACAAAGAAATATTTCAGTAGCAGAAATCCTACTAAACCCACAGCAGATATTCATTCTCCCATTTTTCTTAATTTGCGTATTCAAAAACATATCAAACATAAAAAAATTGATACAAAAACAACCAGGGCATTAATGTAAATGTCAAATAAAAATAAAAAACATTTTCAAAGGAAAAAAAACAAAATAATACCACCGAAACAGTCCATAAAACAGAGGGGATAATCAAACCATTAAAATATTAAAGTGATAAAAAAATCAAACCATAGGAAGATTTATGAAAAGATAAACAAATGAAGCATATATATAACATGACTGTGTAAACCACAAGATAACTGGGCCACATTAAGAAGAATGGATATACGAAAACATCTGATAGTTCTCGTGTACAACCTTTACATTGATCAAGAAGCAACAGTTTGGATGGAACAAGGAGAAACAGAATGGTTTAAAATCAGCAAAAGTATACAGCAAGGCTGCATACTTGCCCCCTTTCATCAGAGAAGCAGGATTGCACAAAGACAAACGAGGTGTGAAAATTGGTGGAAAACTCATCAGCCACCTTCGCTATGCTGATGACACCACAGTACTGGCTGAAAGTGAAGACGATCTGAAACATTTGCTTCTCAAGATCAAGGAACTTAGGGCCCGATATTCATTGGTGATGGCTATGTGCCTCTAAAGCACATAGCCGTCGCCGCTGAACCTTAACCCCGGATATTCAATGCCAGGGCCATATCCAACTACCGGAATTGAATATCTGGGTCTGCCACAATGCGCCACATGATGCGGAAGCTAACCAGGCAGTGGCAATATTGAGCTGCTACCTGGTTATCTTCCACAAGTAAAGATAGGCCAGCTTTGCCCATGCCTATCTTTACCCATGGGTCGCTAACCAGGTAGCGGTTCAGTATTGCCTCTGCCCAGTTAACAATGGATGCGCCTCTGCTCTGCTCCAGAATGCCCATGACATGCCTCAATTCTACACTGTTAGCAGTGGGGCATGTAGCAGCAGAACTGGTGGATATTCAGCGGCACTAACCATGTTAGAGCCACTGAATATTCCTCTATAGCGGCATTTACAAGGTTTACAGGTCTGTAAACCATGTAAATGCCATCAGGCCCATAGTCTTAAAATGGGTCTGAACCTTAACGTAAAGAAGGTGAAGATTCTGACAACTAGCAAAATCCATAAATTTATCATGGATGGAGAAAAAATTGAAATAGTGGACAACTTTAACCTGCTTGGATCAATAATCAGAAAAGAAATGTCAAGCAATCAAAAAATCTGAGACGCATTGCTCTTGGCAGAATGGCTATGAAGGACCTAGACAAGATTCTCAAGGGCAGAGATATAAAGATTCAGCTTGTCCAAACCATGGTATTTTCAATAACATCTTATGGATGCGAAAGTTGGGCAGTGAAAAAGATAGACAGGAAGAAAATTGATGCCTTTGAATTATGGTGCTGGTAAAGAATACTGTGTATACCATGGACTGCCCAAAGAACAAACCAGTCAGTAGTAGAGGAGATCAAACCTAAGCTTTCTTCGACTTTCATACTTTGGACACATCATGCAAAGAGAGATCATTAGAGAAAGACATCATGCTTGGCAAGGTTGAAGGTCAATGTGAAAGAGGAAGGCCAGCAATAACAGCAGCTATGGATGCCACTCTATCAACTATGAGCTGCCTGGCTGAAGACCAAACCCAGTTTAGGCAACTATTCAGAGGGTCGCCATGAATTGACACTGACTTAATGGCACTTAACAATAACAGCAGCATATGTATAGCATATATAACCCCCTATCAGTAATTTACGATGATATATTAACATCAGTTTCATGCTGTTCTGTATACTTCTCCAGCTGTTCTGGGGTCAAAAAAGGAAAAATTATTCTCTCTACATTCAATAACATTTCATAGGGCGCTTTAAATAAAAATCAGCTCCCAACACAGATAAATGCGATCATAAACTCAAAAAAGTTTTTCATTTTTCTTAAGCCGCTCTCTTAACTTGGGGTAAAACCTGGTTCTGATCGAGAAAACAAAGAATTGCTATTCAATTCTCAATGTCTGATCCTTGTTGGAAACAGATACAAAAGACACAAGTAAGGTGGCTCAAGAAATCATTTCCAAGAAAGAATCTACCATTGTGTCAGGTCTAAACTAACCACAGTCAAATAATTACTTTTAGCTACCCCTTCTACTTTATGATTTCCATTGTACTGAGACAGACAGTAAAATTTAGAGATAGGTAGGAAGGCTTCAAAAGGATATTTAAGAATTATGTTCTGCCATTTTCCTTGGCTGAAAGTGTTGGAGTCCATAGTATTTGACTTTGGCCTCTTCAAAAAACTAGGAAGCCGTTTCTGTTTACTACATTGGACAGATCACTTTTCATATACAGTAGGTACACTCTAACAATAGATTGATCCATGGCCCAAAACGTTTTGGATTTAAATCATCAGGACTGAACTATATCTGCTATGCTGTCATTGTATTTCACTGGGGCTTTTTATTTTAGGTATTTACTTTTATGTATTGACATTTATTTTTTTCTCTATATTTTAGCATTTTTTCACCTTTATCTCTCTTACATGAAAATAGACTCAACCTAAATTATATACATTTATTTATGGTTTTTTGGTGGGGCTGGTGCAAAGATATCAGGCACCTTGGCAAATCTTCAGCATGGCCCCACCCCTCAATTAACTTTCAGGTCTCCCCACAGATTTTGTTAAGTAACCTCAACAATCTTGGTCCACCCCAACACTAACCCTCCTAGAATGATACTGTAAAAAAAACATAACTGGACAGCATGCTTTTAACTATGAAATTCTGAAGCCCTTTTACTAAAGTATGTTAGGTTTCTGCACTTAAGATGAGTTTAGAAACATAAAAATGTGACGGCAGAAAAAGACTACATGGCCTATCTAGTCTGCCCTTCCATATCAACCACTACAACAGTCCCCTTTTTTCCTTTAGAATTTAGCACTAAAACTAGCATGCACTGAGTTCTAAACCTTGGTGCTAAGTGTCAGGGGTGTAGCTAGGGGTGTTCCTGGCAATTAACGCATGGATGCATACACTGACACATAGCTGCTCAGTTATTGCAGGTGCACCTAACTCCACCTATTGAGGTGACATTAGTTGCACCAGCACTAATCGCAACATTGACAGCATGCAATATGTCCCCTTGCCCTAAGTGCAGTATGCTGTGTCACATCTAACCTGTCCATTCACCACCCCAACACATGATTGGCAGATAATGTGTGAATCAATGGAGGCATAGCCTAATTGTTGAAGCACTGGCTTGGGAACTAAGCAACCAGGGTTGGATTCTCACTAGCACACCTTGGGTAAGTCACTTAACCCTCCATTGCCTCAAAAAAATCCAAGTTATTAATGTCCCCGTTTAATGTACACTACCAAGTTTAAGTTACAACGTAAACCACTTTACTGAAATGATAAAGTGGAATAAAAAACCTGTTAAATAAATCAGCATGCAGCAACTGTTATTCCCCAATGGTAACAGTTACCACAAGCCCTTGCGCACAGTTACTGCACGCAAAAATGCACATTAACTGTTTATCACACTTTAGTAAAAAGGCCCCTTTGTTTGTTTGTTGGTTTATTTATTTAAAACGAGGACAATTTCCAAAAAACATTTACCCAAGTAAATCAGCTATTTGAAAATTGCCCACCTTCCCTGCACTAATGGTTCTTCACCAACAAACAGGGTTGAATCAGGCACATAAGTGGATGACACCATCCAAAAGCAGCAGGATCGATCAGCTGTGCCAGAGCTCAGAACTAATATATAAGGTTCTGACCATGTGGGGGCCTTCCTGCACTCTGCAGTCTCCTCACTACTTTTTATTCTGCTCTTCCGAAAAGACGTGAAACAAAGCTCTCCTGACTTTCTTTTTGAAGAGTTTCTTCTTCCACTATTTGGACATTGTCTTTCATTACATTCATAGTGTCACAGCCCCTCCTAGTGGCAGCGTGCAGAAAGGAGAGGGCGGACACTTATTGTGGGTTGAAGAAGGAAAAACATTTCTAGACCAGGTGCATCATGGTCTTTGTAGTCCCACTTCATAAAGAAATAGTTGTGAGCCTTGTGCAGGGTTAAACTTAAATGGTTTTTATTCCCTTTGTTGCGCAAAGGTTCTCCAGGAAGACAAAAACAGAATGTACCTTACTTCAGGGTTTATGCCAAAATATTTACAAAGTCAGTAACTGTTACAGGCGCTTCACAGTTCTTTGCGTTCAAAAAGGTTTTCAACACCAAGAGGAAAAACAAACACAAAACTTCTTCTTTCAGCTTAACAAAAGCAAAAAGATATGTTAAAGCATGTCCTGCCGGTTACAATTCTGTGAGAGACTCTAGACTCTTGGAAACACAGAGTGAGCAGTCCATCGGGTGCTCTAACTGCAATGGCTCTGGCTCTATCACCTCTATTTGCATAGGTTCCTGTTCAGCCGTGTTGTCAGCTAGTCCTGAGCTTTCCCTGGATAAGGCAGGTTGTAGTTCAATAGATCTCTCCAATATTCCCCAGCTTTGCTGATCTTGGTTTGGCAAATAACTGCTATGGCTTTTTACTATGCCTCTCTGTAAAGGTTTCACAAGCCCTTCCCTGTTTCCTATCAGTACGGCTCTCTGGGTTATAAGCTTTTCTAGGAGCTGGCTCACCTCTTGGAAAGGAAATATAACTATACCTTGGATCTTTGAGACGTGCTCTGCTGGTATTTGCTCTACCCGTAGTCTCCTTCTATCACCGTCTTCCCTGAAGACTGGCTCCTGGAGCTTTCTGGAACGTGCTTATCCTCCCTGGAACTTAGCTCTTCCTTGTAAATACTCCAAGCTTCTCTGCCTTTCAGTATGTGAGGTTCCTCTCTCAGGTCCCCTCTCAGTTCCTCTCTGAACTTGTGTTCCCCTCCAAACTTGTGGTCCTCCCTGAGCTTGAGGTCCTCTCTCAGCTCCTCTCTGAACTCGAGATCTCTCTCAGCTCGTAGTCCTCTCTCAGCTCCTCTCTGAACTCGAGATCCTCTCTGCTTTCTTCCTTCTGAGCACTGTTTATAAAGCCGTTTCTCCACTGAACTTCCTGGCTCTCTACTCAGGTGTACCTGATTAGCTCCTGCATTCTCAAAACCTGGGTGTGTCAGCTTAGCTTCTGCAACCTCGTGCCTGCTCCCTCTAGCTGCACTTTTAGGTAACTGCACCCTCTGTGAGTCAGTTGCTTTATAATAAACAGTGTTTTTTTCTAAGTCTATAGCTTCAATGGCTTCAGCTTCATCACAATAGAAACATAGAAAAATGATGACAGAAAAAGACCACATGGCCTATCTAGTCTGTCCTTCCATATCAACAACTACAACAGTCCCCTTTTTTCCATTAGAGATCCTCTGTGTTTGTCCCGTGCTTTTTTGAATTCGGATACTGTCCTCATCTCTACCACCTCTACTGGGAGACTATTCCACGGATCCACCACTCTTTCCGTAAAGACAGAAACATTTGTTTATTTCCATTATTTTTATTAAGATATACACAACTAGGTGTCTACTGGAGAAACTTGTGAAAACACGATTTCCTTTAGTATCGTCTTATTGCTGCCTTCGCTCGCCTTGGATTCTTCACTCTGTTTTTATGCCTTTTCTGCGCTGACTCCTCCTCAGCTGCACACACAGGGCCGGCCCGTCCATTGAGCAAGAATGTTTTTTGCACAGGGCCCCGCGTTTCAGGGGGCCCCGCGCAAAAAACATTCTTCAGCATCCCAAGTTTTAAAAAAAAACAACAAACCAGCTGCTTCTGCCGCGGCAGCATCAAGAGCTCTGCCGCGGGGCCCCCCCCTGCCCAGCAGAGCCTCCCTGCATCATCAGCTTTCTTCAAGTCCCAAAACGCGGGCTTCTTTCAGAGCCGCGAGAGTTTCTTTTCTCGCGGCTCTGTTAATCCCGCCGGGGCTGATGGGATTTCCCATCACCCTCGGCGGGATTAACAGAGCCGCACGAAAGGAAACTCTCGCGGCTCTGAAAGAAGCCCACGTTTTGGGACTTGATGAAAGCTGATGATGCAGGGAGGCTCTGCCGGGCAGGGGGGGGCCCCGCGGCAGAGCTCTTGATGCTGCCGTGGCAGAAGTAGCCGGTTTGGTTTTTTTTTTTGTTTTTATTTGGGATGATAGGGGGGAAGGGGGTTTAGGACTGGTAATGGGCCATGGGAGGGGGGAGGCTAAACAGGAAGTGGGCTGATGGTGGGGGGTGGTTAGGACTGGTAATGGGCCATGGGGGGTGGTTAGGACTGGTAATGGGCCATGGGGGGGGTAGGACTGGTAATGGGTCATGGGGTGGAGGCTAAGACTGGAAGTGGGCTGATGGGGGGGTTAGGACTGGTAATGGGCTATGGGGGGGGCAAAGATGGATGATGGGGGAGTTAGGACTGGTAATGGGCTATGGGGAGGGGGCTAAGGCTAGAAGTGGGCTGGTGGTGGTGGTGGTGGAAGTGGTGGTGGGGGGGGGTTAGGACTGGAAATGGGCTGATGGGGGGGTAGGACTGGTAATGGGCTATGGGGGGGCTAAGACTGGAAATGGGCTGATTGGGGGGGGGCTAAGACTGGAAAAAGGCTGAGGGGGGGGCTAGGACTGGAAATAGGGTGATGGGGGGTTAGGACTGGTAATGGGCTATGGGGGGGCTAAGACTGGAAATGGGCTGATGGGGGGGTAGGACTGGTAATTGGCTATGTGGGGGGGCTAAGACTGGAAATAGGCTGATGGGGGGGCTAGGACTGGAAATAGGGTGATGGGGGGTTAGGACGTAATGGGCTGATGGGGGGTTAGGACTAGTAATGGGCTATGAGGAGGCTAGGACTGGAAATGGGCTGAGTGGAAGGAGGGCTTGAACTGCAAATAGCTGATGGGGACGGGGGCTTGGAATGGAAATGGGTTGTGAGGGGGAGGGAGCTAGGACTGGAAATGGGTGAGTGGGGGGGGCTAGGACAGGAAATGGGCTGATGGAGGGGCTAGAATAGGACTGGAAATTGGCTGTTGGGGGGGTGCTAAGATTGGAAATGGGCTGTGGTGGGGGTTTGGATTGAAATGGACTCATTAAGGGGTTAGAACTGGAAGTAGGCTCATGGGGGGCTAGGATTGGAAATGGGCTGAGTGGAGGGGAGCTAGGATTTGACATGGGCTGATGGTGGGGCTAGGAAAGGACTAGAAATGGGCTCATGGGGGGCTGGGATTGGAAATGAGCTGATGGAGGGACTCGGATGGGACTGCAAATAGATGGGGGAGCTAGGACTGGAAATGGGCTTATGGGGGGCTAGGACTGGAAATGGGCTGATGCGGGGACTAGAAGGGAGCGGATGCTGGGTGGGACTGGAACTAGAATGGAGCTGATATTGGGGGAGGATTAGAATGGGATGGAGCTGGGAGAGTGAAATGGAGAGGGAAAAAATATTTTGTGTGGGAGGGAAGACAAATCTACAATTGTCCGGATATTGGCAGAGTAAGTGGGGATTGAGGATGGAGGGGTAAAATTTGAGTGGATGAAATAGGAATGAGGAAAGAGCAAAAGGAGAAAGATTAGTATGTTAAAGCAGATGTAGAGAGAGAATGGAAAAAAACTAGAAGAGAGAAGAAAAGACAAATGGACAGCAGACAATGAAGAGTTAGCGGAAGACATGAAGAAACCAGAAGAAAGTGGCTGGAGCAATTGCAGCTGAAAAAAAATGCACAAAAGGTAGAAAAATATCTCTTTATTTTGAATTTATTAATTGGAATATGTCAGCTCTGGGAAATGTGTATCATTAACGTCTGCGCTTTGTTTAGTACAAGAGCAAATTAATGTATAGTTTTATTTCTACAGTGTTGTACATTCCAAGTTTGGCTTTTGGGATTCCCAGTTTAATTATTGTCTTCCTGTTTCTAAATTGTGATTCCTTGTTTGGTGATGGTCTATGTTCTGCATGTGTAACTGAGCTGAGGTATTCTGTTTATGTAATTCCTATTTGACATTGCCACTTGTTCTCTTTCCCCAGTAGGTCATGTATTGTTGTTCTCTGAAATGTATTGGTTTAATATTTGCAGCGTTTCCTTTTGATAGTTAGGGTATGGTGCTTTATGAGTACTGGTAGTGCTGTTAGGATACGGCGGGTTTGCTATGGGTTCTAAATGGGCAGTGTTTGTAGTAGTTCCTAATGTGTCTGGCGGTTGGCACTGGATTATAGTAATGTAGAAGTCTTTTAGTCTTTCTTTTTTCATACACTCATTAAGAGGCATGTTTACTAAAAGTTTGTGTATGGGAACATTATGCAAATATTTATGCAAATGAGGCCCCTTATGCAAATGAGGCCCCGCACCGAGTCTCCGCACATGGCCCCGCACCCCCCTTGGGCCGCCCCTGTGCACACATGTATATATTTGATTCAGCTAAAAAAGGTATCCATCAATGGTATCTGCTGCATGAAACACTGATTTTATGTACCCTTAAAGGACCCCAACAAACACCTGAATGTGCAGCTTATAAACACATCAGTCACTATGGGACTATGGCAGGGAAAACCAAGTTTTAGGTTCTGCCTGAAAAGAATGCTAAATATGATGCTCATAGAAGTTGCCTTGTTTGTCAGACAGCAACAGGAGGAATACATGGACTGAGGTCACCTGTCCCTCTGAGCCCACAAGAACTGCCTCAATCAGCTCTGAGAACATTTGAGACTCTTGAAGCAGAAGTTAACATTTCCAGCTCAAAGATTTGCTGACTGTGCAGTCCTCCTCTGCTGATGTTGCCTTCCTGTCCTCATGTGGTGGCTTCAAAAGTCCCACCATGAAATTGCAGCACCACAAATTTATGGAGTCTGCACCGGTCTCAGCTGAGACTTCTAGACCTAAAGTGCAGATGTCTTATACACAGTCAGACAGGTCTGAGCTGTGAGAACTTGTTAATCCGCATAGTTCAAAGAGGGTTGCAAAGTTATTGCTACTACGATTACTACTTCTAAATATTTCAGTAGCTCTACAGGGCATACGCAGTGCTGCATATATACACATAAAAGAAAGTCCCTTTTCAATGGAGCTTACAACCTATTCAAGACAAACACCACAAACAGGGGACTAGGATAAACTAAGAGCAAGCGGTTGTAAACAGAATAAGGAGGTCAGGACCCAAAGGCAGCCTCAAAGAGATAAGATTTCATCTGGATTTGAATATGAGCAGGGATGGAACCTGGCGTACTGACTCAGGTAGTCTATTCCAGGCATATGGCACAGCAAGATGGAACAAACGGAGCCTGGAGTTGGCATTTGGTGAGAAGGGCACAGATAAAAGTGATTTGCCTGATGAGTGGAGTTCCTGAGGAGGGAGAGAGGAGAGACGAGAAGCAAAGACGCGCTAAAGAGTTGAATGTACTTGTAAGTCAGGAGGGGAAGTTTGAATTGAATATAGAAATGGATAAGGAGCCATTGAAGTGACTTTAGAAGAGTCGTTATGTGGACATTGCGAAAGCAGTGGAAGATTAGCTGTGCAGCTGAGTATTGAATGGATTGAAGAGGAGAGAGATAAGGCAGTGGAAGACCAGCCCGGATGACGATAACCATAGCAGAGTCCTCTGTGCATAAAATGATAACTCACATTTTCAACACAACATTTCAGCACAATCTATTCAGACAAATCTCAGCTCAGTTCTTCCATATACTCTTCTGCACAGAGCATCCTCTTTGCCTATAACAGAATACAAGATTGCATGTTACCACTGCCTGCTTAGCACACCACCACTGCTCTAGATGCTTTACCAACTCGGCCTTTGGTGAAAAAGCCATTATCTTAAATTCCAGCTGTTGAATCTTCTCCAGAGCTGCCCCATTCCTATCTGCAAAAATCTTTGATTAGTTTGTCAAGGGCTATTCCAAGGTATCCCAGGTATGGGGTATTAGGATCACATTGAATCACAGGACTCGCAAACCGTGTAACTGCCTCTAAGTGGGATATTCAGCCACACTAACACGGTAAGTGCCACTGAATATTCCCAGATACTGCCACTACATGCCATGATACCACATGGTTAGCATTGGGGCATTCTAGGGGCGGTACCCGGGAATATTCAGCAGCACTTTAAATAAACCTGGATAGTCTGTGCCGGATGCTGGATAAGTTCCAGTGCTGAATATCCAGATTCATTTAAAATTGCAACAGCTAGGAGCTTTAAAAGCACCTAGCTGCCGCTGCTGAATATCAAGCCCTTGCTCCTTAATCTGCTCGGAATTGCTTCCCATCTTTCTACCTCAGGATACTGAGTCGCAGGAGGCCAACTCTTTGCTTCCTTCTTCTCCATGCTGTGCACATTCTCAGACCGATCTGGAAGACTGTGCAGTACCCATTCCATACCAGCAGTGTCCTTCCCTCCACAGGAATCCCATCAAAGCCCTTCCTTATACCTACAAGGAACTCCTCCATATAAAGATATTTCTTATCCCAGATTTGAACAATGAAAGTCAAAGGAGTTTCCTTCGTGCTTCAACAGGAGGCAAAACCTAGAACTGACGTCTTTGGACTTAAAGAGCCCAGTATTCAGCTAGACAGGCTATGTGCTGCTATGGCGCACAGCCATACCCGCTGACCCCTAACCCAAGATATTCAATGCCGAGGTCATATGCAACCCCAGCATTGAATATCCGGGGTTTGCCACACATGCCGGAAGCCACATTACCTAACCAGGCAGCAGCAATATTGCATGCTGCCTGGTTAACTCCTGCACCTTAAAGATGGGCGAGGGTTTTCCTCACCTATCTTTTCAGTGCAGGTCGCTAACTGGGTAGCATTCAATATCGCTGCTGCCAAGTTATCCCTTGTCGCCACCTCCGCTCCTCCCTGGAACACCCCCCAACATGCCCCGATGCTAAGTGGTTAGCATCAGGGCGTTTAAGGGAGATAATCATAGATATTCAGCGGCACTAACCGCGTTAGTGCTGTTGAATATATCTCTCAGAGGCAGTTACACGGTTTACAGGGCTGTATACCATGTAACTGTCCTTCGAGTATCAGGCCCAAAATTCACAGAAGCTCCAAAGTCCACATAAGAACATGATATGCCATACTGGGTCAGACCAAGGATCCATCAAACCCAGTATCCTGTTTCCAACAGTGGTCATTCCAGGTCTCAGTTACCTGTCAATTCCCAAAGGTACACACATTCCATGTGGCTCGTCCCAGGGGTATGCAGTGTGTTCCATGATCAACAAATGCATATGTGGCAAATACCAGTAATTTTTCAACCAGTCTCTAAGACGTCAGATATTAAGGAGGTAATTTTATAAAGACATTTCTGTGCTTATGTGTGCTCCAGGGCTGGTGTTAATGCCCACATAGTGTAGGCGCGAGATCTGACACTTAAGCCAGTATTTTATAATAGCAAGTAGGTGTCTACTTGTCTTTATAAAGTTGTCTTAATATAGGCGCTTGAAAACATGATTAATCTAGACACCTCCTCATAAAATTACCCTTTGTGGGCCTGATTTTATAACAGGATGCCTATGTGAAAAGTCCAAAGAGGCCTCTATTTTAGGTGTATTTTTAAAACAACATAAGCATCTATGTGTTTTTATAAAATAGGGGGCCGATATGCAGCAGCTAGATGCTTTTAAAACTCCTAGCTACTGCAACTTTAAATAAACCTGGATATTCAGCACTGGAACGTATCCAGCATCTGGCACAGAATATTTGGGTTTGCCGGACAGTGGTGTCACTAGTTAGCTAACCAAATAGCAATAACCAGTTAGTTAGGAGAGTTATTGAGATGGCCGAACTTAAACCGGTTAAGCTATCTGGTTAGTGGTTGATTATCGCTGCTAACCAGATAGCGACCGGCACTACTTCTGATCCACCCACTGTCCACCTTAACCAGGTGTCTTTTACATCGTCTGTGGTGATATTCAGCAGCAATATCCGGATAGTGCTGCCAGTTATCAGGATCAGCGTGTTTAGCCAGCTAACAGGTCTGCCAACCAGCTAAAAAGCTTTGAATATGCTCCAGAGGCTCCCATAAATGCCAAGGCACACATTTACAACGTTCGTGTAAATGTGTGTATGTATTCTATGCAATTTCTCATGTATTTTATAAAATACACACAAACATCTCAACCCCACCCCACTCCGTTTAATCTATGTACACAAAAATCCCTAAACATTGTGCCAATGTTGCCAAGCATACTTATACATTTGTATATCACTGAACAATTTTATAAAAGCCTTTTCCACATGTAAAGCAGCTTTATCCGTGGAAAATACCTTAAAAAATTACCTTCTGGATTCAACAAAACACAGCTTTTACCTACTTCTCTAGTAATTGAATGAGCAATGAAAACAGCAAATGCAGAGACTATTGCACCACCACCATATAACACCTGAGAAAGACCTCGGGCTCCTGAACCACTCAGATCTTCCAAGGAGCCATGCTTTCTGCAAGGATTGTTCTCACCAACTATACATAGTCTAGTATATAATTACCTTGCTTCAGAAGGAGCAAGGACTTTTCTTTATTTTTCCTGTGCAGACTCAAACTGAACTAACTGCTGTTTTATCTCAAGTTGATAATTGCAGAATCAACCTGAGTCGTTCAGCTTCTGGAATCACAGCGTTAGTGATTGTGGCCAGATGTGTTATTTGGCTAAAGGCTTCAGGGTTCAGAGAGAATATTCATACTAAGTGGCAGATGGATCTCACATTGGAGATAATCTTTTTTGTAAAATGGTTAAAGAAATGGTTGATACTCTTAAAGATCATTGTATTATCCTGCAGTATCTTTCTGCTGTTGCATCAAGAACATATATCATCTGCTAAACGAATGAGCACAACCCAATATCAAAGGTTTAGAAAACAGAGTTTCCTTCCATTCATAAGACAAACACAAGCCCAATGTCACTCTTATTTTAGGGCTAACCAAGGCAAAAGAAGGGAAACCAGGCCAAACTGCTCACATTTAGCCTAAGCAGCCTTCATCTTTTTTGACTGAACAGTCCAAACATGGTCAGTTTCCTTTCTAACTCACACACTGCCAGAATGGCAAAAGACAAGAGATACCTGGGTGCTCAGTATTATCAGATCTGGATATCACCACTGCTATCTGTCCATTCCTCTCAAACAACCTCTCAGTCTCATCTTCCATAGTCCCACATCCATCTTCTTCAGGAAGAAGTCAGCCTACTGTTGCAGGCCAATGTAATAGAACTATTCCAATACAAGAGAGGATCAGAGATTCTACTATAGATATTTCCTCATTCCAAAGATGAGAAGGACTTTTTCCCATCTTAGACTTCAAGGACTTCATAGAAAAGTTCAAAACAAACATCCTTCCCACAGTCCTTCCTTAACTGACTAAAGGAGGCTATGTTTGCTAGATTTCAAGGATGCCTACACAAATATTCTGATTTATCCCAACTGCAGGCAATACCTTTGTTTGACCCTGCAGAATAATCATTATCAATACAAAGTTCTCCGAAGTCTCCTCAACAACCAAGGGGGTTATTTTAGAAGCCCTATTCATGCTTTGGATGTGCAAAAATGGGCATGGAGACATCCAGAGCCATTTTAGAAGGTAGCTGTGGGGATGTCCTAATCTGAAATGGGGCATGGAGGACATGGGCCAAGGCCTTCCCAGGAACCCAGAGGCATAATTAGGGGGTTC
Organism: Ichthyophis bannanicus; assembly: GCA_033557465.1. Taxonomy (NCBI): domain Eukaryota; kingdom Metazoa; phylum Chordata; class Amphibia; order Gymnophiona; family Ichthyophiidae; genus Ichthyophis; species Ichthyophis bannanicus. The sequence goes on from CM066034.1 coordinate 906,426,143, forward strand.
CCAGCGACTAGGATGTCCCAGCCTGATCACAGAAATATCATGGATATCCTGCATCACGCCTACCTTTAGAACTGCTTCAAGACCACCATAGTGACAAACAAGCATCTGAAAAGTGCTTATTTTAGCTGAAAAACATCCAGAGTGTGTAGAGAAGAAAGCACTCTATCATCCCCAGTACAATTTTAATTATAGCAGCAGTGGGATTTGAATCCTGGATGCCCCATGCCTAGCTAGCTACTCTAACCATTATGCTAGCCTAGACATCTAGGACCCAAGTTTTAGTTGGGCAGTGCTATGTGTCAAGTCAGCGCATAGCCCACCCACCTCCCGCCTAATCTTTATTTTCCATGCTGGGGTCATGTCATGTCGCCGCACAGCCAGGTAGCCTCAGGAGCTATCCATGTACCACCGAAATGCTACATGGTTAGCCCCAGTGCCTTAAAGATAGGCAAAGTTTTCCCATGCCTATCTTTAAGGCACAGAGCACTAACCATGTAGTGCCAGGGCCCACCTCCGCTCCGCTCCGGAATGCTCCCAACACTCCCCGATGCTATTGTGATAAGGAGAGTGCAGCCCAGCCAGGGAAAAGTGAAAAAAGGAAGAACTTTTCCTCTTTGCGGGGGATGGGCACACAGGATCACATAGTCCACAGCAGGAACCTGGAGAGAAACCTAGAGGGCAGACCTAGCTGGAAGCCACACCCACACTCCAGGTCAGCCACAGATAGGAGTGGGAGGTACAGAAGGGCGGAGCCAGGAAGGGAGTTGCCCTGCTCAGTGTTTGAAAGGGAGCAAACAAACACTGGAGATAGAGTCGGTTGGAGAGTTGGTTGGAGGGCTGGTTCAAGAGGTGGTTCAGAGTGCGGTTGGAAGCATGGTTGGAGAGCTGATTCAGGAGTTGGTTCAAGTGCTGGTTGGAAGCATGGTGAGAAGCATGATTGGAGATACAGTTCCAGTTGCAGTGGCAGTTGTTGTCGGAGTTGCAGTCCAGGCCTAAGTGGGAGTTGCAGCTCAGGTTCCAGTCCTGGTTCCAGAAGGTACAGAGGGAACAGCCCTGTAGCCAAAAGGAGCAGCAGAAAAAGGAGCCGCTATAAAGACAGCCAGAGAAGGTACAAAGGAAGCCGCCATACTCAGCACAGTAGCCACCGAGGATATAGGGAAGGTTCCAGGGGGAGAACCACCTACCCTAGCAAGAGAGTGGGAAAGTGTTACCACAGGTCTCTTCCCTACGCTGAGGCAGAGGGAGTCCTGACTGGCCAAAGCTCTAACCAGGAGAATACTGCACAAGAAGCCCAAGGTAGGAGAAGGGAGGCAGCAAGGCCTTCTAAGTATGTTTATTCTTCTGACTCTGATGAAACTGTTATGCCTCAGATAAAACAGCACAAAAAGAAATGTTGTACCAGGAAGGTTAAGCAAGAGCAACCCATAGGAGACCTGCCTAGAGCAGGGAAGGCCAGAAAGTGGGAGAGGTTGTTTAACCTGTTAAAAAGTCTAAAGCAGAAAGTTCCTGAGCGGTACCTAGCAGAACCCTGCTACAGCTCAGCAGAGAGTATGGATATTGAAGCCAAGGAGGCTGAGGTAAATTCAAATGTCTCAGAGATGGAATGTGATGCCTGCACTAAGGTAAATTAGTGTGAGCCAGAAACACTTGATATTGGAATTCACTGTTGTTTTGTTTGGACATTTGTTACTGGAGAAGTATCCATTATTTTCTTTTGTCTGGAGAGTACATGTGTTTGGAAGAAATTGTATCCACTTACCTGCAAGGAAGCTGAATAAATTCCTGTGCACTTTATAAACCACTCGGCCTCGTCATTCCTTACACAACTACAACCCTAGGAAATAGAAGAGGTGGTCACCCGTCCCTACTAGGCGGCCGCCTGGTAGGGGCGCGAGCGTCACACTATGCAGATAGCATCTGGGTGCGTTAAGGACATATCCGGGCTTTTTGAAGTGCACTACCCCCCTCTCTATGAATTCATTACTGTCCCCCCCCCCTTTTTTTGTTAAACCGCTTTGACCCGGTGAAAAGCGGGATATAAATACAGTTAAATAAATAAATGTATGTGCCCTTTGAAATTTCCGGATAAGGCCTTTACATGGGTAACTAGGGAAGTTACCCGTGTAAAGGCCTTCGAAAATCGGGCCCCTAGGCTCAAAAATATAGTTCTGGGGATATCTAAGTAGATGACTCTGCAGGTGTCCTTATCGGGCATGTTTGTGAAATCACGTCTGCACCTGGATGGGCCTACATTTTTTTCAGACATTCTGACTTAGACATCCCAAATTCCACTTGATGAATCTTCTAAAATTCCCCTCCAAACATCTTATATTTGTGGCAGCCTATCTGCACAAGCAAAGCCTCATGCTTCCATGCTTTGATGGCTCACTTCTAGTGGCCTCATTGCTAGACAACTCTCTGAGGGACAAGACATTACATCTTTATCAATTACTTGGCTTTTTCATCAATTTCACAAAATCAACTCTTCAGCCTACAAAGAAGATCTCCTTTACTGAAGTGTTTCTGGACATAGACCAAATAAGGTTTCTTTTGCAAGACAAATTGCAAAAGCTAATACAGAAGTCCGGAATGTTCAATGCACCCCATGGATCAAAGCCACAATCTTCATAAAGATGGTAGACCACACAGCCTCCATGTCTTAATCCAAGTTTCAAACTATGTTAGTGCATCTAAACAATGAGTTTGAAAGGTGATATCCCACGTTTTATGTGCTATTGGAATCTGTATATCATCTGCGAAAGTAAGAAGGAAGATGAAAACTATAGGCTAATTAGTCTGACTTCTATGCTAAAACAGAGGATATTGAGGTATCTGGAATGCAATAGATTACAGGATCTGAGGCAGTATGGTTTTACTATAGGCAGGTCTTGTCAAATGAATCTGATTAATTTCTTTGATTGGGTGACCAGAGAGTTGGACTGAGGGGGAGTGCAAGATGTGATGTACTTCAATTTCAGCAAAACCTTTAACATAATTCCACACAGGTGACTTATACCGTAAATAAACTGAGCGTCCTAGGGATAGACTCTAAGGCAGTCATTTTAGAAGCCTTTGTCGTGATTTGGATGTTCAAAAACATGCATGCGGATGTCCAAATCACAAAGATATTCCCAGAGTCATTTTATAAAAGAAGTCTAAAGACGTCCCCAGCGTGAGGATGTCCAAGTAGGCAAGAAGTGTGGTGGAAGCATGTCTGGGGCAGAGTGATGGACTTAGATGTCCCTACTCGATCCAGAAACATCAGGGACGTCTGCAACTTCCTCCAAGTTTAGACCTGTTTCAAATACAAATGGGCATCAGGAAAAGTGCTCATTTGGGCCATCCCCAGTACTTTTCAGCATCACAATTTTTGTGTAATTGGGAAGATTGTTTTGTGTTTGAACTACCACTGAATGTCTCTTAGACATCCCCTGTCTTGGATACTATTCTGTAGATGTATATGTAGACGGCTCCACAGACATCCATATTGGAAATGTCCACATTTGTTAAACAGTGCCTGAACCATGACATGCCTGCCTTTTTTCTGACATTCTGGCTTGGACATCCCAGATTGTATTAGGACGTCATTTGTAAAATATGCCTTTCTGTGACCAACTAGGTTAGAAACTGGTTGTGTGGGAAGTGATAAAGGGTACTGATAAGTGGAGTTCACTCTGAGGGTAAGAACATTACCAGTGGTATGCTGCAGGGTTCAATTATTGGTCCAATTCTTTTTAACAGTTTTGTAAGTGATATTGCGAAAGGGCTGTCTGGTAAGTTTTGCCTCTTTGTGGATAATATGAAACGCCATTGGGGAAATGGGAATGACGAGTGAGGTAGTCAAATTTGCAGATGACACAAAATTATTCAAACTTCTTAAAACCCAAGAGGATTGTGAAAAATTTCAAGAGGACCTTCATAACTTGGAAGAGTGGATATTCAAATGGCAGATGAAATTTAATGTGGACAAGTGCAAAGTTATGCACCTGTTATGCGACAAAACCTGGAAACAGCACAAGCACTGGCAAGTCAAATGCAAGGCATTGATAAGGCAGGCAAAGGGAGAATTTGAGAAGAAGCTTGCTGTGGAAGCAAAAACGTGAAATAAAGACTTCTTCAAGTACATTCGTAGCAAAAAACCTGTGAGAGAGTCAGTTGGTCCATTAGATGATAGAGGGGTTAAAGGGGCACTAAGAGGCGACAAGGTGATAGCAGAGAGACTGAATGAATTCTTTGCTTTGGTCTTTACTGGGGAAGATGTAGGGATGTTACCCCTAACTGAAGTGGTATTTAAAGGTGCGGAAGAATTGAAGGAAATATCGATACATTGGGAAGATGTATTACAACTATTAGATAAACTGAAGAGTAGCAAATCACCTGGGCCAGATGGTATACATCCAAGGGTGTTGAAAGAACTTAAATATGAGATTGCCGACCTGCTATTAGTAATCTGTGAATTTTCATTAAAATCATCTGTAATACCTGAAGATTGGAGGATTGCCAATGTAACGCCAATTTTTAAAAAGGGTTCCAGGGGTGATCCGGGAAACTACAGACCGGTGAGCCTGACGTCAGTACTGGGAAAAATGGTAGAAACCATCATAAAGAACAAAATTACTCAGCATGTAGATAGTCATGGCCTAATGGGAGACAGCCAGCATGGCTTTAGACAAGGAAGATCTTGTCTTACTAATCTGTTATGTTTTTTTGAAGGTGTGAATGAACAGATGGACAAAGGTGAGTCGGTTGATATAGTGTATCTGGACTTTCAGCAAGCCTTTGACAAGGTACCTCATCAGAGACTTTTGGCAAAACTAAAGAGTGATGGGATAGGAGGCAGTGTACTATTGTAGATTAGGAACTGGTTAAAAGATAGAAAGCAGAGGGTAGGGCTAAATGGCCAATTTTCCCAATGGAGAAAGGTGAATAGTGGTGTACCCCAAGGATCTGTGCTGGGTCCGCTGCTTTTTGACATATTCATAAATGACCTGGAAAAGGGAATAACGAGTGAGGTTATCAAATTTGCAGATGACACAAAACTATTTAAAGTTGTTAAAACCCAAGAGGATTGTGGAAAATTGCAAGAGGTCTTGATAAATTGGAAGACTGGCATCAAAATGGCAGATGAAATTTGATATGGACAAGTGCAAAGTTATGCACCTAGGAAAGATCAACCCAAACTATGGTTACACGATGCAAGGTTCCACATTAGGAACCACCACCCAGAAAAAAGATTTAGGCATCATTGTCAATAACATGTTAAAACCCTCCGCCCAGTGTGCAGTGGTGGCCAAGAGAGCAAATAGAATGCTAGGTATCATAAGGAAAGAAATGGAAAATAAAACAAAAGATATTATAATGCCACTATATCGTTCCATGGTGAGACCGCACCTTGAATATTGTGTGCAATTCTGGTCGCCGTATCTTAAAAAGGATATAGCGTTATTAGAAAAGGTTCAGAGAAGAGCCACCAAAATGGTAAAGGGGATGGAAGGATACTCCTATGAAGAAAGGCTAAAAAGGTTAAGGCTCTTTAACCTGGAAAAGAGACGGCTGAGGGGAGATATGATAGAAGTCTATAAATTAATGAATGGAGTGGAGTGGGTAAACGTAGATCGATTGTTTACGTTATCAGAATATAGAAAGACTAGGAACATGCAATGAAGCTACAGGGTAAACTATTTAAGACTAATAAAAGAAAATATTTTTTCACTCAACGTGTAATCAAACTCTGGAATTTGTTACCAGAGGATGTAGTAAAGGCTGTTAGTGTAGCTGGGTTTAAAAAAGGTTTGGACAAGTTCCTGGAGGAAAGGTCCATAAACCATTATTAAGAATGGACCTAGGATATCAATGCTTGACCCAGTACAAGCATTGTGGAACCGGTGACTTTTGGGGAAACTGCTAGGTACGTATGACCTAGATTGGCCACTGTTGGAAACAGGATACTGGGCTTGATGGACCTTGGTCTGACCCAGTATGGCATATCTTATGTTCTTATGTTCACCTAGGAAAGAGCAACCCAAACTATGGTTACATGATACAAGGTTCCACATTAGGAACCACCACCCAGGAAAAAGATGTAGGCATCATTGTGGATAACATATTGAAAACCTCTGCACAGTGTACAACAGTGGCCAAGAAGGCAAATAGAATTCTAGGAAGTATAAGGAAAGGAATGGAGAATAAAACAAAGGATATTATAATGCCTTGTATCGCTCCATGGTGCGACGGCACCTTGAATATTCAGTGCAATTCTGGTCGCCGTATTTTAGAAAGGATATAGCAGAATTAGAAAAGGTACAGAGAAGAGCCACTAAAATGGTAAAGGAGATGAAAGGATATCCCTATGAGGAGAGGCTTAAAAGGTTAGAACTCTTCAACCTGGAAAAGAGGCGGCTGAGCGGAGATATGATAGAGGTCCATAAATTAATGAATAGAATGGAATGGATAAACGTAGACCAATTCTTTATGCCATCAAAAAGTAGAAAGACTAGGGGACACACAATGAAACTACAGTGTAACCCATTTAAGACTAATAAGAGAAAATATTTTTTCACTCAACGTGTAATCAAACTCTGGAATTTGTTACCGGAGGATGTAGTAGAGGCTGTTAGTGTAGCTGAATTTAAAAAAGGTTTGGACAAGTACCTGGAGAAAAGGTCCATAAACCATTATTAAAGAGGACCCAGGTAATCCACTGCTTGCCACAATACAAGCATTATTTATTATACCATACTCTTTAGAATCAGTGTGGTTCACATGGTGATATATCGGTGGCGGTTGCTCTTGATCTTTCTGCAGCTTTTGATCTGGTTGACCACTCTCTTCTTCTTCAACGTTTGCGGGATGCGGGCCTTTGCAGCACTGTTCACCACTGGTTCCACTCTTTCCTCTCTTCTAGATCTTGTGCAGTCCTCTCATCTTCAACTTCCATCCCCCCCTCTGAACCACATCACCTTTCTTGTGGGGTCCCCCAGGGATCTGTCCTTGCCCCACTTCTTTTCAACCTTTTCCTTGCCCCTCTCGCCTCCCTGATCCAACAGTTTGGCCTGTCTGCTTTTCTTTATGCCGACGATATCCTCCTGTTACATCACACCTCGCCCACTTGTCCCGATCTCACAATTCTCGACTCTTGTCTCTCAGCGGTGTCACAATGGTTAACTCTTAACTGTCTCCACCTAAATCTTACTAAGACTCTCGCTATTTGGTTCTCCCACAACAGTCCTCCTCCCACAATGGCTCCTTCCTTTTCTGGTGCTCCCGTCCCTCTCGTCTCCACATTCCGCTATCTGGGTGTATATTTCGACTCTGATCTATCCTTTCGCTCGCATATTTCTCACATCACTAAAACCTCTTTTTTCTCCCTTCGTCAAATTCGCTCTATTCGTCCCTTCCTCTCCCCCTCTGCCCTCACTACTCTGGTTCTATCTCTGGTTATGTCTCGTGTGGATTTTTCTAACTCCCTATTTATCGGTCTTCCTAAATACCAACTCTCTCGTCTTCAACGTATTCAAAACACTGCGGCACGCCTCCTCACCCACTCATCACCTCGGGACCATATCACTCCCCTTCTTTTTCGTCTCCATTGGATGCCTGTCCCCTTTCGTGCTATCTTTAAACTTCTCATCCTGGTACATAAAGCATTTCACACTAGCACTCCACAGTATCTCACGGATCTCATTTACTTTCACTCCCCCAGGCACACCCCTCGATCCTTTCATCTTAACCGCCTTGCCTTGCCTTCCCCTTCCCGTGCTCACCTGCAATCCACACGCTCCTCCGCTTTCTTTTTTGCTGGACCCGCTGCTTGGAATGCCCTCCCCCCTCCCCTCCGTTTGGAACCACACTTCAACATATTCAAAAAGAACCTGAAGACCCACTTGTTTTCCCTAGCGTTTGATGTTCCTTCCCCTTTCGTGTAACCTCCTTCTTCCTCTCCCCTCCCCCTATTATCTTCTCCCTTATGTCTCGTCTTACTTTTACTATCTCTGTCCTTTTGAAGAATTGTACATTTCCTTTCTTTTTAATTGGCCATTGGCCTCCTTTTATTGATTATTTTAATTGTGCACCGCCTTGACTGTATATGAAAGGCGGTTTTTATCAAATGAAATAAAACATAAAACATAAAACATATACTAACAGGTACTTTTTATTCCCTTGTCCCCAAAGGGCTCACAATCTAAGTGGAGAGTTAAGTGGCTTTCCCAAGGTCATGGGACTAGAGACCCCAGTCCCTCTGGCCTGAGGTTGCTTGTCCCCATGTGGGAATTGAACCCTCAGCCTTCCAGCCTGATGTAACCTTCCCAACCACTGAGCCACTTCTCCCTGCAGGTACTTATGACTACTACCCTGCAGGTACTATGGAACCTGCATGTCTTTTTGGGAACCTGCCAGGTACTTGTGACCTGGATTGGCCACCATTGGAAACAGGATACTGGGCTAGATGGACCTTGGTCTGACCGAGTATGGCATTTCTTATGTTCTTATATTATGCTCTTATGAGGACACTCTGGAAGGTGTAAATAACATGAGGAGAGATCAAGCAAAGCTTGAAGAATGGTCAAAAATTTTGCAGTTGAGATTTAATGCTAACAAATGCAAAGTTATGCATTTGGGCTACAAAAATACAAGGAACCACTACAATATGTGGGGTGAAGTACTTCTCTCTAGGAAAGAAGAGCGGGACCTGGGTGTAAGATGGCCAAACAGATAAAAAAGGCAACAGCAAAAACCAGAAGGATGGTTTGGCTGCATATAGAGAGGAATGGCCAGCAGGAAGAAGGAGGTGATAGTGCCTCTGTATAGGTCTCAGGTGAGACTTAGTTTGGAGTGCTGTGTACAATTCTGGAGACCACGCCTTCAAAAGGGTATAAACAGGGTGTGAACAGGAGTGGTTTCAGAAAGTGGTTACTAAAATGGTCAGTGGTCTTCATCATAAGGTATCTGGAGACAGACTTAAAGATCTTAATATGTATATTTTGGAAGAAAGGTGGGACAGGGGAGACATAAAAACATAAGTTTTGCCATACTGGGTCAGACCAAGGTCCATCAAGCCCAGTATCCTGTTATCATCTAGGTCACAAGTAACTAACAGTTTCCCCAAAGGACACAGGTTCCACAATTTTATTTATTTTATTTATTTAGCAAGCATTTGTATACCGCTCCTTCCAGCGATCAGAAGCGGGGAAAATTACATGGATAAAGCTGTCGAATCAAGACAGAATAATTTTGATTTGTACATAAAGATTCGAAAGGTTAGCACGTCACGCAGAAAATTATCTACTTCTAAGCTAAGGGGATAATAATTTACATATGTACATCTATACATTACAGGTTTCTGGGGAGCTGTGGGGGAGTTGCCCCTCATGCAAATTTAGTACAGGTTGAAATGGGTTTTTAGTTTCTTTCTAAAGTCGGCTAGATCAATGCTGACTCGTAGGTCGGTGGGAGTTGGTTCCATAGTGTCGGTGCTGTGTATGAGAAAGCCCTGTTACTAGTGATTTTTTTGACTGATCTGATATCTGTTGGAGTGTGGAGGGTGTTGGAATTGATGGTTCTCCTGTTTCTGTTGGATGGTTGCAATCTGATTAGGGTGTCGAGGAAGGATGGTGCTATGCTGTGGATGCGTTTGAAGGTGGTCGTCAGTATTTTGTATTTTGTGCGGGCTGCTATGGGGAGCCAGTGTAGCTCAATTAGTACTGGTGTAATGTGTTCAGTAAGACTTTTCTTCATGATGATCCTGGCAGCTACATTTTGTGCCATTTGAAGGATGTTCAGGGTTTTCTTAGGAAGTCCTTGAAGAATGGCGTTGCAATAGTCGAAATGTGGCATGATGAGTGCTTGAGCAACGGATCTGAAGTCGTGGGGATCAGTAATATTCCGTATGGGTTGTAGAGCTCTCAGTTTGTAGAAGATTGCCCTGTTGGTTTTGCGCAGGTGAGTTTCCATTTTTAGGTCGCAGTCAAATGTAACTCCTAGATATTTTCTTTCTTTCTTTGTTTGATAAGTGTTGTTGCACAGGGTTATTGATGTAGGTGGGTCAAAATTTGCTTTCCTTGAGATATACATCACCTCAGTTTTCTTGTGGTTGATTGTCATGCTGCTTTGTTGTAACCAGTTTTGCATCTCGCCAAGACATGTTTCGAGTGAGCTGTAGTCCGGGTTGTCAGTGTCAAGTTGTGTGTACAGCATAATATCATCGGCATAAATGTGGTAGTTGATTTTATGCTGTGTAAATATTTTGCATAGTGGTTGCATATATACGTTGAAAAGGAGTGCTGAGAGTGCAGAGCCTTGTGGTATACCTTGTGTTTGAGAGAATGCTTCTGCTTTTTCACTGTTGAATTGTACCTGTTGCATTCGGTTTGAGATGTATGATGTGAACCACTTTAGTGGGGTTCCTGATATTCCTATTGACTTGATTCTGTTTAAGAGGGTTCGATGGTTAACTGTATCAAAGGCAGCTGAGATGTCGATGAATAGGAGTATATACATTTTCTTTTGTTTTCCAGGCCCTTGAGTAGGTTGTTAAGTAGAACTAGTAATAGGGTTTCGACCCCATGATGTTGTCTAAAGCCGTATTGCTGGTCATCTAGAGGAGCATTGTCATTCAGGTGGTCTTGGAGTTGTAGTAGGACCGCCTTTTCAATGGTAGGAATGGTATGCTCGATATTGGGCGGTAGGATGCTGGGTCATCTCTGCTGAGTGTACTGTTTTTTAGAATAGGTCTTATGATGGATTTCTTTAGCTCAGTGGGCATGAATCCTTGTTGTAGTGATAGGTTTACTATGTGCGAGATGTACGGTGCTATGTCCTGTTTCACTGCCTTGATCCAGGTTGCTGGGCAGGGGTCGAGTGGGGATGTGGTGCTGTTTATGCTTGTGAGTATGGTTGCAATTTGCTGGTTTCCGATTTTGTGGAAATGTTTCCATAACTGGTCTTGCATTGTGGCTAGCAGTGGATTTCCCGGGTCCCCTTTAATTATGGTTTATGGACCTTTCCTCCAGGAACTTGTCCAAACCTTTTTTAAACCCAGCTGCACTAACAGCTTTTACTACATCCTCCGATAATGAATTCCAGAGTTTGATTACGTGTTGGGTGAGAAAATATTTTCTCTTATTAGTCTTAAATAGTTTACCCTGTAGCTTCATTGCATGTCCCCTAGTCTTTCTATATTTTGATGGTGTAAACAATCGATCTACGTTTACCCATTCCACTCCATTCATTAATTTATAGACCTCTATCATATCTCCCCTCAGCCATCTCTTTTCCAGGTTGAAGAACCCTAACCTTTTTAGCTTCTCCTCATAGGGGTATCCTTCCATCCCCTTTACCATTTTGGTGACTCTTCTCTGTACCTTTTCTAATAACGCTATATCCTTTTTAAGATACGGTGACCAGAATTGCACACAATATTCAAGGTGCGGTCTCACCATGGAACGATATAGAGACATTATGATATCCCTTGTTTTATTCTCCATTCTTTCCTTATGATTCCTAGCATTCTATTTGCTTTCTTGGCTGCCGCTGCACACTGGTTGGAGGGTTTCAACGTGTTATCCACAATTACTCCTAAATCTTTTTCCTGGGTGATGGTTCCTAATATGGAACTTTGTATCGTGTAACCGTATTTTGGGTTGTTCTTTCCTAGCTGCATAACTTTGCACTTCTCCACATTCAATTTAATCTGCCATGATAGATATTTAAATTCTCCATGGCATAAATGCACAGGAGAGCCTCTTTCAATTGAAGGAAGGTTCTGAAATGAGAGGACATAGGATGAAGGTAATCTGAGAAAATATTTCTTTATGGAAAGAGTGGTGGATGCATGGAATAGCCTTTCAGTGGAGGTGTAGAGACAAGGATTGTATTGGAATTCTGCAAAGCATGAGACCAACACAGAAGATCTCTAAGGGAAAAAAATGGACTACAATAGTTGGTATGGAAGGGCAGACTGGATAGGCCATATGGTCTTTTTCTGCCATCATGTTTCTATATTTCTATTTTTAAATATATATGGATTAAATCCCAAATTCTGAATTAGTAACTAGCAGGGGAAAGAATACATTGAAGAGCATGGGTGCTAATATCGAGCCCTGTAGCACTACACAGGTTAGTGGACATAGTTCTGAGACAGAGTTGTTGATGACTACTCTGAAAGAGCGAGGCCTAAAGTATGAATAAAACCAGTTAAATGCTGTGTCTGATACTACTACATTGCTATAAACTCTTGCCCAGTTAACGCATATTATTATGTGAGTTATTTCATGTCTTTTTTTAGAAAGTCAAACTTGACTTCATAAACTAATTTAAGGCATGATCACTTGCACCAGCCCTAGTGTTGGTATAAATGCCAGCACCTAAATTGAAAAGGAATGTGCATAATGTATAGGCTTTCATAATTTACACACTTAGCCTTTTGCTTCTTCCATTCTCTGCCCAAACTCCACAGTGAAAGTATTCATGATTGGATGTGCGTGCATACTTACAAATTAGTGACTGCATCATTTGCCTGCCTACACACGTATATGACTAAAATAACTAGATTTACATGCATTGTTTATGCATAAATCCAGGCGGCTCCTTATAAAAATGATGCCCTATGAGGGTACTCAAGTATCAAATACATGCATACATTGTAATTCTGCCCCTACTTTACCCAAACTGTGCTGGTGGGAGTGCACATGTACCATATTTTCAACATGTATACTTAACACATGTACATTCAGTGGTGCAATTAGACATATATGTGCCTTTATAAAATAGGTACACATTTATACCTGCTTTGAAGTTAATGTGTGTGCATGTATTTTATGCAAGTACTCATGTATTTTTCTGCTGTTTGCGCAAGCTTTACATTTGGAAAATTCTTTATAAAATGATCCCCTTTCTGTTGAGTGCATCCATCTCGGAAACATTTAGCACAGGATGCTCTTGCCATAGACTGAACTTGGATCTCCTCTATGCTTATCCAACCATCCTTATGATAACCAAGACTCTGCCCAACTTCCAAAAGCCCAGTTTAATGATTCTTATAGCCCTATGGTAGCCTCAATAAAAACTGTTTTCCTCTTCTCAAAAGCAGGGCCGGTGCTACCATTAGGTGAACTAGGTGGTCACCTAGAACTCCAGCTTTCTTGGGGCACCCATTTCTGCTACTGATGGCCCTCAGGACGCCTCCAATCCTTGCACTGGCCCTGCTCAAAAGGTTCTTAGTTGTCCCTCTATATCAGTGATTTCCAAACCTTTTTGGCCCACCACCCCCTTGGTTCCATAAATTTATTACAGCTCCCCCCCCCCCCCCTCCGCCTCATCCAGTGAGTCTGTTACTCAAAACAAATCATTCAAAATTTTGCTAAAAGTTTTTATTTAATTGATAACACAAATAGTATTGGTTAATGATGCAAAATCTATTGTTCTTTTAGCTCATAGTTTTGCCGATTGGGGTGGCCAAAACAAACATGCTGTGCACAGATTCTCTGCCTTCTGAGCACTAATGTCATTCCCGCCACAGATTATTTCTTCCTACCATCCAATGTGTATACTTCCTTACTTCTTAGTAGTTCATGTCGCTATATTGTGCTTATCCCTCCAGCACCCCCCTAAGGCAGTGCAGTGCCCCCACGCCGCCATCTTGTCTTTCAGCACCGCCCCTAGATTAGCCCAGTGCTCCCCGGGAGGCGGTGCCATCCTTTTTGGGAATCACTGCTCTATACAAACTCCAAATCTTTCCAACTTTAATAATACAGGGTAGAGATATCCTTCTGCATTCAAGCCTCAAGACCCGGGCTCTGACGATATGGAAATTGATCAGGCCTTGTTTCCTCCTTGGGTCTGCTGTCTCCAAATCAAGAAATCTTAGTGGCAGTGAGAAAACCTCTCACAAGATGTTCATGCATGTTCAAATGGAAGAGGCTTTCAATATGGTGTTTTACTAATGGCCAGGGCCCCTTTTGATGTCCTCCAAATATCACATTTTAATATCTCTGCCCAGAGTTGGTTCAAGATGTTTGCACCCTAGACAAACCTTAAGCTTTATGCTGCACCTGGTTGTCAGAATCTATTATTTAGTTTTGAATGCCCTGCTCTTTGCCACCATCCCCCAGAAGCATCGGCCATAGGCAACCACCTAGTTTGCCTGATGGTTGGGCCAGCCCTGCAGACATCCACTATTAATGGAAACCTCAGCACTCTCTCAGCCTATCATGACCTGATAGACTGGCTTTTTAGTGTCCCTTGGTTTTGAAATTCATGAAGGGCCTTCTTCAAATCAAATCTTCAATCCAGTAAACTCCTCTTCCATGGGACCTGAATGAGAGTCTTTCATTTCTGCTGAAACCACCATTTGAGTCAAAAGAATCCTTGTCTCAAAAATCCTTGTCTCAAAAATCTCTTGGAGCGTGCTCTTTCTGGTAGTGGGCACATCTGCTAAAAGAATTAGTGAATTTCAAGCCAGTGATATATGAGCCTTTTACAGAATTTCGAGATAATAAGGTAGTCCTACACACTCAGCCTAAATTCCTGCCAAAGGTGGTCACACCTTTTTCAAATTAATGAGGAAATAGTGCTCTCTACCTTGTATCCTAAACCTCACAGGCATCAGAGTGAGAAAATCTTCCATATTTTGAATTGTAAATGGTCCCTCACTTACTATATCAGAAGAACAGAATCCATCAGAAAATCTACCCTGCTCTTCATCTCCTTCAATCCTAACAGACTGGGAATTTCCGTAGCAAAGCATAGGCTAACATACTTATTCAGTTCTGTTATGAATAGATTGGTATCTCTCTAACCAGTAGGGTTGAGCCTCATCAAATCAGAGCCACTGGTGCTATGTAGGACTCTTAAGTTGTCTACGTGTAATCAAACTCTGGAATTTGTTACCGGAGGATGTAGTAAAGGCTGTTAGTGTAGCTGGGTTTTAAAAAAGGTTTGGACAAGTTCCTGGAGGAAAGGTCCATAAACCATTATTAAGAAGGGACCCAGGATATCAATGCTTGACCCAGTATAAGCATTGTGGAACCTGTGTCTTTTGGGGAAACTGCTAGGTACGTATGACCTAGATTGGCCACTGTTGGAAACAGGATACTGGGCTTGATGGACCTTGGTCTGACCCAGTATGGCATATCTTATGTTCTTATGTCTTCACTAGAAAGCATCTGAAAAAGAGCTACTTGGTCCTCACTTCATATCTTCACATCACACTGCTGCTTGGCCCAGTCTTCAATCAGCAACAATGCATTCAGTCAGGTAGTACTGAGTAATCTGTCTGTGTAATCTTTTCAACTGTTTCGTGATCCTCTTACCAGGTTGCTCCTCGACACTAAGAAATTTATCTGCAAACTAGAGAAATCCTGAGCTTGGGAGTTACCCACTTATATGCCTGATTCAATCTTGTTTGCCAATGGAGAAGGAAAGTTGTTTACCTGTAATGAGTGTTCTCTGTAGACAGCAAGATTAAAAAGAAACACAATCCCTTCCCCTTTCCACCCCTGCAAACGGGCAGGCCTGTAGGCTGGAGAACAAGTACTGGGGACCATGAAGAAGAGAGACTGTACAGTTGTGATACTTATCGCTACCATGAGTTTGGTTCTATGACTGTCCATCATTGTCCATTTGACTTGGTCAGGGGGATCGAAGCAACTGAAGCCGTAAGTCCCACTCCCTTATCGGGGGATGTCATCAAAGCAGGTCAACACCACCTTTGAAAAAGAGGAGGCCCATAAGTAACTTTTCCCACTGGTGGACACGCACCACAGAGCCTTTTATGTGGTCCTTTATGTAGACGAGCGTGAACAATGGATAGATGTGTGATGGGATGCTCTGTTATTAGAAGATTTATTTATTTATTTATTTATTTATTTATGTATATATTTCTATACCGCCCCTTCCAGCGATCAAGGGCGGTTTACAGGGAACATTTTAACAACTGTACACAGATGTATACAATTACATTGAACAATTAGATTTAACTATTTACAATGAACGGTTGAGTTTAACTGTTTACATTGAACAAAACTTCAACTTCAAGTTGTACTAATAATACAAACATCCATTAACTTATTTACATTGGATATTTACAGTGGTTGTGTATGTTATGGAATTTGTTTCCTTTTTTGACGTAAATCGGGGAAGTGTTTAGGGTTAATGACAGGGGAGTTAGTTTTGAGTAGGGGGTTCGTGTGTGTATTACCATGGTTATGGAGGTGTTTTGGGGAATATGGGATTTCAAAGTGTTCAGTAAAGAGGTAAGTTTTTAGCTCTTTCCTGAACTGATAGAGGTCATTTATGACGCGAAGGTCTATTGGGAGGTCATTCCATAGCGTAGGGGCAGTGAAAGTGAAAGTGAAAGCTCTGGAGCTAGTAGTTTTCTTTGTCTTCCTGATGGCTTTTGGTGTGATGAGAGAGTAGGCTTCATTTTGTCTGTGTGATCTAGTTTTGTTTGGTGATTGTAGAAGTGTGGATAGATGTGAGGGGGCTATGTCTTTTATGAGTTTAAAGGTTGTTAGGATAGTTTTGTATCTGATTCGGCTGTTGATTGGGAGCCAGTGTAGTTCTAGCAGTATTGGGGTTACGTGGTCTGTTAGACGTGCTTTGGCTGTTACTTTTGCACAGATGTTCTGAGCTCTTTGAAGAAGGTATGTGTATTTTTGAGGGAGGCCTATTAATAGACTATTGCAGTAGTCGAAGTGGGGGGTGATTAGTGTATTTACTACAGATCCAAAATCTTGTGTTTCTAGGAGTGGCCTTAGATGCTGTATAGTTTTTAGCTTGTAGTAGATAGTTTTTACGGTTTGTTTTATGTGTGGTAGCATGGTGAGTGTGTGATCTATTATAACACCTAAATATTTTACTTCCTTTTTAACAGGTATGGATGTTTTGTTAATTGTGATTGTTCGCTTTTTATTGGTTTTAGGAGTGTTTTTTATGGCATCTATACCACTTATTTACGATATGGGCAATATAGATGATCTAATCCTATATACACTATGGGGTCTATTCTGTCCTCAGAGGAGGAATAAGTCCCTCTGATGTTGGGGACAGCAGGCCTGGGCAGCGCAAGGAAGGTGAGGAGGCGAAGGGGAAGGCCAGATCGAGGGTCGGGCTGCAGGGAAAGGAAAGAATGGTCAGTGGCCAAGGATCACGACTCCTGCATGGCACCACAGCTCCATTCAGGTGCCTGACTGAGTTAGCCAGGCATGGCTCTGTACGTGCAGGCCAATCGGAATCGGGTCCTGACCTGCACATACAGACCCTAGATCCAATTTTGATCCCAAGGGGGCACGTCTAGCCCCTGCGGGATCAGAATTGGGTCTGCCTCTGTGCATCCCATTCCGATTGGATGCACAGGGGCCTGGATGTGCTCTATGGAATGTGCCTCCACGAATTTAGAGAAAGGGGATTATCTCTACTTAGAAAAGTATGTTATTCTTGGAAAGCTTGCAGATAGTATTCTGTTCTTAATTTTCGACTGTTGACTATACCTTTAATTCTCCAGGACCAAGCAGGAAGTCAGTTCTCACATATAGGTGACATCGACGTCGATGGAGCCCCTGCGGAGCATTTCCCCAGCTTTCTATGAAAGCCTTTGGGAATACTGCACGCATGCGCGGTCCCCTTCCCGCCTAAAGGTGCCATCTTGCTCAGTCTCTCTTTTTCCGTGGAGCCCTTCGGACGTGTGTCCTAGTTCACCCGGAAAATAGTTAGATTTTTTCGTCTATTCCTTGCGATTTTCTTCGTGGTTTTTGTCCGGTTTGACACCGGTTCCCCTTCTCACCGGGTTCGGTACACCGGTATCGAGCCCAATCTTATTTTTTCGGTTTTTGCCCTTCGTGGCTGGCGTTCGCGCCCTTTTTTCCTTTTCCCTGGAAGGCCGGTCTTTTGACCTCGTGGGGACTCTTTTTTCCCCGATGGCTTCCAGTGGTTTTAAGAAGTGTGATCGCTGCAAGAAACTAATGTCTCTCGCCCGACACACACGACTGCTGTCTTCAGTGCCTCGGTCCTGATCATGATCCTAAGATCTGTGGACTGTGTGGAAAAATGTCCACTAAGGCACTTCGAAGTCGTCAGCACCAGAAGGAAAGGCTTTTCTCCGACTCAGCCTCCGGCCGGGCCCGGACCTCGTCTGAGGCCTCGACGTCTCGGGAGTCTGACCCCGAGCATCGTCGGGGCTCCTCAGATAGGGGGTCCCCCGCACGGGAGCGAAAGAGGAAGAAGCGGCTCGTGAGGGCGGCATCGGAGGAGGTCCCTGGCTCCTCGAGGGCTAGGTCTCGGACCCCCGACCGCCGTCCCAGGCCCGTGGAACAGGAGAAGCTGTCAAAAGTACCTCGGGTGGAGCCGGAGTCTGCTGGACACGTAAGTCCTGTTGTCCTCGAGGACTCTCCTCCCAGGGAGCCGCCGCCGGGGCCCAAGTCGGTAGCTGCTGAGTCTCCTGAGCTGGGTCTCAGGCTGACAGCCTTGGAGTGCAGGCTGTCTGCCTTCATGGATCAGCAGTGGGTGCTGATGGCCAGCCTCGCTGACGCATCTGCCCCGACCACTGGAACATCGACGTTGAAGTCGACCCCGGAGACCGAGCCGATACTCGAGACCATGAAGGCTCAAGGTCGTCCTCGGTCGCGGTCACCCTCAACCTCCCGGTCGGGACCGAGGGCATCGATGCTGGTGCCTTCGGCGTCGGGGCAGGTGCTGCCGGGCCCCGTGCGGTCGGAGCCCGACTCCTCTTCGGATGAGTCCGCCTGGGAGATGGAGGATGAGGAGTCCCCGATACCTTCAAGACTCGGTGCGTCCCATCGGACTCACTGCACTCTGAGCCCCAGAGTAGGTCCCCTCCAGAGGATACCCAGATCTTGGAGTTTGTGCAGGATATGGCCACTGCTTTGGCGATCCCAGCGGATCTCAAGGAGGAGCTTCGAGCCAAAGAGCTTGAGGCCCTCCAGTATGACTCTCCTCCGAAGGAGGCCTTTAGTGTGCCGGTTCCTCCGATGCTGGAACGGCTCCTCTTCCGGATGTGGGAGGCACTGGCCTCGGCGCCGGTTCTGAGCAAGTAGGTCGATTCCATTTATCGACTCCGTAAGAGCCCTGGTTTTCAAAAGGCGCAGCTACCGCACCATTCCATGGTGGTGGAATCGGCCATGCATCGTCTGAAAAGTCAGAACAGGCACTCCGCGGTGCCCCCTGGCAGGGAGACCTGGAACCTGGATGCGTTCGGTAGAAAGTGCTTCCAGGGCTTGATGCTTGCTTGCCGTGCCCAGTCTTACCAGCTGTACATGGGCATGTACTTGCGGGACCTGGCAAAGGAGCTTGCCGGGTTCTCTGCTGGTCTCTCCGGGGAACCTTTGCAGAGGTTCAAGTCCTTGTCTTCAGGGATCCGGGAATGCTCTAAGTTCATGTCCCGAGCGACCTACGATGGCTTCGAGGCCTCGGCCCGGGTTGCGGCAGCCGGCATCGCGGCTCGACGCCAGGCATGGCTGCAGTCATCGGACCTCGAGCCATGGGTTCAAGACAAGTTGGTCGATGTCCCTTGCCGAGGTGAAAACCTTTTTGGCAAGCCCATGGCCGAGAAGGCTGCTGAGCTCGAGACTGAGCACCTCACGAGGACAAAGCTGTCTCGAAAGACTTCTGCCCCTTCACACAAGAAGAAGGGCTCGGGTAAAAAGCCCTTTTACCCGAGGAAGGCGACTGCCTACAAACAGTTCCCAACTTACCAGGCCTCCCCCACTCCCCCACAGGGTCAGCAAGCCAAGGGGCAGGGACATGGGCCCCGTAGGCAGAAAGCCCCCAAGCCTCCGGCTCCTGCTCCTACTCAGCAGGGTGGGGGTTTTTGACTCCCAAGGCATAGCCTCTCCATCTCTGCTGTCCCATCCCTGCACAGGAGGTCACCTAGCCCTGTTTGCCCATCGGTGGCCACCCATTACAGGGGACAACTGGGTCTTAAGCATAGTCCAAAAGGGCTACCTGCTTAATTTTCATCAGTTGCCTCCTCCCTATTTTCCAGGAGAGCCTCCAAAGCCTCCTCTCCATACAGCCCTCCTCTTGCAGGAGCTTCAGGGTCTGTTACAAGACCAGGCGGTGGAGCCTGTGCCTCCCCACCTGCAAGGTCACGGTTTCTACTCCAGGTACTTCCTAGTACCAAAGAGAACAGGGGATCTCAGGCCTATTCTCGACCTCAGAAATCTCAACAAGTTCTTACAGAAGGAGAAGTTCAAGATGCTTACTCTTGGAACACTTCTGCCCTACCTCCAGCAGGGAGATTGGCTATGCTCTTTAGATCTAAAGGATGCATAGACTCACATCCTCATTCATCCAGACCACAGAAAGTACCTCAGGTTCATTGTGGGAGGAAACCATTACCAGTACAGAGTACTGCCCTTTGGCCTCACCTCCACCCCCAGTCTTTACCAAATGCCTGGCAGTGGTGGCAGCCTACTTGAGAAATCAAGGTATCTTTGTCTTCCCCTATCTGGACGACTGGCTCATCAGGGGTCAAACGTGCCAGGAGGTCAGGCAAGCCACCCTCCGAACAATTTCTCTACTACAGCATCTGGGGTTTGTCATAAACTTCGCAAAGTCCACTTTGCTCCCCTCCCGAAACTTAGAGTTCATAGGGGCAAGACTGGACTCTCTGCAG
Source organism: Ichthyophis bannanicus (assembly GCA_033557465.1). Taxonomy (NCBI): domain Eukaryota; kingdom Metazoa; phylum Chordata; class Amphibia; order Gymnophiona; family Ichthyophiidae; genus Ichthyophis; species Ichthyophis bannanicus. Next base: position 906,446,772 of record CM066034.1, read on the forward strand.
GCAAAAGCTTTCTTGCCAGAAGACAGAGCCCAAAGACTGATGACCTTGGCAAACCAGTTTCTCAGCAGGTCACTGGTCACTGCCAGGCTCTGCCTGAGGCTTCTTGGCCACATGGCTTCGACAGTGCATGTCACACCCCATGCCAGGCTTCATATGAGGCCTGCACAATGGTGTCTCAGAACTCAGTGGTCGCAGGCCACAGGGAGCCTCAGAGACAGAGTAAGGGTGTCCAGACCATTCCTGCACTCCCTTCATTGGTGGCTGCATCCCCCCAACCTGCTGGAGGGGATGCCTTTTCAGCCACCTGGGTTCACAGTGGTATTGACCACAGATGCCTCTCTACAGGGCTGGGGAGCACACTGTCTGGGCAAGTGCACCTAGGGCCTGTGGTCTCCCTGGGAGGCCCAGCAGCAGATCAATCTACTGGAGCTTCAGGCTATTCGCTTAGCCCTCAAGAATTTCTCTCAAACCCTGGCTCACCAGTCTGTCTTAGTGCAAACAGACAATCAGGTAGCCATGTTTTATGTGAACAAGCAGGGCGGCACTGGGTCCAGGCTCCTTTGTCAGGAGGCGCAGGACCTTTGTTTGTTTGCGCTCAGGCACAACATGTTGCTCAAGGCAGTTTATCTCCCTGGCCAGGAAAATTACCTAGCGGACAGGTTGAGCAGGATTCTGCAGCCCCACGAGTGGCAGCTCCTCCCACTTCCTGTTCAGCTGTTGTGGTGAGCAGACCTGTTCTGAAGAGCTCCTGTTAGGGAGGAGTTCCTGCTTCCTTCCTGTGGCTGGATGTCGGGCCCTGGGCCACCTCCAGCAGGAGAGGCCCAGGCTCAGAGGCCTACCAGGCCTGGTAGGCCTCCTTTGGTGCAGACTACTGAGGATGCTGGGACCTGTCTTCAGCCGATACCCCAGGAGGGGGCCTCCCCAGGTAGGACTACAGATGGTCAGGGAACAGGGACCCACTTGCCCGGAGGTTTGGGCCCGCTGCCCCAGGGAGGAGGCTCCTCTCTCCTCCCCAGGCAGGGTGTGGAGGCTGGGTGGAGGCAGGGAGAGGCCCTGGGGAGGCCTTGGAAGCCTGCCCCGTACGGTGCTGGAGGAGGTGGGTTCCCCCCTCCGCCTCGGGTCCTGGAGGAGGCCTCTACCTCTTCCAGTGAGGATGAGGACGGAGGGTCGGGCCTGCCATCCTTCCAGAAACCAGCTAGGGCCCCAGAGGAGATTGTGGTGGCAGTACGGCGGCTCCAGGGTCTCCAGAAGGAGGCGGCCCAGCTGGAAACTCAGCTCTCCCACCTGGAGAGCCTGCAGGCCACCATTCCCGGTGAGGAGTGGGTGGCCTATACCATCTATAGAAAGGGGGTAAAGCGGGCCTTGAAGGCTAAACACCAGGAAATCATCTATCTGAGGAGCCAGGGTTGTGGGTCCCTGTCTGAAGTGTATCACAACTATGATAGATGGCAGGGTAGATCTGTAGTCCAGGGGAGACCCCCGGGGGTGGGTAAGCCGGTAGGAAATCGACAGTCCCGTTCTCTGTTGCCCTTTCAGGGTGAAGTTGAATTGGTGAAAGCTGGTGCCTGGGCGTTTGGGGGCGGGGTCCCTGCCCACCTAGATTCTTTGGAGCCAATGATGACAGCCCCGCCGACGACCCGATTGCAGACATCGATTTCCTGCACTAATGATTGGGGCAGTGAGCATGTTGTCAGAGGAGTTGATCTTTCCCATCAGCAGGCCTTTCCCGTTCATTTACCTGCTCTCCCGACATCAGCGTGTGTTGGTGGGGTGCCCCAAGATGGCCGCCAGGCAGTTCCCCGTGACGTCAGGCTTCTCACCGTTGCCGCCGATGCAAGGATTGCCCCGATGGAGGAGGTCTCTGCAGGGCTTCCCCCAGCCCGATCGACACTCCAAGATGGCCGCCGCCAGGGGTGTAACGTCACTTCCGGGTATTCCCGGAAGTGTGAAGCGAGCCGGGATTCTGTCTTTGCCTTGCCGCAGGAGCAGCGACGGCGGTCTGAGGAGGCTCTGCCTGGATTTCCCCGCTCGTCCTCCGCTGAAAAATGTCCTCGAGGTGGTGATTCGCACTCGGATCCGATGCCAGCAGCGTCGGGATCTCAAGGCTCTGTGCTGTTTGACCGCCGAGTTCATTCCCCTGCAGTGGGTACCGGATTTTCAGTGCGGACTTGGGGTGGGGGGGCTGCTGTGAATAGCGACTCCCCTGTCTTGGCTGCTCTTCCTGCTCCACGACGGCTGCAGGATGGCCGCCCATCTTTTTCAGAGGTGGCTGTCTGGCACCGGAGGGGTGCAGGACAAGGGAAGGAGCGGGGTAGGGGCTGCTGTTCGTTTTCTGCAGCCCCTGAGGGGAGTCAAGAGCAGGAACAGAATGTTTCTTTGTCTTCTGTGTCGGCGGAGCGGGAGGAACAGGCGCCTGCAGTTTCCGCCAGTGTGGATGAGGGGGCACTGGCTCGCAGGGGGGCGTCCGCCCTTCCTGCTGGAACCGTGGCTACCGGCCAGGTGGTTCTGGACCCATGTGCCACGTCTGGCACCGACAACCAGGTAGGACCTGAGAGGGACAAGGGGCAGGGGGGTGGAGGTGTGGGGGATGTTCTGGGTGGGGGATCTGCCCTGTTGTCTCGGGCAGGTCCTGCCTTGTTGTCGGTAGCCGTAAAGGGGGTAGCGGACGGTGGGTTAGGGGAAGGGCGGATGGAGGAAAGGGGGGAGCGGACGACTGGTCATATAGTGGGGAAGGAGGTAGTGGCTGATTTGGAACAAGGGAAGGAGTTGTTCTCAGTAGGGTCAGGGGGGGCGGTGGTCCCCCTGGATCCCGGGAATGAAGGGGAGCGGGGTCCGTCCCCGGTAGTGGTGGCCGAGACCCAGGAGCCTTGCGCTGGGTCGGGAACGCGGGAAGGAGGTTTGGGGGAGCCTTCCGGTCCCCTGGGTGTCACCGAGAACCAGGTTTGTGATGCCCTGCGATTAGCCTTGGAGACCCCGACGGGCCCTCCTGGGGCTTTTGCTGCCTTTCAGCAGATGGAGGTGGCGGCAGGGGGTGATCCAGGGGTTCTCGGTGGCACCCAGGGATCCAGAAAGGATAGCATTCCAGATTCGGTTTTGGCAGAGATGATCTTGCCCAGTTCTCAGGTCGCCCCATGTGGGGAGATTGTGGATCCTGCAGACCAGCAGCAGGATCCCCCGCAGGTAGCAGCAGGGGAAGGCCAAGGTAGGCAGGGGATGGGAGCTGGGGGGTCGGCTTCCCCCCCCCGTACCTTTGCGGAGGCTCTGAGGGGGTCGGGCACCACTCCGGGGAAGTCGGGTGAAGGTGGAGGGAGGGGGAACCCCCAGGGGAATGGTCCCGCAGGAGGGGGAGGAGGTGGGGGAGGGTTCCAAAGAGGGGTAGGGGGTGAGGTCTGACGGCGCAACGTGGCGCAGATCCGATGGGCTGGGGAGGGGTCCCCTCCAGCCAGGGAACAGGTCTTGAGGATGGTCCTTGGGCTGGGGTTTCTCCCAGGAGATCTCTACGCCTTTATCCACATGAACAACACCATTGAATATGATGTTAGTTTCATGCTGAGACGGGGGCTGGAGATTTTCTGGGACCGATACCAGCAGCAGAGGGGGCAGGGAGGGTGGGCTGACTTTCGTGTTGTGCCTATCTCTCGCCAGGGGATGGTACCTGTGACCATCCTATCCAGGAATGAGTCGCTCCCAGGGCAGGATATCCAGTTTTGGTTGTCGCGCCATGCGGTGCTCCTCGCACCCCTGGTTAAGGGCGCTGGGCCCCTAGGGGTGTGGGACGGGTCGTGGAAGGGCAGGATCCGTTTGCGTGAGGTGGGAAACGTGGTGCAGCACGTGCCCTGTTTTCTCGGTCGGGATCGCATCTTGTGCTATTACCCCGGGCAACCCCGCGAGTGTCACCGCTGTGGCTCATTTCGCCATTTGAGCATGAACTGTCCCGAGCAGGTCTGCACCCGTTGTGGTGGACGGGGTCACGCCTCGGCCAGGTGTCTGCTAATTCGGTGTAACCTTTGCGGGGAGTTGGGCCACCCCTTCGCCCGCTGCCCCTCCGCGTCACACAATGGACCGGGGGGGGGATACCGTCACTCCACCTCGGGCTTCTGTGCGGGAGGAGGTTGTGGAGGCCCCTCTCCCTCAGGAGGAGTCCGAGGGCCCTAGGGTAGAGGAGTCCATCGAGCCGAGGGAGCCACCAGGGGGAGGGGATTCGGGTAGGAAGGAGGAGAGGGTTGATGTGGTGGAGGTTAATGTATCACGACAGGATAGTGGGTTGAGGGTGGTGCCACCTGCGGAATGGACTACGGTCCCTTCCAAGGGTGGCAAGTCCAAAGGAAGAAGAAACGGTAGACATCGACGTTGCCGGATGCTGAGCCAGTTTTGGACATCAACCGTTTTGTCTTTTTGGCTGCTGATGCGGCTGAGGCAGATGAGGGCTTGCCTGTGGAGGCAGGGCTTCCTGTGCGGCGCTCGGAGCGGTTAGCAGCGGGGGCGGCCCCTCTTCCTCAGCGGCGACCTTCAAAGATGCCGAAGGCGCGCCGCAGTCAGGGTCCTCCAATCAAGGGGGATACTGGCGCCCGACGGGTGAGGGAGGATGGGTTTGTACCCCCGCAGTGGGGTTCGGGGCCTTCGCAGGAGCCCCCTGCTGACCCGGCCGCCCTGGCCTCCCCCGCGGGGGTGGGCACTGTCGTATTGTCTCAGTCTTTGTCCGGGGAGGGGGGGGCAGTACAGGTGGTGGACCCCACGGAGGAGGTCATTCCTCCGACCCCTGACCCGTTTGTGCCTCCTCATCCCGTGGGGCTGGGTCTGCCCTCGCGACAGCTTTGCCTGGTGGTCCCGGGGGCGCCAGCACCTCCTGGGGTGACAGGGTCGAGCGGGAGGAGGAGGAGATCCTCGAGGTGGTCGACGTGGACCAGGAGGAGGTGCTCCAGCTCGCGGGCTTGTCCTGCAAGCGGGATTCTGGGGATCCTGGGGTTGGTGAGAAGAGGAGGAAAGGGTCACTGCACTCGAAATAGGCATGGCGTGCACTCCTGCGTTCTCGTGCGCCACCATCAACGTGGCCAGCATTTTCTCAGACCAGGCGCGAGCTACGGCCTATGATTTTCTTTCTACGAGTGGGCTGGATGTCATCTTCTTGCAGGAGACCAGGCTCACCTCGCTCGCTAGCCTTCATCGGGCGAAGCGAGAGTGTGGAGGTGGGGCCCTTCGTACTGGTCACTTGCGGCACAGCCCTACGCAGGAGTGGCGGTTTTGTTCACGTCTAACCGATTTCAGGTGCAGTACGTGTGGGAACTGGAGCAGGGCCGGTGTCTGCTCTTAGACGGCTACTGCGGGCCTCATCGGTTTCGTTTCGTGGTGGTCTACGGCCCCCAGTCTAAGTTGGCGAGGAAGACCCTGTTTGGGGTCATCCGCCCCTACCTACACACCTCCCGTTTGGTGGTCCTCGCCGGGGATTTCAACACCACCACCTTTTTGCAGGACCGAGGGGGGGAGCGTTGCCCACCTAGTTACGAGGGCCTCTTTTTGGCCGAGATGACCCGGACGGCTGACCTGGTGGATGTTTTCCACGGTCGCCGGGTTTCACCTACTACCATGGGACCTGCAGGAGTCGTATTGATCGGATATATGTGAGTGCCCGGGTGGAGTGTTCCCCTCCGCAGTTGCAGGCAGTTGACTTTTCGGACCACCGCGTCCTCTCCGTGTCCTTCCTGGCTAACCATGAGGAGCTCAGCAGGGGTCCTGGCCTGTGGCGACTGAATGTGCAGTTGTTGGCAACATCAGAGGTGGTCCAGGAGTTCTTGGCCTTTCTCGCAGACCAGGAGACCCTGTTGGGTGTTTTTCCTTCCCGTGGCGCGTGGTGGGATGAGGTGAAGACGCGTGCCCGACAACTCTTCCGTTCCCGGGTACCTCCATGGCTCGATCCCGCTACCTCACCTACACTGTCCTCCGGAGGTCGCTGGAATCGTTTGCTATCCCGAGGGGCAGCGCGGGAGGAGGTTGAAGAGGTGCGCATCCAGCTCCGTGGCCTGCTTTACGATCGCCATGCCTCCCTATGCTTCGAGGGGGCGGCCGGTGGGGGCGCCACTCCAGACCCTTTCCGGACTTGCAGGGAGAGGGTTCAGCGTCGGGAGGTCATGGCCCTGCGGGGCGAGGACGGTACCATTCATACCTCCCAGGAGGACCTTTTGCGGATGGTGGGGGAATACTTCTCGGACCTGTTTGGGGATCGCCCCGTGGACCTCACCCATATCCGAGAGTACTTGGCCTTCCCCCGGTGTATTCGGCTGTGGTCCAGGCACAGGTTGATGCACTCGCTGCACCGATTCAGCAGGTGGAGGTGGAGAGGGCGATTCGTGCCATGCCATTGGGGAAGGTGCCGGGCGAGATGGGCTCCCTGTGGAGTTCTATCGCACTTTCATTGCCCAGCTGGCCCCTTCCTGACCTCCCTGTTTCAGGAGATCATGGACACGGGTATCTCCCGCGGTCATTTCGCGAGTCTGTCCTGCTGCTGCTCTCCAAGGGGAAGGACGATAGCTCCTTGGACTTCTGGAGGCCGCTCTCTCTTCTGACGCGGACCGGAAGATCCTGGCCAAGTGTTTGGCCAACCGACTGGTGGAGGTGTCGGGCGATTTGCTGTCCCTTCCAAGTATTGTTCCGTTCGGGGGAGAGGGGTTCTGGACGCTGTCGCCACAGTCCGGGAGATGGTGGAAAGAGGCCGGTCGCTCCAATGGGACCACTGGTTGGTCCTCCTTGGATCGTCCAAGGGCCTTCGAATCCGAGTCAGTTCACCGGTACCTTGTGGGTGGTGCTCCAGCACTTCGGCCTCCCCCGCAGGTTTCCTCTTCGTCGTGCAGGGCGCTGTCACCTGAGGGGGGGTGAGCTTCCCGTTTATTAACGGGTTTGCCTCCGGACGGCCGTTTGGTGTCGCCTCGGGGTGCGGCAGGGGTGCCCTTTGAGCCCCCTGCTGTATGTTTTTCCTCCCTCGACCCCTTCCTCCTGAGATTGTCCTCATGTGGGTTGCGGGCCTGGAGGCGCCTGTCGCCCCCGTTGTCCGTCGTTGCCTATGCTGAACGACATTCTCAGTTTAGCGTGGACCGCACTGGAAGGGGTAGAGGCCGCTGCAGGATGCCGTGGATGAGTACTCGGAGGTAGCCCACTCTGTTGTCAAACCACAGCAAGTCCAAGACGCTGTGGTTTGGGCCCCTCGGAGGCCTCACCCGCCCTTCCTGCGCCGGCCCTTATCCCCTCCTGCCCGTGGGGGAGGTCCGCGTTGTTGGCCTCGTCTTCGGGTCGGAGGACTGTGCGGAGTCCAATTGGGAACCTGTTGTCTCGAGACTGCACGGTGTCGGGTGCTGCCGGTGGAGGGGGTGGAGGTGTACGTACGAGGAGAAGATTCAAACTCCTCGGTTGAGCTGTTTTCTGCTTCCTCTCTTTCTCTTTCTGCACATAGCCACGGTCTTCGTCCTTCCCGTTGTCCCGTCAGGCGTCTGTCTGTGCCGTCTTTTTCTGCTGCTTTCTGTGGGGTAACCGCTTGAACCCTGTCCATCGCAACATCGTCTGCCTGGAACGGGCAGAGGGTTGTTTGGGTATGTTGCACCACCTTGTTTTCCTGTCAGGTCCTTGTTCTATGGCTTTCACTTAGGTAGGATGAGGGAAGGGGGTGGGTTTGGTGTGTGGCCTCCTATCGGGCATGGTTCTCCCCGCTTCTGGGAGCAGTGGGAGGGGGCGTCCTCGGGTCCCACGTGTGCGCCGGAGAGGGGACCAGGCCCCATCGTACGTATCTGTGATGGTGGGTGGGTCTCATCTCCGCGGTGTTGGGTGACCGACCCGCTTCGCCCAATCCTTGGGGCGAAAAGGATTATAACCGGATGGTACTCCACCTCTCCACTATCAACCACGGTGGGCCCTGCGGGACTGTCCCGGCGGATTGTGATGCAGCGGGGCCTTTCGGCTGTTGAACTCCCCTCGGCTACCGCAGAAGGTTGCGGGATGTATCCTTGTTGTCTTTTCCACGGGCGTTTGTACTTGAGGGACAACCTCACGTACAGGTCACGAAGGGCCGAGCGGCAGTCCTAGTCTGAGGGCCGGGTTGGTGAGGGGCAGGCGGAGACCATGGACCATTATCCATCCGGCCAGTGCCCCTTTAACCAACCGTGGAGGCCTGCCGGTTTGGTGGGTCCGCTGCTCTTCACCTTCTCGACCTTTGCCCCCCTTCCTCCACGTATGCGGAGTGGGTGTACGGGGCCTGGTCCCTTCCTCTAAGGCATGACTCCGGGACCCTCTACCCTCGTCACGGCTGTAGTGCGCTACCACCTGTGGCAAGCGCGCTGTCATGTCTCGACCCGGGGGTTGGTTCCTAGTCCCCTCGACGAGGTGGTGCGGGACATTCTGGAGGAAGTGTCAGCATGGCGCAACGTGAAAGGCGGGTGGTGGAAGCCCATCTGTTGGGAGCGTCTGTGGGCGTCACCTCCCCTTCACCCTCCATCCCCCCGTGAGGGGGAGGGGTTCCCTGGGGTTATCGTCCCTGTAGGCTCTGAGGTTTGTTTTTTGTTTCACTAGGGAGTGGTGTGGCAGGAGGGGTTGTGTGTTCCTTCCCTGGGGTTTATTTCTGAGGTATGAAACTTTGGGGTTTGTTTTTCCTCCCTGGGGGGGGGGGTGAGCTGGTGCGGCTTCAGGGGTGAGACCACTTGATCCGCTCTCCTCCTTCCTCTTCGAGGGGGCTTTGTCCCAATTGTTTGTTTGTGTGTTAGTGGTTTGTATGTCCTTTTGTGTCCTGGGCATTCCCGCTTCCGCTGGCTGATCGCAGGGCAGCACAGGGGTTATGTTATTTTTTGCTTTGTTTTTAGCCTTTGATTTGTATGATTAGTTTGCTTTTGTTTTTGGTATGGATTATGTTCGGGGATGGGCTTAAGATGCCCTTATGTTTTTCTGTTTGGGGGGTGTTTGTAGGGAGGCTTGGTTTTGATGTGTTTTGGTTCTGTGGTGATGGATGGGGAGGGGGCAGGGATTGGGGTTGAGGGGGAGGGGAGCCTGCTTGCTCTTCTGCTCCCCCGGCTGCATGTGGGGAGTGATGGGGACAGGGGACTCTGTCTTTGAGGGGGTTGGGTGGGGGAGTCTGGCCGTTCCCACACACTGGAGGACTGCCATGAACATTTGGACTGGTGGGGACTGTTTGGTGTTGGTGGAGGGGTTCAGGGATTGCAAGACGTACATGTGTGGACTGCCTTGGGGTGTTCTTGCAGGGAGGGGTTTGTTCGGGTCAGGGGACAATGGACCGATGGGGGGGTTGTGGACATGGACATTGGTCAGAGACGTTTGTGGGGTTGTTGTTGGGAGGAGGGGCACGTGTGTTGAGTGCCTGGGTTTGGTGGTGGCTTGGGGGAGGTGGTTCATCGTGGGTTGTGATATTTTATTTGTGGATATGTCGGGGGGTGGGGGGGTGTGGGGTTTTTGTGGGGGGGGGGGGTGGGACTTGGTTGGGGTGATTGTTTCTTTCTTTCGTTCTGCTTTTTGTATGTATTTTGTTGGGCTTGTTTCATTAAAACTCAAAATTTCCATCCCTTGGTAGTTCAGGAAGATCTTCCTGAGATGGGGACTTCCATCCATAGATCCTCTTTGCCGATCCCCCGAACAGAACATGCTGCCCAGGTGTCTGCTCCAGGCAACCGGATCCTCTGAGACTAGCAGCAGATGCTTT